>CM052547.1:28925513-28966341 GCA_028533065.1 Trachops cirrhosus | reverse complement strand
GAAAATCTCAGATATTGTACACAGAAACATTTTTACTGACATGTCCCCTAGAGCAAGGGACATAAAGGAAAGAATAAACAAATGGGATCTCATAAAAATAAAAAGCTTCTGCATGGCTAAAGAAAACAGTATTAAAATAAAAAATGGGCATGGCTTTAGATAGGTGTTCTGTGTCACTAAGACCGGGCTGCAGTTGAGGTGTTGTTTGGGCTGCATTTTCCTCTAGAGGCGATATGGGGGAAGGATCCACTTCCAAGCTCATTCAGATTCCTGGCAGATTTCTTTATGGCTGTGTAACTGAGGGCCTACTTTTTGTTGGCTATTGGGTGGTGGCCCCCTTTAAGTCCACAGCCTGTTGCAGTTTCTAGAAGCCATTCCAGCTCTTTGTCATACAGACCTCCATAATTTGGCTGCAGGCTGGCTGTAAGTTAGCAAGGAGAACCTGTTCTTCCAGTCTGCTAAAATGGAATGTCCTATAACATCATCAGGGAAGTGACGTCCGATCACCTTTGTTATATTCTGTTGACTAGAAGCAACTCACATGTCCAGCCCTCACTCCAGAGGAAGAGATTACTCAATAACAAGGATACCAAAAAGTGAGGAATCACTGGAGTGTCACTTTAACAAACAGAAAACTGGTGGTTCTGTGGATCATCTGTGACAGCATCATCTGGGTCTCTGTTATATAGGTGTTTCTATGAAGAGAGCCAGAGAAATGAGGCAATATTTGAAGGACACCTTGAGGTCAACAACTTTTAACATGAAAGAAGCAAATGTGTAGTGGCTGAGAACATAAAGTCTGGCATCAGTTTGCCTAGTTCAGAAACACATTCTATTACTTCCTCGTCCAGCTACCCTCCACTAGTTATTTAACATTTCTGTGCCTCAGTTTTCTCATCCATAAAATGGGACTGATAGTTTTTAATTTGAGTGGGAATAAAAATATTTAATGTATGTACAGTTTTTATAACAGGATATGGCACTATATACACTAGTTAACATGTATATAGTATATAGTGTATAGTATATAGTATATACATGTTAACTATTACTTCTATTAAACATTTCTGCTTATTAATGGGAATGGTCCAGATAAGAGCAGATAATTAAAGATGTACAAGACAGAGGTTTAATTTCATAGACAAAGATCTTGAGCAAGTAAAAGGTCATGGGAACCAGTGTATTAATGGAGAGGTTGCCTTAAGTAGGAACAGAGCAAGTTCACCCATTATAAAAGATGAAGGTCCAAGTATAAGGTATAGTTGTTGGCAGTCTGTTGTAGTAAGTGATGGAAAGATAAAGAAGTTCTCTTCAGCTTCTATTTGCTACTGAAATCAAATGCAAAGTTATTTGCTAAGTGAGGAAGGTGAATTAGAGATTTGAGTAGAGAGCAGGTATAAAATTTTAAAATGACTGTATCTGTGTTTTGAATTGTTTGCTCAAATCTAAAATAGGAAGTATTTTTAATGCTGTGAGCTGGTACACAATTCATGCATATAATCTGGAACAAGAGTCTCACAAATAATGCTTACTATTTCTATGTGTAATATACGACTACTGTTTCTGTTTAGTAATAATGCAAGTAGCTACCCCTCAAATTAATTGCTTGTGTCTCAACCAATTGGCTCTTTGAAAAGGCCTTAAATGAGATAACAGGGTGGAATTGTATGTCAGGACTAAGTGTCAGCATGGTTAAGTGTTTTTTTCTTTTGAGCCATATTTCAGAGCTCAAGTAAAAGTCATAAAATAGGTGGTAAATGGGATATATTCAGTGACAGAGTTTTACCAAGTGATTACAAAGGAGAAGGGAAAGGAAGCTGGGGGCTATGGTGAAATAGAGTAAAGCAATGAATAAATAAATTTAAGCTGAGAAAGGAAAGAAATGATGAGGTCAATGAGACTTAAAAAATGATAGGGTAAGAAACTAAAAATTGCCAAAAAATACTATGGGAACCCTTCTCAAAGGATCTCAGGGGGAAAAGAAAAAGCAAAAGCCAACTTCTTAAGTAATTGTGTTTTGGGTGTATATTCAGACACATGATGCAAATTGAAGCATGTGAAGAGTCCTCGTGGGAGACAGGAACCTGGGCATTTAAAGACATGTTATCAGCTTCAGGTAGGCGTGGTGCTAACACCAAGCTAACCCAATTACCCTTGGCCTTACCTGGACTCACAACCCTAAACACCACACCTCTGGACTTGAAGAAAGTTTATTTTACTAATACTGAATGACCATTTCACTGATAGTTAATTAACATAGAATCATAAAAAAATTACAACAAAGGGACTGTACATTTAATGTGTCTAACTTCTCATTTCATTGAAGAAACATATAACAAAGAAGGAATTAAGTGATTTACCTAAAGCCACAGAGCTGAGTTCTAAGTTAAAATAAAAACCTAAAATTTTAAATGCTTTGTAGGAGACCAATTTGCGTGGCACGGGCCCAGCTCCCAGTCGGAGATGCACAGGACCCACGCCCACGGATAGGTTCTCCTGTGGAGAATCAGGCCTGCAATGTGCCTAGGCTGCTTTGAGTCTTGCTCTTGCTAAAAAACTCCTTCACCCTGAATTGAGGACATTTACTGCAAAGTAACTTCCTAAAATCCATGCTAAACCTTCCAAAGATGAGTGTAACCAGTTCAAACACTTTTGCCTTTTCATTTGCAAATATCCCTCTTCTGTGATGTAATTAGCAGCATTGGCTCCTTTGTTTTCTGTAAAAGGTAACCACCTAAAGCAAACTTGTGTGTAGTAAATGAAGACCATCATGTCATGTGCTAAGATACCCTATAAAGGCTGGTCACAGCAAGGGCCAAGGCTTTTGTTCCCCTTAAGAGAAAAGCCATGCTGTCCCTCTTCCTCCACCGGACTCAGTACTCCATGAGAATGTCTCATTTCATCCATAATGATGTGGACACTGCGGGCTGATGTCTGCATCAACACTTATATTTTCTTTTAAAAAACTATGGAGATAAATTAATCTATTAGCCAAACCAGTAGTGTTTTTCTTTTTCCCTGCTTAAACCTAAAATATATTGGAAGGGTTTAGATTATTATTATCATTGGAAGAAATAGTACACCAAATTATAATGATAGCAAACAAAACTGTATCTGCGAGTTAAATCCTATGCTAGTTTCTAGGAAATTATCCAAATCTTTTGTTGTCCAAGAACTTATTTTCTGAATGCTTGTGGAGAATCAGTGAAGTATTTGGAGAGTTTTAGAAATACCTTTATTATGTACAGTTTTTTTGAGAGACATGTATTCTCATAAGATTTCTATATGTGTTATGCACAAAAGAGAAATTTAAATTAACTAATGTTTCCACAAAAACTTTTTTGAAATAAAGGAAACATCAAAATTGAAAATGACTGCTATTTTTCTCTAAAAATAAGAAAGTTCAGCCTCTAGAGCATACCATAATGCCTCAATGTTTAAGAACTAATGGAGACTTTTCATGGTATTCACTGTACAAAGATTAACTTTGATCGTGTCTATAACAGAAGTAGGGAGCAGCTTGTTTTGTTACAAAATAAATAATTTACTTGGTTCACACTTGCACTCATGCAAATATTCTTTGAAATATTTCATCTGGCATTTCTAGTAAATTGATTATTTAAGTTGCTTATTAAATATTTCATCAGATATTTCTTATAAATTGATTAGTCTAGCAAATTGATTACAAATTTCACTGATGACAAACCCTATGTGTGCTAAGTAAAATCGTAAGACCACAAGTATACAAGTGTACTCAATTATAGTAATGAGATACAATTTTTTCTTGTTTTAGTTTTATATTTATATTTACTCTAAATATATTGTGTTCATTTTAGACTTAACATAGTAAAGCTAAGATAAAAAGATTTTTCTTCAAAGGTCTTAAATCTTCAAAATACCTAAAGTCTATGAGATTTTTTTATTTTGCTCTTTACTGCGTTATATTTCCTCCTGATTTTATAAATAATAAATGTTCATTGTAAAATGGAAACATATAATGAAAAATATGTCTATCACCCAGAGATCACCATTTAGTATTTTAGTATATTATATACAGTCTTACATTTATGTAAATTTGGGATTATACTATATTTTATGCTTTTTCTTATTCATCTTCAAAATAAAGTGATTAGATGATATTCCATTATCATTATCACAATAATAACAGCTACCATTTATATAATGATGAGCCAACCATAAAGCTAAGATCTTTTATTCATCTCATTTATCCTAGCTTGTCCTCATTTTATATGTAAGAAATCTGAGGCTTCTGTGACTTACCAAGCAAGGTCCTTTCAGTAGTAAGAACAAAGTTGCAATTTGGATCTCTGTCTTTCTGGATGCCCATGATCATTACATCCATTACCCTCAGTTATGGTTCACTGGATCACAATAATGTATTATAAACCATTTACTTTCCTATGATAGGACATTTAGTTTATTTCCCATTATTCACATATTTAATGCCCTCAAAATAAGCATCTTTGCATGGGTGTGAAATATTTTGCACCATTATTTTACTTCCTGAGAATAAATTCCTTTTACCTGATTTGACTGGTAATTTGGCATCAAAGCTCTATATTTTGATCCCTCCTTTCATTTCTGGCTTTCTGAACTTATTTTCTACAGCTTCCCCTTCTGTCCTGGGTTTTTAGAAATTGCCCGGTTTGTCATTTTTCACACAGGAATATTCTTTACACTGAAAAGTCTTTACTGTTCCCCCGCCCCACGCCACCCCATCCCTTTCTTGTTTCACAGGCCCCTCTGAAGTCCTGGCCCCCATAGTCCCACCCTGTCACCCTGTCTCACAGAGCTTCCACGCGACAGCACAGTACTGCGGAGCAGCTGCCCCTCATGGACAGTCACCTGTTGCACTCTTTGTTGACCCTGCTAATCCCATCTCTCTCTGGAGCTTTGATAATCTTGATTTGTTTTTGGAACGCATGCAACATAATCTGAATGTATCTTATTGGCTAGCTGCATTTATGTGGCAAAATTAGTTTATTTTTATTGAGTGTTTACTAAGTATGCTGGTCTGAGGTCCCAGCTTAATTAAGGCTGTGCTTCCAATTCACCTCTGTGGTAAGAACCATGGAGTACAAAGTACGTTCTGAACTGGCTAATTTACTGAAACTGGAATTTTACTAATCAGTGTTTTAATTCTTTGGTACATTTTTGTTATTTTGCTTAATGTATCTTATATGAAGAAGTAAACTTAAAAAATTTCAATTTCATAAACTCCCTAACAATGACATAAACCCTGTTATGAATCTTAATCAATGGTTCTCAAACGTTAGAGCAGGGGTGTCCAACCTTTCAGTGTCCCTGGATGGAAGAAGAGTTGTCTTAGGCCACACATTAAATAATAGACACTAACAAAAACTGGTGAACAAAAAAAAGGTCCATGAATAATTTTCGTGATATTCACAACTATAGATAAGCAAAAAAGTCCTCATATAATAACTCTAATTACTCAGTGGCCCTTTTGATAGATAACCTTTTAAAGTCATCAAGCAGGTCCCAAGTTTGTGGTCACTAATATACAAAATGTGCATATCTAATACAATATCATTGATTTTTTTAAAAATATTTTTATTATAAAAGTAAAAGAGTGCAGAAAAACTAGTAGGATGTTTTACATTATATTTCAGAAACTAATGTATCGATATCTGTTTTGACAGAAGTAGTTGCAATTCTCAGTGAGTTCTCAAGGTGCTCATCAAATATTTTGGTTCTAATTTTATTCCTAATGTGTTTCATTCTTGAAAATAGTTGCTTTCAAATAATTGCTTTTCAAATGTGGGTGCTGCCAAATAGTGATGACATGAATAAGGCATGATTGTGAAGCAAGGGATATTTGTCTCCGGGAAGACAGGGCCTATAAAAGTCCAGTGAAGAGACATGATCCCATTTTTCTTTAAGTTGAATGTCAGATTGCAGCTCTATGCATTCCATTTGAAAATTGGTCCATAAAATATTTATATAGACTGAAAATGAAGTCTCAAATGTAGCAAAATATTGATTATTTTCCCAGAAATCTTGAAACCCATTTTCAACTTCTTGTATCAAATCAAAAAGCGAGGCTGCATGTTTTTCACTGTTCATAGGACTATGTTTAGCCAACGTGTTGAAAAGCATAAAATTGTTTGCCTTCATTTGAGCTTGCCATAATTTCAGTTTCATTTGGAACACTGTTACAGTTTGAAACATGGTATTGATAAGTTGGTTTTCACCTTGAAAACACATGTTCAATTCATTTAAATGGGCAGTTAAATGCACTAAAAATGCTAAATCTGTAAGCCAGTTTTCATCATCAAGTTCTGGCACAAATTTTTTCTTGACAACATAAATGACTTGATAACATGTCACAAATCATAAAACCTTTTCAACATTTGGCCTTGACTTAGCCATCTTACTTCCAAAGAGTAAATGATGTCACCACAGTCAGCATCGAAACTTTTAAGGAATTCCTGGAACTCGTGATGATTTAATCTTTTGGCTCTTATGAAATTCACAGTGTTGATGATGATTTGCATGACGTTATGCATTTTTAAAGCTTTTCTGCATAAATTTTCTTGATGTACTAGGCAGTGGTACTTCATCAAACGTGAGTTTTGGGCAGCAATTGCATCATCTCCTATTACTTTACAAGTCCCTTCCCTTTACCTGCCATGGCTGGGGCACCATCAGTATCTCTACCCGATATGTTAACAATGAGCAAAGAAAATCACTTTAACTTATTTTTTACTGCTTCGTATAAATCTCTTGATTTAGTTGTGTCTTTTAATGACACTAAAGAAGCCACTTCTTCAGTGACATTATAGTCATCATCAATACCTCTAATAAAAATGGCAAGTTGAGCCGTATCCGTAGCATCAGTGCTATCATCCATCACCAAACCATGAAATTTAAAATGAGCAGCTTTACTCTCCAACTTCTTTTGACAAATTTTTCCATTTTTTTTCAATTTGCTTAGCTATAGCCTAGTTAGACAAACTGATTTTAGATATCTTCCATTTTCTAGGGTAAATTATATCTGCCATGCTTTCTATACATTGCTTAATAAAATCATCAGTAAATGGTTTTGATTTTTTGTTATTAAATATGCTACTATGTAACTAACTTTTACAATGGAAACTGCCCAAGTTGTAACTTTCTGAAAAAATTTTTGTTGAGAAGAGAGACTTTTTTCAGTTCCACTACTTTGTCCTTACAACACAATCCTTCAAACATACTTAATGTGGCAGCATGGTTTTTTTTTTTTTTTGCATATAATGCCTTTTCAAATCATAGTCTTTGAAAACTTGCACAAATTCCCCACAAATTAAATGGAGTGCCTTACTATTTGCCTGGACAAAAAAGTAGTCATCTGTCCATTTCTCATTGAACAATCTTACTTAATCCATAATTTTTCTTTTGGGCAAGTTCTTTTTTCTTTTGAGATGTTGTAGAAGCCATGCTGGGATTAAAATATAATAATAATAAATGAGGGACTTTATTTACTTTACCATGAGAATTGACAGAAAAATAGAAAGCAAGGTTTGGGCCCTTCCACAGCCCCCTCGGCTGCCGATGCAGGGCGAGGTGGGGGGCCGACTGTAAAGCCTGGCAGATGTGTGAGGCACCGCCGAGGTGCAGAAGTACACTTAATAATCAAATAAGAATGCTTACCTGACTTCTAATAACATTGAATGCCTAACATTACAATGTAGGTTGAAATATATTATCGATAATCGCTGCCTCCACGAGCACAGGTAACGTCTGATGGGGTCAATCCTACTGTCTGCGCTTGGGAGAGGACACACTGGAAGCCGCACACCGCAGTAAAACTGAAGCCACACATGCGCACAAATAACGAGAGCGCACATACGTTTATTTTATGTGTCATTGTGACGCGTAATCACAAAAAAGCTCGTAATGTTTTAAGTAAATTTATGATTTTGTGTTGGGCCACATTCATAGCCATCCTGGGCTGCATGCATCCCATGGGCCATGGGTTGGACACCCTGTTTCAGAGGATGTGAAAGTGACTTAGGAAACATGGAAAAGTTCAGACTTCCATAATTCCTCCCACCAGCCTGTGATCCCTGTGATTTTTAGTAAAAGGGATCTTTACACCACAGAGATTCTGATGCAGATGATCTATGAACCATACTCTAAAAAACGGTGCAAGCAAATGTTTCAGCAAGCTTACCCTAAAATTTGACAGCTATAAAAGAAACAATATTCTGCTTTGTCCTTATTCCTGCATCCTGACATAATAACAAAAAACAAATAGGGAACTAGCAGAAGCTCCATAGTTCTAACCTCCTAGCTATGTGCAGATTTTCTGTAGGGGCAGGAAGGAACAGCCACAAAGGAACTAGAAAATGGCACAAAACAGACCTTGACTTTTCTCTTTACCAGCTCTCACTCCATACAGGCCATCAGTGAGAGCCTTCTCGTGTGCCTCTTATGTATCTAGAATTTGAAATGTACCAAATAGGCTTATAAGTAAAGAGAGTGCCCCAAAGCCATGGCACAGTAATATTTCCCTCTTAAAAAGATGATTTTTTAAAATAAGATAAAATCAAAGTGCTCTGCTTATTCCAATAGCTTGCAACACCAGAGCATTAATTTACATTTTATTTCCTGTTTCTTTGTTTTAGCATTATTGTGTTTTATTTCAATGAAGACTATGTTGTTCATTCAATTTTACATATATATTTTTTAATCCTCGCCTGAGTATATGTTTATTAATTATTTTTCAGAGAGGGAGAAACATTGACATGAGAGAGAAACATTAATCAGTGCCTCACATTCACATCCCAAAAGGAGATCGAACCAGAAACCTAGGTATGTGCCCAGACTGGGAACTGAACCCGCAACCTTTTGGTTTACTGGATAATGCTCAACTCAACCTACTGAGCCACTCGACAAGGCTGTTGCTTGTTTATTTTAAAATGCAGCTGGGTGATGTATCTTGGTTTAATTTTTTAAAAAAGTTTAAAAACAATATCGATTGTTTCGTAGCTGGTAGAGTGAAAAACAGAGGGCAAAGTTGGGCAGAGAATTTTCCTGGGAAAGAAGATCAGAATTTCACTTTGTATGATTTTAGTCTTCAGACTGAGAACCCAGACCTGAGGGAGAGAAAAAAAAAAAAAGAACACATACAAGCTATCTGAAAACAAACAAACACAACCCCTATAACTGTCTTGCTATTTACTAAGCCTTGCCCTCATTCGTTGCATAGCTCTGTTCGTTACAAGTCTGGCAGAGAACTGCAGGAAAGGGCTTCACACCTTACTGTGTTATCTTCCAGGCAAAAGGGTCAGCTCAGAGTACAAAACAGTCATGCTCCCCGGGGTCACAGCTGCAGGTTTCCTTTCCTTTCTTCTGGTTTCCATCAGAAGGTTTTCTTCTCTTTTAGTGCGTGCGAGCACCATGGTGTCAGGTTGCAGAATGTTCTCCCAGTCTAACTAGGAGGATGCTTTTAGATCTGCACCACCTTCTTGCCTTCTGATTTCTTAAAACACATCTTGAGTCAAGACTTAACTTTCAACAGTTTATAATTAACATGGGTTTAGCAAACCCTTAAGAATCATTTCTTGAATTCTTAAAACATAAGTGACTCTTAGCGGTTTTACCTCAGGTAATTATTAGTAAGTGGCCCTTTAGCAAAAATGATTTTTACTTCACTGTTGGAAATTGTTGACAATGATCAACTGTCACAGATACGATTTTTGCATTGGTCAATGAGTTTCACATTGAGGAGTAAATGGTTCTTTAAGCAAAGCTACAATCTAATTTTGATCAGGTACCTAATAAGTATGTGAATTCATTCATCTATTCAGGTAACAAACAAACTGAGAGTCTACTGTTCTGTGTGCTGGACATACAATGGTGAAGAAGGGACTTACATTTCAGCACGGTGCAGTTGGTTATAAGAAGGCCATGCTGTTATTTGAGGTAAGGAGTGAAACACACAATATCTGAAACAGGATCACCCTAAGGGAGAAGTTTCTGCTGGTTGCCTTTCCTTTTAATGGTTATGTTAGGATGCAGAAGAGAGGAATTTTGGGGATTACAAAACTTCACCACATCACTTTCTTGCACTAAGTTGTGAATGCAAATATTTGATGTTCTATGCATTCAATATCTCTGTTGAAAAAAAAATAATTCAGTGCTGAATTTAATACACTTAGTGTCTATCTACAATGAAAATTTTATGTCAAGGGAAAGAAATGTAGTGTGCTAAGAATCAAATAACAATTTGTTATTTTTTCTTTTTCTTCTTTGCAACTTGGGCAATACAATGAGACTCATCAAAATGCACAGAATCCTATTGACAAGCAAATATGAACACCTTGCTTTGTCCTCAGTAAACTTCCCTTATGAAAAGAAACACACACAAACATATACAAATGTACTCATATACAGACATATACACAAACATATATATACCTATAAACAAAAATTGTATACCAATGTGCTCTAGACCAAGGATTTTCAACCAGTGTGCCACAGGAATTTTTAAAACATGCAATTTAATCGGGGGCACTGACCTCTTTTCCTTTAGATTTTCAAATAAAAAAATGATAACAGCCAATACAATAGCTATCAGGGGGTAAATGAATCAAAATTATACCTATTTTTGTCAGATTAGCAAAAATATATATTTGGCGTGATGCAGAATTTTGATTAGTTTGTGTGCCATGAAATGAAAAAGGTTGAAAATCACTGTTCTAGATACATAAATGTCTATGATTACAGGAGATAATATTTGAACTACATCTTCAAAAAGTCGTATTTTCATTAAGGAAGAAGTGAGTAACAAGTGAGTAAGGACATTGCAAATGGAGGCCTCACCAGAGTGACACAGAATGTATGTGGAGGGGTGTAGGAAGATCAGTATTTGAATGTGATTTTGCCTTTCAAATGTATTCTGAAACCATAGAGGGCCCTTAGGCAGGGAAATGCCATGACCGTATGTCATTTGATGGCAGTTGGAAGGTGGGAAGAGATAGGAGGCATAAACACTGTGGCAGTTGAATGATGTTGGGGGTTTCAACTGGGATACTGGCTGGAGTAACTTATGAAGAGAGAGGGGTGGAGGACAGTTGAAGTTGGGTACTCCTCATGGTCATGAACACTTGGCTTGGGAGTAGCAGAAACACAACTTCACTCACTAGAATTTTCGAGTTCTTTTGCATTATCTGGAAATTTTTTACGAGCATTTACCATGTGCCAGGTATCACCTGCCAGGTATCATATGATATGTTTTACAGGTGTTGGCCTATTGCATACACATCCACTCAAAGCTATACTGTGTCTTGTCCTACACTAGAGTGTGTAGGTGGATGAGTAGCTGACTCATCTTGAATCCTCTCATACCAGCCTTACATGGCTATACTGGGAAGGCATTAAATAAATGACTATGTGCAAAAAAAAAATGAATGAATGAAATTGTATTTAAAACTCTCATAAAGTTGGGCGACTTGGAGCAACAAAGAGAACGTGCTATGCAAAAAGAGAAAAGAATTGAGAATTCTGTTTCAAGCCTATGTTATTAGGAGACTATTTATATAGAAAACAAAAGAGAACCTGATCTGCCGTGGTAACATGTTTGTGTTTTTGCATAACAAGTTCAAAGTACTAGGAGAATAATGGATCTCACAGAACTGAGTAGAAGCTGTAGATCTACAAAGGTATCTTGTAACCTCCAGGAACTTCATTTATTCAAGGAGGTTGAAAATATGATGACTCTAGGCACATACAGGGAAAATGATTCTGCTCTCAGGATGTCGCTACCTAAGGGGCTGACTCAGGGAATTAAAAAAAAAAACAGAAGCAGAAAATGATTACAGGGAGATCCCAAACACAGGCTGCACTGAACTGGCAGCAGATCCCCATTGCTCTCCTCCTGTTGAAACAGCACCGTCCATCTCTTAGGGAAAGAGTCTAAGAGTTTGATTCCTGTTTGCCTCCCAAGGCAATATATGGCTGATTAGGAATTTCACTAGCTGCTCCTTTAACTCTCCACGTTTATCATAGTGAACTGTGGGCTATGAATAAGATGTAGCTTCCTAAATGCCAGGAATGAGAAACCTGAAAGCTACTATAAGCCATGAAGTTCCCAAAGGCCATCACGGTAAAATACTGGTCAAGCTTTTGGGAAAGATGAATGTAATATCGTGGCACGACATCAGCTGTAAAGTGAAGTGGAGACCAGAACTATGATTATTCCCACCTACAGTGTCTTCTTCTCACACAATAGTAACAGCTAACTTACACACACTTATCAAAAACAAAACAAAGCAAAACTGGAATTATCTCCCAGAGGGCAGACCCTTTGTAGTATAGGCTTTCCCTGCTAGGTGAGTGTTCTAGGAACCTATCTGTACAGTGTACCAACTGGCATTGTTGTGAAAGTCTGCTTTGGTTTCAGTGAATTTTTTTGAAGACCCTTTCAGTGCATTTACCCATTTCATAATGGGTGATTTACGAGTGCACCAACCCACCCACGCTGAGTGTTCAGTGGTTTTTGAACAAAGATAGAATGACATCCCTGCTACACCCTCCCTATTCATCCTCCCTATTCCCTGGGTCTCAGCCTGAGTGACACTTTTTTGTCCCCCTAGATGAGAAAGTCCTCAAAAGGAAACATTTTGTCCACATGGAAGCCTTAAAACAAAAACTGGAAGAAACACTAAAAGGCATCGAAATCTGTTTTGAGCAATGGGAAAAAACATCTCAATGGGTGTACTACAGCAAATGGAGAGTACTTTGAAGGTGACTGAAATTTAAACATGTAAGAATACACAATTTTTTATAAATAAATTTCTGCTGTTTGGGGTCCTCCTTGTAATATTGAGTGCTAACTCTGTGCCAACTCTTTTCATGAATGAACTCGGAACGCTGACAACAAATCTATGAAGTAGACTCCTCCAAATCCCTCAAGCAGGACATACAAGTGAAGGCACTAGACTCAAAATGTAAGTGACTTCTGAAATCCCACAGCTAGTAGGGGTGCAGTGGGGAGTTAGCATCAAGGTACTCTCTCCAGAGTCTGCACTTAGTGTTTCAATGGTGACTGCCAAAGAGACTTCAACTCCCAGGCAAGTAATTGCTCGCCTCTGAGCAACTTCCCAGCAGAACGGCTGGGAAAACAGCTCAGGAAGAGCTTGACAGAAGGGATCTTATATATGTATATTTTTATAGGGCTTTAGAATTAGTGCCCATTTTAAGAAGTGGAGATGCTTGTATCTGATTAGTTTCACAGTATTTCAAACTAGGCAATCCTTGCAGAAGCTTCAGCAACCTTTGTAATGTATGTTCTGAACCATCAAATATATGATACCCAGCCGAGTGAACATTATGATGAGATACATACTCAATTGACAAGTATTCTAAAATAAAAAAAAACCCTTCCTACTATCTTATTTTCTTAATATGAAGTAGGTTGTACATGTGACTTACTTAAAATCATTTAGTATTATTAGGAGTATCTTTTAGGTGGATCACTCTGACTTTCATGCTTAAAACCCATTTTTTATTCAAATGTCTTACAGTCATCCTAGGAAAGGAGTTCTATTATTATTCCCCATTTTATGATAAAAAAAAGACACAACAGAAATTATGCGACTTAACCAATATCCCGTAGATCACAGTCTTTAGAACAGAAAAATTATAACAATGGATCAAATCAAACTTTAAGATTCTAAAAAATATATAACAGGATTCCAAATAGACTCATTTCTCTAAGTAAGAAAATAAAATCTCATAAGCTCATATCACACCCATGATTAACAATCTCAAACTAATTTTTAAAAACTACTTGATTTACTTTTTCATAACTAGTAATATACAAGAAGTCTGTGCATAATTTATTAAAAATAACTGAGAAATCGCATATTTGACTGAACAGTAATGAAACTACTGAAAAGATAAATTGATTATTGAATAATTACCCAGTGTTAATCATTAAAAATAATTGTTATAAGTCAACCTTGTGATTAAGCATATTACTAATAATCATAGATATTAGAAATGTATTTAAAATGTCCATATAGTTAGCATATATAGAAAATTCATTAACTGAAATCAGCCATGAAAATTGGCCTGGAATTTGGTTGACTATTAAGTATAATTTTGTCTTATTGTCTCAAAATTTAAATAGTTTGCTCTACATTGTTAAAAACTGTAGTCTTAAAATATTAAAAAATAACTTTACAAACACACAAGTTTGACCAGCCTTGTCACCTAAAATAGTTATAAAACAGCTGTTTTAGAGAGCTTTCACAATCCCTGTATTTCAAAGCTTATTTTAAAAACCATCACTGTTATATTTATAAACTATATCCTTGTATTAAAGATATGAACTATAAATATTCTACTATATACAAAATAGCCACATCCCAATTTTAATTATACTATTCCTTTTGTTAACATAGAATGCTATATCTAATTAAAAAATCACACATTTCTACAATTTCAAAGGCAATATTAAAGGTTCTTTTTCAAATAGACAATGAAGCAAACACCAAGATATTTGATACAATAAAGTCAACATTACATTGATTTTTAAAGGAAACCAAGAATACATGCCCTCACATAAAACAGAAACAGAATAACCCACTTTTTAAGAGGAAAAAAGAGATGGTTTTTAAAAATATTTCAATTTTCAAACCAAAGTAAGAATTTTAAAAAACAAAAAGGAGAGAAAGGCATGGGGAGAGAAATGAAAAAGAGAGGGGGAAAGGGAGAGAAAGTAAGGGAGGAGGAGGGAGGGGGAGAAAGGGAGGGGGGAGAGAGAGAGAGACTAAAACTCTGCAGTATTAAAAAATAGACTCTTAAACCATTTTTGGATCTTAAATTTTGTTTGCTGTGCATAACAGAAGAAATGTAGGTTCAGTGCAAGGTTTTATATAGAACACAACATAGAAGCTCAACTCCACCAAAATGGAATTGTTCCAACAGCCAATGCCTGGTTGGGAATCTCCCTTCGCATATGAAGGAAGGTCTTGTTATAAGAACAAAACAGTATCAACAAGGCTTAGAGAACAGCAGTCTTCAAGCACCTCACAAACAATTAAATAACTAGGTAGTTGGAGATCACGGTAAAGCAAGACCTCTATAATTTTCTATTAGGTTATACTTTAAGTAGTCTGTGATACAGACTTAAATTAATTATATTTGATTGCACTATCGACTGGCTGTTGTCATCAAACCCAAATGTAAACAATAATGCAGACTCCCTTAATACTTCTATTTCTGTAGGTCTCCTTGGGTGGAAGACAAGTAATTGAAAACTACATTAAGAATTGGGAATATGTGCACTTATTTATAGTATTTCTCAGTAAATGTGTATTTCTCTAAAGATATCCCACCAAAACAAGGGGGTAGTCCCAAGCATAGTGTCTTCTGTTTTTTAATGACTTTTAGTTAAAAAAAAGTAATGGTGATAAAGTCACTGGCTTTTGTAGACTTATTAGGGCGCACTCATCTCTTTATGCACGTTTCTGCCAGCGCCCTGAATTTGGGTTCCAAATGATCCAAAAACTCAAGCCCATCTTCTTCTTGCCGTTCGCTGCAACAGCCAACAGAACCGGCCATGGATCCTTTGCCTTCATAGTTGTACGTAAGGATGTAGTCTTGGGCGAGTTTGTGATTATCACTCTGATTACACAACTGCACCTTCTGCCGAGGGGAAAAGCACAACATATTTTATTATTGTGATTTTAAACACCAGAACTTACTAACATAAAAATAATGGCTTTGATTTACCTTTGATTGTTAAATTTTTAATCAGAGTGTGTCCTCTAATGGATTCCTACATATAAAAAATGCACATGATTGGTCTGTATCATAAATCACACTGTAAATTCACTATATAGCATGTTTCTAAAAGCCACGCATGTGACTCAAGCACACAGGTGTCATTTTAAATCATTACTTTCCCTTTCAAAATTATGTCTAAAGTGAAATGCATCCCTTAAACTGATCCCAAATTGATATGGGTTCAGATCTTTCTGGGTTCGCATAGTGACTATACAGGCTGGAATCGTCTGGTATCGCACTTTTGATTTCTAAGATTCGACTTGTCAGATGGGACATATTAACAAAACATCATGACAAAAATATCTCACATTATTTCAATAAGAACTAAAAGCCTAACAGCTTGTGAGGGAAAGGTTCACTTCACATCTGCATATAACTAAATCAAAATCAAGGGAAAGAATTTTCCAATTAGTAAACTAATAATTAAAAATAAAGGTCAGGCCATTAAATTATAATCATTTAGAAAGCCAAAAAGAAATCACAATAGACTTGGAGGACACTTAGGGAAACTCACTTCACCAAGGCGGGGCTGAGTGAAATTATGCCACTCAGAGTATGAGTATCTGCAGTTGTCTAACTCCACGTGGCCGGTCCTGCAGGGATCCAGGGTGTGCTGTCCGCCTCCCTTACACGACTCCAGTGTGTGATGATGCGTGGCCCCCTGGCATGATTCCAAGGTCTGGTGTCCTTCTTTCATCATTTCAATGGTCTCCTGCCCTCCATTTCTCATTCCTGATCCCCCAGTGCCACAAATTCCCTGACCGGAACTTCCCACAGTATTGGATGTGAATCCATTTGCATAAAACTGAAATAAAACACTTTGCATTAGAGAAATACAGAAGAGAATGAAAAAAATTAAGAAGGAGAAAAAGCGAAAGAACAAACCTTGCAGATAATACCCTGAACTTTTGTGCTAGAAGGTAAGCTCTCTGAGGGCAGGAACTAAATCTGCCTTGGCAATCCTGGGTGCCTAAGTACTGTAACCCCGGTATTCACGCAGTGGTCAATACAAGAAGCAAACTGCAGATGTCAAGTGGCTTGCACCTTGAGACAAATAAAAAAGCTTAATATATATATCTTTAAAAACTCCTTAGAATACTATACAACCTTAGTTCTTAAAACCTTCCAGGATCTCATACCTCAAAATTAGGATGCCAGTATTACTCTCTCATGCATTTATCCTGCTTACCCTAAGCAGGGTAAATGTACCCTCTTCACCTGACTAGGAAAAAACCAGAAAAAATGATCAGTCTTTTTGTTCAGTATCTAATCTAGTTCCTCTTCAACTAAAACAAAAATAATAGAAATAAAGTTGCCATAAAAATCTTAGCTGCAATAATACATCTTTATGATATAAATAAATAAAAATAATAACCCACCCAAGAAGGTAAAAGATATGTACTCAGAAAATTACACAACACTGAGGAAAGAAATTTTAAAACAAACACAAATAAATGGAAGCATATACTGTGTTCATGGATTGGAAGAATTAACATCATCAAAATGTCCATACTATTTTATAGATTCCCAAAGCAATTTATAAATTCAACACAATCCCTATTAAAGTACCAATGACATATTTCACAGATATAGAACAAACATTTCAAAAATTTATATGGAACCATAAACAACCCCAATAGCCACAGCAATTTTGAGAGAGAAGAAAAAAGTAGGAGGGATCACAATACCTGACATTAAACTATATTACAAGGCCACAGTAATCAAAACAGTATGGTACTGGCAAAGAACAGATACATAGATCAATGGAACAGAATAAAGAGCCCAGAAATAAACCCAAGTCTCTATGGTCAATTAATATTTGACAAAGGGACAGAAGCATAAAATAGAGTAAAAATAGCCTCTTCAACAAATGGTGCTGGGACACCTGGACAGATGCATGCAGAAAAATGAAACTTGACCACTAACTTACACTAAACACAAAAATAAACTCAAGGTGGATAAAAGGTTTAAAATATAAGTTGTGACACCATAAAAGTCCTAGAGGAGAAGATAGCTAGGAAAATATCAGATAGTCCACACAGCAATATTTTCATTGATATATCCTATAGAACAAGAGACATAAAGGAAAGAATAAATAAATGAGATCTCATCAACATAAAAAGCTTCTGCATGTCTAAAGAAAACATAAGCAAAATGAAAAGGGCACAAACTGTATGGGAGAACATATTTGCCAATGATACAATGGACAAGGGTTTGATCTCCAAAATATATAAAGAACTCAAATGACTCCACTCAAGGAACACAAACAACCGAATTAAAAAAATGGGCAAAGGACCTGAACAGACATTCTCCAAGGAGGACATACAGAGGGCCCAGAGACATACAAAAAGATGCTCAGCATCACTAGCCATCAGAGAGATGCAAATTAAAACCACAGTGAGATACCATTTTCACACCCGTGAAAATGGCCATCATAAACAGATCAACAAACAATAAGTGCTGGCGAGGTTGTGGAGAAAATGGAACCCTAGGACACTGTTCATGGGAATGCAGACTGGTGCAGCCACTATGGAAAACAGTATGAAATATCCTCAAACAACTAAAAATGGAGCCTTTTGACCTGGCAGTTCCACTGCCAGAATTATACCTTAATACTGAAACATGAATTCATAAGAACCTATGTATCCCAATGTTCATAGCAGCACAATTTACAATAGCCAAGTGGGGGAAGCAACCTAAGTGTCCATCAATAAATGAGTGGATCCAAAAACTAGTACATTTACACAATGGAATACTACACAGCAGAAAGAATGGAGCTCCTACCCTTTGCGACAACATGGATGGATCCGGAGAGCATTATGCTAAGTGAAATAAGCCAGGCAATGAAAGACAAATACCATATGATCTCACCTGTTTTGTTAATCAACAAAACAGACAAGCAACCAAATATAACCAGAGATATTGCAATAAAGAACAAACTGACAGTAACCAGAGGGGAGAGGGAGCAGGATAATGGAGGAAAATAGGGGAACGGTCGTCAAGGAACATGTATAAAGGACCCCTGGACAAAGCCAAAGGGGGGAAGGATGGAGGGTGAGAGGTGGAGGTGGGTGGGGCAAGGGAAAGTGGTGGTGGGAAAATGGAGACAACTGTACTTGAACAATAAAATAATAATAATAATAAACAGTAAAAACACATCAGCAGGGAAAAGAAGAATACCAGAGTTTTGGTCACTAATTTTCTATGTTATGTTGTTATAGAGTCCCCCAAGTTTTATTTTTTCCATTACCTCCCTAGACGCAAACACCCTTTTGTTTTCTAAATCTTTCCTGCTCTAATTATCAATTATGCTTTTTTTTTAGGGAGTTACTTGTTCCTCATTGACATATTAGGCTAGAAATCAAAGCTGGGTCAATGCAGTCACTTGCTGGCTTTGCTGTTTCATATATTTGACCTAAGTCTCCTTTCTAACCCACATTAGAGTCAAAAAGACTCCATTAAAATTCTTCTCACGCTGATCAAAGCTAATAGTCATTTTATAGCTGTTGCCAGAAAAAAATTAAAACAATTATGTTAGTGATCTGTGAATAATTAAATGAAACATTTTTACAACACAAACAGTAGTTTCGAAATGTAAAAAAGACTGGGTCTAAAGTTGAAATCATGAAACATTTCAACATGCTAAAGGATTTTATTATTAAGTAACACTATATGGCTAAATCGAAATGCCATCTATTACCATGGGAATCGATGTCAGTTCACATGTTCCATGGGACTGATGACACTTTATGTATAGTAAGTGACCTACTGGCAAAAGAACTTTGCTCAGAAAAGATAAGGATAGTTGGTTAGGCCAATTTATCCTTCGTATTTATTTTAAAAGGACAAACTACTTACCACTTTGTCATCTCCAGGGGCTTCAGTGTTTGACACAATGAGGTTCTGCTGGGCCAAATCCTCGGGAAGTGCTTCTTCTCGACTTTTGCCTGCCCTAGACGCCCCACAGACTAAGGTAAATAGGATACCTAGAGGATGAGAAAAATAACGAGTTCACCATAAAGCAATGTGAAGTAATAAATGTATGATGACTCCTTCAAAGCCAGCTTTACAGAAAATGCATCTATGATGGCTTGTGTCAAAGTAGCCAATTGGAAAGTCTGCCTTAACCAGCTATGCCACAAAAGCATGCTAAATGTTGTATTTCTGTGTTAAATTTCACTTATGCTGAGATAAGAGAACTATAAATAAATGCACTTTCAATATATAAATTAAATTTGTACTTTATATAAGAATACAGCTATATACACACTGTTATAAATAACAGTGTTGATCTGAGAATGTGTCTTCAAAGTTATTTTAAAGGCTATTATTTGAGTTCATAAAGGGACTCACAAAATAGCAGGGCTATGCCCAATAATATTGCAAGGATGGCCCACTTTCCAAGTTTCATTTCTGCGCCACCAGTCCTGGAATCCATACGAAATGTGCAGTCATTTTCGGTAACACAGTCACATATGATGACATTTAACGATGTGACCTTGGACAGGCCATGTTTGTCTGTAACTCTGACAGGTACAGTGTATGGTCCAAACGGAGGGTCATTTTGATACAAAAGACGTGTTGCTGTATCTGAAAGAAAATAAAAGCAAGCATTAGAGAATGTCATTGATTTCTCCTGAGCATAAATAACTAGTGCGAAGATAATCACCAAACTTCCCCACAAATGGGTGTTCCGGATGGGATGGCACAACTGATACAGGATTGTAAACGTGAATGGACTGACTTTTCTAATCTACAGCTGCTGCAAACATATTGCAAATAAAAGTTTGCCTGATGCCTCTTAAAAAAAGGGTCTTCTGGTTTTCATAATAATATATTTATCTGCTTATAAATTCTTCCTATCCTAACTAATAAACTTAAGAGATCGGTTTTTATCATAGCTTTAAAAACTTTAATGTAACTACTCAGTGTATATTTTCTTTTATAATCTATTTTATAATAGTCTGAAATGTTAGACACAGCGCCTTAACTTGCCACCATACCTTTGTCTTCCTCCATCCTACTTTCTTTCCCTTTATTCAAGACCTTTTCCCCCCTAATTTGCCATAATAGGAAATTGAGGAATATCTGTTGAAAGCCTAAGGTTGAAAATTATTCCAGAGCATTTGAAACACAAACTCCATTCAGCTTAATGGATCCTGAGTCATGAAAGCTGGAGCACAGGGAGACCAGGACATCGTGGCCCATGGGCAGACCAGGAGATGGAGAACGGAGTTAAGAGTTGATGCAGGGAGTGATGCAGTGGTGTTACTGAGAGAGGTCCCCATTACCTTTGCCATTCTTCTCACCATAGCTATTGTTGTACTTAAAGTCAGAAATATAGACTAGAAGCCAAGTCTCAAGAAGCCAAGAAGCCAAGGGGAGAGTCTCAAGTAGAAAACAACAGATAAGAAATGGTCAGAAGTCACTGCAGCAGAGAAAGGAGAAAGTGCAGTGGACACTGTGACACATACCCAGATCCCCTTGCAATTAGGGACTTATTCTCTGAGCTGCTTGGGAGACGATCAGCACCTTTAGAGACTGTAACATCCTGTGAAAGGTCACACCTCTCAGGGTAGCCCAACCCACTGAATGAGCAAGGAGAATTTAAAAAGACTGGAGTTGGGGACACTTTGCAGAGTCAATTAGCTCAGACTCCCCTCTGGGTCAACTGAGACAGTTCTTTGGCCTGAGCTGCAGCTTGACCTCTTTTTGCCCAATTCTGCTTTCCTTACTGTCACAGCCATTGATTCCAAGCGAACTCTTTAATAAACATTCTGCCTGAGAAACACTGTCTCGAACTTGCATCCTGGAGAGCAGAACTTTGAAATGTGGGGACTCCATTATAAAGCTATTAGCATGCCAAGAATCTATGGAGATGGTAGTTGCCCAAGTCAGAAAGTGATTACATACACTGTAAGGGTGTGTGTATGTGGAGCAAGAACAAAAATAAGAATTCTTGTAACTCCTACGGGAATCCTTAGCATCAGAGACCCACATCCCACCACACCAAAACTGAGAACTCTGACTTTTTTCATTGGTGGTTCTCACATAGTGAGTTATTCTTCTACTTCAAGTATGAAAAAGAAGAATATTATATACAGAAGAACATACTAAAGAAGAATATTTAGTATAGAAGAACACACTCAAGAAGTATGTTAGGGTTGGGGGAGGATGAACAGGGTAAAGGAGGTCAAATATATTATGATGGGAGGAAATCACACTTTGTACACCTGAAATTTATATAATGTTACACCAAGAAATTTAATTTAAAAAATTAAAAAAGGAAAAAGGATTTTAGACGCCCTGATGTTGAAAAGGACAACGTAATGGTTAGAAATACATACCATTAATTTTTGTCAGTCTCCACATTGTATGTATGTTTGAATCAGAATCATCCTCCAAACTGAAGCTAAAGGGTGGGCCATTTATAGGGTCGTCGAGATCAAAAGCGACAAGCTCCGCAGAGGACATGACGGTTTTGCAGATTACCACTGTCTGTTTCCGTATTACTGGGCCATTATCATTCACATCTTCAAGTATAATTCCCAGTGTCCCAGTACATGTTTTTCCACCTAGAAAATTGGATATAAAAATATAATTTTTAACATTTTGAGTTATCACTAGAAAATCACACATTAAAATTTTTTTAATAATATGCACTAGGCACCTGTAACATTAAATGACAGTGACAAATAGTCATGGGTTATGTCTTTAGGGAGTGTTAAAAGTAAAATATCATCACTTTCAAATGGTTTTACAGACAATAATTGCTCTTGAGATTTGTCATTCATTTGCTAAATAGCCACAATTGACATAGAAATTGTTACAGACATGAATTTTGACTAAGTTTTAAAAGGAAAACAGAAGAGAGTGCAAACAAAGACATGTCTAGTATATTGAAACGCACAAAGAAATTTGAAAAGGTAGGAAAGCACAGGATGCACTCCTATAGTCTAGACATAATGAAGGGAAGGCAGGTGGATGGGTATTTTATCTACCTGGCATAATTTCTATCAGGGCACAATAATCTCACTTAACCTCTCTTATTCTCATGCTATGTGGTGCTTTCTTGTTCTCACTGAGAATTGGGAATGCTGAATATCTTGTACATTTCTTTCCATGTTGGTCCACACACAAATTTGAAACATAAGTCTTACCGATCAAAAATGGTTAATTGTACTGTTCCTACAGTGTTTGCCCTTCTGCTTCAGTGCTAAAGGCTTCCATTTCCCTCCCATGAAACATTTAGCGTTGCACATTAAACTATAGTCTTTTTGCACATTGTAATTAGTATTGTTATAGAATATTTAAACCAAAGATTTTAGGTATCTAATTCAGTGTTTCACAGCTAGTTTTCATCTATCAGTGAAATAAATAACACTCCCTTATTCATTGGAGCGTAGGCATGCAATGCTCACCTTCTAGTATTAAGATAATTTTGTATGGGTAAGTACTAATTCCTAATGTAGTCATGTGAAGCGGATTCCCCATGGTTCCGTGATTTATGTGCATGGAACTCTCCTTGTACATATTGTTTACAAAACTTGAAAGTACATTCCTCCCCAAATTTGGAATACACAACAAATATAGAAATCTAAAAGTCATCTATAAAGAAAAGATACCTGGGTGAAACTGCCAAAAGTTTAGACTGAGAAGCAACTGAGAAAAAAAGCAAAACTGAACTCGGATTGAACTCTCCTTAGTTAGTAACTATCTTTAGGAGAGGAGAAGCTAGCAAAAGCAGACAGCATATAGAAAAGAGGAATGTGTTGCAAACACATAAAATCCTTGAGAGACAGGTTTAAAAAGAAGAAGAAACAAGTGCTTTGGAGAAGTAGGAGGATGGGAAGTGAGCATGGCCCAGAGGTCGGTGCTCCAGAGGAGAAAACACCTTTCATTAGGAAATAGCCAGAAGGGCCTGAAGCAGGCAAAGAGTTAGAAATGAGGAAGTTCCAAAGGCATCTGCAGCAAATGCAAAATGTGCTAAAGAAAGCTTGGCCAGACAGCCTGAGTCCCTGAAACAGTTACTTCACTCTCCACAAGTAATTGGACTTGAGGAAGGAGACTTGGAAACAGTAGAAAAACTAAAATGAGGAAGTCCTGGGAGGCTGACATCAAAGTCAGTAGGTGGCATTGACACTGCAACACCCTGAAGCTGAAAAGTCTTGTAATAGCATAGTAACACTTAAAACCACAGCCAGGCCTGTGCACTTTGATCCTGATCAACCTACAGTACACCTTAACATCAATACAATTTGATTGTAATAAATTAGCATTGAGGTTTCTAAGCGCCCCCCTCCCAACCAGTGGAGAATCAGGGAGAACTGTGGGTAATCCCATGAGCCATTGTAGAAAAATTATATAATTCCTAATGCAAGCACAATAGAAAATACATTAAGAATAGGGAAGTAAAAAGCCTTACAAAACTATAACCCATCAACAACAGGGGGCCTTTCTCCATTCAGGGGATCAGCCTGCTCCCACATTCTGAGAACTGTACTGTTCCTAATAAAACTCCAAGTTACTCAGTTTGTGTGATTTGTCCAATTCTTTCTGCATGATCACCTGGTTACCTGTGCACACCTGTGATGGGCCCAAATGAAATTAGCCAGTATAGATTTCAGGAAAAGGTAAAAAACAGGAAGAAACAAAAAAGTGTATTTTGTGTGATCTCAGTTCATAGAATAAAAACATGTAATTACCTATCCCCCTACCTTCTTTTAAAAAAATGGGAGAGGCCTTATTAAACATGTATTTTATACCACAATGATGATTAACAGGTCTTCTTGACTAAATTCCATAAAAATACTTGATCTCTCAATTATTTTAACTCCTCCACAACAGTAAAGAATGCAGAAAAAAACTGTATTTAAAATCCTTAATTTCAGCACCGGCCAGTGTGGTTCAGCCAGTAGGGAGTCTTCCCGCAAACCGAATAGGGCACATGCCAGGGTTGCAGGTTCAGTCCCCAGTTGGAGTACACACAGAGGGAAGCAGGTCAATGTTCTCCTCTCACATCAGTGTGTCTCTCCCTCTCCTTCTCCTTCTCCTACCCATCCCCTCTCTCTAAAATCAAAAATCAAAAATCAAAATAAAATACAATATCTCTTACATCAGACAGTAATTTTTATATCAACTATCAACAAACCATTTGCCAAGTGCTATCAAAATGTGAAAATAATGGATTTAAGTTTCATGCTATTTTTCTTCTTCACACTTGCATTTGACCAAAAATATATGCCTTACCAAAGGCACATGAGAAGCTGAGGATTTAACAGTCTTTAATTAGTTGAAGTTAATTGATAATGATTACAACTTTATCAATTTAATCAACAAATTATGAGGCATTTCTCATTAATTTAGTGGCAACTGGGATATCTAAAACATTTTCCAATATCACTTATAAATACCAATTTTGCTAGCTACCATGTAAGAATTTATATTATATTTAGCATATTTATTTTAAAAAGGCACAAAAAGTTCAAATGTATGTTATAGTAAGATTATATTTTATGCACTAAATGAATCTCACACATAATCATTGTGCTCATATTTCTCTCAATTTTGTAGGACTCACAGAACACGATTTTACAGTTTATATGAATATATGGATTTGTACCATTTGTCTTTCCAGTTCTATAATATATTATTAATCATGATTATGATTTATTTTTATATAATGCCCTTACTCAGAATTCTAACCACCAAGTATGCTGTTAATTTCCTGTAAAGAGAAGAATTATTTTGTAGGAGTGCACTGTGAGACAATAAGTATGTTCTCTCTATAATAACATTTTCTCCCAAAGTAAATATTTAAGAAATATGAATAGATGAATTGAAGCTAATTTTACTGATTCATTTTTCAATGATTAAGTTTTATACATTATTAGTTTCAAGTATTTCTATGACTAAGTTACTTTATAATTACATCTAAAGCTAAAAGTACTATTAGAAAGCAGACACGAGTTAAAAAATTATAGTAAACCTCTCAATTACCTTGTATGTCATTAGGGAGAAATACATTTTGAGAATGTATACAGCTGAGTTAAAAATGTATGTGGTTGGTTTAACAGCTGAGGATGCATGTAGTTAAGGATGTATGTAGCTGGTTTACAAACAAAGTTCTTACCTTTGTCTGATGCAAGGATTATAACATTATATACACCATTGTTGATGGACTCTGCCTCTCTATCCAAGCTTCTGAAAGTTGTGATTGATCCTGTGTAATCATCAACAGTGACCCACCCTTTTGGATCACTTAATTTCTTATACCTGTTAATAATGAATTAAAATAACAAAATGTATCAGAAGCCAAATTACAATCCTGGTGTCAAAATAAAAATTAAATTAAAAAACATGCTAAATTTACAGCTCATTAAATTGAATTATAAATACCTTATCCCACTGCTACTTCTTGTTTCAGGGTCATATGCTTTATATCCACTGGTCTTTGTTCCCAAGGGTGCACTTTCTTGAATTCGAACAGTTTGCACTGGAGGGGTACACTCAGGGCCCTCATCCTGGTCTTTTACGTTAACAGTAACGGTAGCCGTGCTCATGGCTGATCTTGAAGTAGTTTCTCTAAAATATGGAGCTTCATTAACAACACCAATTTGCAGGGTTACCTGTTGTCTTTCTTCATAATTCAGCGGCTACAAAAGCAAGTGTGTTGTAAATCAGTTCAAGACATTTAATATTTGGCAATGCTCACTAGTGTGTGTGAGTAGTCGAATTTGGGAATACGTGAGCGCTATGTTGTGAAGAGTCATGAGAATACTAAGCATATACCCAGAAATGACGTGGTGGTGGGAAGCTGGCAATCTTTCAACTGACTCAGTATGTGGTGAAGCCAGCAAAACAAAACAAAACAAAACAAAACAAAAACAAGCAAACAAAGAACTTTTTCCCCAACTGTGAATTTACCATAAGTAACACAGGTCTTGATAACAATCTCAGCAAATATTTCATGCAAATGCTTCAAAGTTAGCACCTGAGATATTTCTTTAGGAGCTCCATACCCTAACCAACAGTTATTTACTACTTCATTAATTTTGGGGACAGCTTATCCCACCCTCCTGAGATGAATACAGTTATTTGTTCCTGGTTTAAGGTGGGAAATGTGGGTTAAATTTTATAAAACATTTTTAAGAGAGAAGAGGCAAGAAAATAGAGAGCTAATGAACATTACACTTTCCTTTTTTTTCTCTTTCCCATCCTAGTTATCTCTTAAAAACTGGTAGTACCAAGTTTAATGGAAGGTTTTTATTTTGCCTGATACGTAGTTGGAATGAGAAGGAGTGAAACCATTTCCTACTAGACAGAATTGTGTCAGTTCTTAGACTTCACAGAAATAAATTTCCTTCTTAGAATATCAAGGAGCAGGGCGGGGCGGGGGGGGGCGGTGAAGAAAGAAACAAGATTTAAAACACATTTCTTTCCTGTTCTGAACAAAGGAAACCCAGACTGCAGCTAACCATCATTGTAAGAAAAACGCATTTATCATTTTTTGATGCATGCTCCCTGTGAATATGTACAAAAGGGAAATGCCACAGATGCAGGACTGACTCATGTTCTAATTAAAGATGCGGCAGATATGAGTCTAGGACTCTGTCTGAAGCCAAAGAAGCTCAGATCACTTTATGGGCTAACTGTGGCTCCTGCCTTAGCAGTGAGTTCTGAGATGCTACAGAGTAGTATGAAAAGAAGTTTTAGAAGTATCCACAAGTTTGAACAGCAGAGGCTTCTCATTCTGAACTGGGAAATTAAGGATGTAATGTACACCGAATACAGAGGAACAGATCTACAAACAGCCTCCCTATGGGTTTGACCAGGAGTAATTCATCATTTGGGACATCTGGAAGCGGAGGCTCCTTGACCCAGCTACAGAAAGAACGGGCTAGAAAAGTCTGACACTGACCGGCTGGCATCACAGCCATACTAGTTTTTGAATTGTTAAGAGATTGGTTACAAAGTAAATACTATTATCATATTATATGAACATATATATATCTATAATATTGTTTTTAAATTGTGCCTTTATGGAAGGTTCCTCATGCTAGTAATTCTTAGTTAATTTATGAAAATATAGTTGTTTCTGAAATTTAAAGTGCTACTTAGGGACTATTGAATCAATTGTCCAAAAGGTACTAATTTCAGTTATAAAATAATCATATCATGGAAATATAATACAGCATGATGATTATAGTTAACAATACTATACTGCATGTTTGAAAGTAGCTAGAAGAGTGGATCTTAAAAGTTCTTATGACAAGAAAATTTTTTTGTATGTTTGGGAACAAATATTAACTGGACTTTATCATGGTGATCATTTTACAATATATACAAGTATTAAATTATGTCACACACCTGAAATTAACATAAATTAATGTTATGTCAATTATACCTCAATTTAAATAAAAAATTTTCTAAAATGAATATACATCCTATTATACATGAAGAACATAGCATTTACATTTATCTATCTATATATACACATATATATTTTATTCCTACACTTAACAAAATTCCTTTCTTTTCATTAACTGTAGTATGCTATTTTATGATATTATAAAATACAAACAACTAATTTACTAATTTATTCTTACCTTAACCACACAGAGAACTCCTTCATTGGTTTTGGGATCTGTTACAATTTTAAAATTTCCATTTTCATTGCCTTTTAAAATGGTATAATTAGCTCTCCAATTAGCAGTATTAATTAAATCCTTATCCTCAACACTAACACGTAAGATTTCCACATCAACTTTATTTTCTTCTACTGATGTCATATACTAAAATAATAAAAACAAAACAAAAATGTTTAGTTAGTAACTCATGAAAACAGAACACCATGTGAAGTAAGCCTGCTTCTTCTAATTTCCAAAGTATTATGTTTACATGATCTTAAACCCTCACTTCAAACTTCTGCCCAGGGGATACTTTCTTTGAAATCATGTGACATGGACGGAGATGTGCATATTTAGCAATTAATGCTGGGTTGCACATTTTTCTTTTTATTAATATCATGTACTTACAGAAGTACGAGTAAAGGTTGGCAAGTTGTCATTCACATCTTCAATCTGAATGATGCAAGTTGCAGTGGTGTACAACCCAAAAGATTGACCATTCATGTCTTGTACCTTTATTTGCAATTGGTATTTATCAATTAACTACAAAGAAAGCAGGAATTTAATTACTGAGTGAAAGCAACATTATAAATGAAATTTTATACTCTACAATTTTCCTTGCATTAAAAATGCCAGAGGTGCACTATTAAATTTCATAGCTTTCATGTGCTGGCATAAGAATAATTTCCTCACACTAATAATTTTCAATTAATTTATTAAAATAGAGTAGTTTCTCAAGTTTGAAGTTCTACTCATAGGTTATGGAATCAATCCATTGGTTTTAGCTTTATTCAACAGAAAGAAAAGATATAGCCCTGGTAGATTTAAAATTGCCTAGTAATTAATCAAAATCTTCATCTCCTATCCAAAACACATTTTTCTGTTCAAAAATACATAGCAATGACTTTATTACAGCCTCATAAGAAAGCAACATGGTAAATATCATTCTGTAAAAAAGATAGATTTTAAATATTTCTTTTACATTGATAAAAAGATCTTTATATTAGCATGAAAACAAGGGTCTAGGTTATATCATTTTTGTCCGCAGTGGAAATAGAATCTGGTTCTTAAGACTTCATTCATCAGAGATTGCAGAAGTCTTATCACCAGTTTTTAAAAAATGTGTTTCTCCCCATAATGGTTTTATTTACCATATGTAATTGAGATATCGAATGATTATGAACACTGATCATAATGCCTCTAGATGAACATGAGAAAACTTAGGTTCTATTCCCAGTTCCCAAAATAATAAATGTAATCTCGGGCATTTGGAAAATTCTCCTTACATAGTTTTCCTCTTTTGTAAATTGACAATAATCATATATTTCCTACATAGTTTCTCTCTTTTCATAAGATAATATGTGAAAAACTATCCTATTTAATTCTCTTATATAGCCACCTACTTCCCTTAATTCCATCACCTCTTAAACATTCTTGTCTTTACATATTTCCTAAAAACTAAAATTTTTCTTAATCCCTATGCTTTTTATACACAAAATTTTCTGACTTACTTTTCTCTCATAACCAATCACATATGTTGACTTGAAAACTAATAGCCTTATCGCATCTAAAAATTCTAAAAACCACATGCTAGTATACTTTCAGGAAGAAATACATGTTTTATTTGTAGAGAAGTAAGACATTGGAAATAACCAAAAGTTAATAAAATAAAGAAATGAAGTTTTGTGGGCCTAAATATTAACTTGTGATATCCTCCAATGGAAGAAAAATTCTGATGTTTTAAGGGTTAAAGGATTGAAGATGTCAGACAAAAACTGGAATCCTGGAGTCTAAAAGGGACTCCAGAGCACTCTAGGGGAAAAATACTCCAAGGCTCCTTCATTAGCTTTTAGCTGACTCTATCAGAAAGATCCATTCAAGACAACGATAAAAAGAATTGGTTTATAATCGGCTTTAGCTGCACACGTAAATTCCATGAAGAACCTGCATAATGTGTAGGGCTCTAACACTAACTCATTCATTTATCCAGCAAATGACACTATATTCTTCACTGGCACAGACAATAAAAATAAATGAATTTATAAATACTAAGATAAATAAGTGTCAATTTCACTTAGGAAATTCTTTGGGGATGCAGTAAAAAATGATTAATTTTATTACATTTTAACCCATAGTCAGGGGTGTCAAACTCATTTTCACCAGGGACAACATCAGCCTCACGGTTGCCTTCAAAGGGCCGAATGTAATTTTAGGACTGCATAAATGTAACTACTTCTCAATAGTTAAGCAAGAGCGTGGTGCTGCTGCCAGGTAGAAACAAGGGGCCAGGCCAGATAAAATAAGGTGGAGGGTGGGATTCGGCCCGCAGGCCTCGTGTTTGCCCCCTGTGTCATAGTCCATGTGAAGAAATGGGAGGTATGTACAGTGCACTTCTGCTGAATAGCATCGTCTGGTGTTTCTCCTAAGGAAGAGTACTTGTATGACTGTTTGATTGACGAGCTGAACTAACTGTTGTTTTATTTGTAAATAAAATACATCTCTATATGAAAGGCATCTGGTTTTTCAGATTGGTACATTTGAAAAACCATATTCTGTCAAACATAATGTAAATGATACTTAAACAGGAAAAAACTACTTATTAATAATAATAAATTGGAGTGTTTAAACACAAATGAGAATTCTAGAAAATTTTTATCTACCATTGTGATATTAATGGAAGTGAAGAGTTGATTTTTCAACATTATTCAATGAAATATATTCTGCATAACTTAGTGAACTATATGACGGATGTATAATGTTACAAAGTCACACATAGGTGAACTATCCACACAGTAGAGGCAGACCAATGTTTTTTTTTCCTATCCTTTACTCCCATTCCAGCCCAACCCCCCATCCCTCCCCACCTCCCTCCCATTGGGTTTTAATGTAACAATGTATGAAAGTTCATTGATAAGACTTCAGAATGCACTTCACAAAAAACATTTATGAAACTACCACTTGTCAAGTTTCGGTGTAGTTTCAAAGATGAATATTCATAAAGACCTGAAATTACTATTAAAATATGTAATACTCTACTTTTTGCTAACTTCATATCTGTTGGGTTTTTTTTATGTACATAAGCTAATACTGCCTTTTATAACACAGCCACTATAGGAGATATGGAAATCCATCTGTCTTATATAAAACCAGGTATTAAAGAGTTTGAAAAATTGCATAAAAATGCCGCTGTTCTCACTAAATTATTCATTATTTTGGAAAATACAATGGTTTTTTACAAAAAAAATTACTTATGTTAACATGTAATAGGTCCATTATTATTTTAAGTGGGTAATTAAATACATATTTTAAATTTTCATCAGTTTTAAATACTAATGGGTAAATACTTATAAATATAACCCATATAAACAAAATGTCTTTGGAATCTTCAAAAACACTTAAGATTGTAAAGGGATTTTGAAATCAGAAAATTTAAAGACCATTGCTCTATTCCATGAGGGATAAAGAGAATAAGAGGAAATGAATCTGATATAAAGTTTTAGGAATTAAAGAAACTTATTATACTATATTTTAAGATTAAGAATTATAAATGTAGTAGTAGGCCAGCTAAACTGCTCTAAGAATTCAGCTGAATATACGTTTGGTGAAGGAGGCAACAGTCGAATAACCAAGTTAACAAACTGCTCTAGTATAACAGTTGCAGCAGAAATGGGCAGAACATAAAAGTGGAATAACCTTGAAGGTACTAGCAACATGCTGTAGCAAGTGTGTTGATCTAGGCATAAGGGGAGATATCGAATACACTTTGGAGAACATGAATTCAGGGACATAATATAAAATTATTAATAGGAAAAGAATGTATTAATGTCATTTTTACTAGAAAAGATGGGAAGGAGAGCATGCTTAGAAAGAAAGTTCAATTTTAGATGCGCTGTATTTTAGGTACCTCTGAAACATCCGAATAAATATTTCCAGCAGCAAACTGAAAATGGTATGCCAGATTAGACACAATCTTTCTTTTAATCTATGCAAGGGAACGGATGCAAAAGAACCTGCTGAGGAAGACGTGATGCAGACAGAAAAAGAAGCACTCTTATCACTTTTATCTGTAGATAACAAATTTCTACATATTTCCAAAAGTTTCCCTTTTTATATTTGATATTTGTTTTTAATACTACAAATGTTTATATTGGGAAATTCAATTTTATAAAACAATTCAGGAGAGAATGAATTAGTTTCAAAATTAGTGCACTGCAAAGGTAATGACCCCCATTAACATACTTAAAATGATCCTTTTTCTAAAAGTAGATTCACAACATATTTTTCAAAAACACATTCACAGGTGATACACAGACATATCCAGGTACTATTAAATCACAACATGGCAAACACATTTTTCGTCAATATTGATGTTACCTCTCTGTCCAGCTGAGATGATGTGGTGGTAATCACACCTGTAGAAGGATGCATGAAAAACAGGCTGGGCGATGCTGGCAGCTGCTGGAGGATGGAGTACTTCAGGAGCGTGTGGAGTGTGCCAGGCTCATCTCTGTCAACTGCACACACCTGTCCCACGGTGGAGCCTACGTATTGAAACATCCTCTTTAATTTTGAAAACTTTTACATTTTCAACTTTTCCTTCATATCACTCCTTTCCATCTACTTTGAAAATGTTTTGGAACACTTATATGAGTAATGACAGTTTTTATAACAATAATATAATGGTACAATAATAGTTCGTGGATTTCTTTCTTTTTTTAAGATTTTATTTATTTATTTTTAGACAGAGGGGAAGGGAGGGAGAAAGAGAAGGAGAGAAACATCAATGTGTGGCTGCCTCTCACGTGGCCCCCACTGGGGACCTGGCCTGCAACCCAGGCATGTGCCCTGACTGGGAATCAAACTGGCGACCCTTTGGGTCGCAGCCCGCACTCAATCCACTGATCTACACCAGCCAGGCAGTTTGTGGATTTCTATATAAAGTATCCCTTCCTTTTAAATATCTCAGCAGCCTAATATTTTTGATATATTTTTCCTTTATATTAAATTTTTGGGGGTGACACTGGTTAACAAAATTATACAAGTTTCAGGTGCGCAGTTCCACAACACACCATCTGTCACTGCATTGTGTGTTCACCAGGCCAAGTCAGGTCTCCCTCCATCACCACTCACCAGCAGCCCGACATTCGGAATTTGATGACCATATCCATATTTACTGTGTTTAATGTACAATGTTATAAATGTTAATAATACCCCTTCATGGTCTTTTTATTTCTACTAAAGAGTTCTAACTGTTCTCTAACCTTTTTCTATTTGCAAGCTTGTACTTAAACATATGAGTATATTTTCTCTGAAAATTTTTGGTTTAGTTAAATATTTCTAGAGGGAAACTAAAAAACTGCATTCTGTCTTCCAGCTAAAATGATCCATTCTCACAAGATGAAAAAACATTTGTAGTATTCTCAACAACATTTGTGATTGATTATGCCCAGAGTATTGTCAATCATTTAATCACTACAGAACATCATTAGCTCTCTTAAAGGCTAAGACTTCAGTTACTCAAAGGCTTACTCTTTGTTTAGACTATGTTCTCCTAAAAGTATTTATTTTATCTTGAACAGGACAGCAAAGTAACATTTATTGAATAACTCCTATTTTGCAGGCCCTGTGGTTGGCATTCCATGTGTATGATACATCATTTAATTGTCATGACAAACTTGCATATTGATTCCCCGTGTTACAGATTGTCAAAATTTTAAAAATTGCCCAAGGCCACATCACACCGCTAGCTAGTGGAAGGGAGAGTAAAATCCCCCCGGAGCAGCCTGATGTGTAAATCCCTTCCCCTTACCCCAGCAGGACATGCTGCCTCCCCATTTCACAGAAAAACTGATCTACGGAAGTGAAACACCCAGTTGCCATACATTGTTAAAGTGGGTACTCACCAATTCTGCTATGTTCAGCAATTGTAAAAATATAAGTTGTCTCTGTAAAAATTGGGTGATTATCATTTTCATCCTCAACTTTGATTATTAGGGGAAGTGGGCTTTCTGTATTATATCCATCTGGAGTTGTTGCCAAGGCAACTATCTGTGAAGAGGGTAAAATAAGAAGAGAAAAAATAATCCATCAAAATATGATTCAAACTAGTGTTGGCTTTAAACTATACACTGTTCAGTATTGCAATGTGAGGGTTACCCCTTGTTACTGAATTTGGAGGTGAGCATACATTAATGCCACAAAAGGTGGTTAATTTCATGGTGTAGTATAACATTTTATGTCTAAATTTGTCTATTATAATAGCAGATAATTTTATTTTCCTCACTATTGCTGTATTGTTGTTCAAGAATGTAATGTTTTTTTATTTCTTTTTCCAAAACCAGTCTTAAGGATTATTATATTTTGTTTTGTTTGAAAGTTTTAGGTACATGAATTTTAAATACAATTTTCTTTTTCAACTTTGGATTCTTCAGATTCCAAATTTCCCATGTGTAGTTACCTGAGATATTGTCTTACTTTCTAATACTAATTATGACTTTAGGTACACTGATAGTTATATTTAGATAATTGTCTTCATACAAACTTTTGATTTAATAAAGGGAAACCAGAAATAAAACTAATGAATGGCTGCAAATTATGTGTGAAATACAACTTATTTCTTTTGATTTTATAAAATAAATTTCAATTCCAGTTTTCCTCAGAACAACTACCACAGAAATAACAGAACAAGGGTCCTTAGAGGGTCACCTTGTACAATTCTAACCCTAAATATTTAATTCAAAGTCTGCATGCCTGTTCAGTTTATTTGGTCTACTGATGAATAATTAACTAATCCAAAACAGATAAAAAATAATTAAAATTGAACTAAGCTAAAAGACCTTGTTGGAAAAATCAATACATTGGGTTAAATTCTTACATTACTAACTTTCATTTCACCATGGGAAGCTCCCCACATGAAGAAAAAATTGAATAATTTTTCTTAGTTAAGCCCTGTCCACAGTCCTCACTTTCTCACCAGAAGTGAATTTTCTCCCATTGCAAAGGGAGAGTTAATTCTAAACTTCACTTACCTCCCATCTCTCTCTCACCATCCACAGATCTTTTTTGTCAACTAAATGATTGTTTTTGAAGTGCTACTCTTTTTTCTTTGGAAAAATAGAGTAAAACTATACTACCAGGAAATTTCTAATTGAATCTATGAAATTCTTTTTGCCTCAAGCCAAGGCTGCACTATCAGAAGCGTAGATGACAAACTCAGAAAACAGGAAAGGGTAAATGAATTGAGAATGAGAAAAAAGGCAAGTTGATTAATTACTAATATAATACATAAACTTCAGACTTTACCTCAAAAGAGTCATACTGCTCACGATCTACACGATGATTACAATACAGTTTTCCAGTGTCCCTCTCTATATAAAATAAATCCAGGGGTTCTTCGTCAACTCCAGGCCCTCTTATAGAATAGTGTATAGTGTAGTTTTGTGCTGTATCAGATTCAATCTAGAAGGTAGATGTTGACATGAGACAAATTTTTAGTTCAGCAAAACTTTCATCTGTATATTTATACTATCGCATTGCTAATAACTAATGCTGTCTTTATTTATGATTACGTATGAATAAAAAGCAACAAGAAAATAAGGACACCTTATAATTGAGACATTTCAAGAGCAAGGCATGAAGAAAATAATGTAATAGCATCTTAGTTTGCCAGATAACTAAGGAATACTTTAAAGGCTAAATGGTACCTATATGGACCAAACATCTAAGACTTTTCCTGCCTTAGAAAACAGAATATTCTGAGCATGAAAAATTATTCTGTTGCCATTAAAATACAAAAACAAAACAAAACAAATTGTTATTTTATATGAGGCAGGCAAAAGTAGATTTACAATTGTAATACAAATAAATAATATAATAATTAATAAATAATTATACCAGAATAAATTCTGTTTCACGTACTCACAATTGTAAACCTACTTTTGCCACTCTTGTATGATAAAATATTTGAGATACTGCATTTAAAGTGTTCTGCCTGCATGGCAAAAACTTGAAAATTTTTTTCTTAATTACCTTTTGTTATTTGTAAGCATCTTTATTATAGGAGATGAGTTTGTATGGGTTGGGATGGGGAGGGATAGGAAATAATGATAATATAAATGGCATAGTATCCTTGCAAGTATAATATTCTGGTGCTGGATTCAAAAGCAAGTTTCTTCCAAGTTGTTTTCAACCTCTTGGTAAGATCTTGACTATGTATCACAATGACTAACACAATTATTTTCTAACAATTTGTTTCTCAACTCTAATCTGCTATTCTCTCAGCTGCATCACATTTTTGGATGGAATGTAAAGGAGGATTCTCTCTCACCATTTCAAGAACCCAGGGAAAAGAAACCCAAGTCATAGATTGAATGGTGGTGGCTACTGATGGTGGAAGAAGGCAAAAAGATTTGTCAAAGTTTCCACAAAATGTTAAAAAAGAGAGAGAAAATGTGGATCCAGTATAATTTAAGCAGTAGACTTGGGGATAAGCAATAGAAAGTTATATGAGGTCTGTCCATAAAAGTCCAGCCATTGTTAATGTAACAATGACGGTTTGTGTGATGTCGATGTAACCTGGCAGCCAAGGAGAGTGGATGGATTGCACATGTGTGAACAATTATGACGTCACTCTACTAGTCAGTGAGGGTGGTAGATGCCATTGAGCAAACATGTGTACTCTGTGGCCTGTTGCATTCAAAATGACTGAGCCAGTAGAGCAACGAATCTACATCAAATTTTACATTAACCTTGAACATTCCTCCACAGAAACTATTCAGATGATTCAGAAGGCCACAGCTATGGGCAACTGGTGAAGGGCAGCTTCATCACCACAGCACACCCGCTCCTGCATCATATCTTGTGCAGAGTTTTCTGGTGAAACATCAAATCGCCCACATGACTCTGACCCCCTACAGTTCAGATTTGGCACCCTGTGACTGCCAGCTTTTCCTGTAACTAAAATAACCTTTGAAAGAGGACAGATTTCAGACTGTCAATGAGATTCAGGAAAATATGATGGGGTGGCCATTGGCGATTAGGAGAACTGGGTGAGGTCTCAAGATACCTACTTTGAAGGGGACAGAAGTGTCATTGTCCTGTGTACAATATTTCTTACATCTTGTATTTTCTTGAACAAATGTCTCTATTTTTCATATTACATGGCTGGATACCTTCTGGACAGACCTCATACATATCTTCCACTTGGCAGCATTTGGCCTTTTATCAGAAATTGTCCTTTTTTTTTTTTTTTACCCAAAGGTGTTTGGGAGTTTTCTATACCCAGGCTCTGTGACACTCTTGTTGACATGAAAATTCATTCAGGAACCATGTGTTTGAGGTTGTTAGATGGGTTTTACAGTTTTAGTAATGACCTTTGCATGACTAAAACTGCAAAAAATATATACAGGTATAACAACATATATATCTATACCCATGTATTATAGCCTATGATATGCATACACATTTATTCATATTTCATACACCACTATCTTTTAAATATTCATTGTCTAAATTTTTTTAAAAAGATGAAAACTGTAGACCTTCACAGTGAAAAACAAGTAAATTGTACCTGTTCAAGAAAAAGCGGGAAAGAACCCGAGTAATTCTCCATCATTGAGCAAGGCAGTGGAGCCCATCTTCTCTTGGCACGCCTCAGGACTGTTTGTTTAGAATCACTTTGCTTTAGCACCTCAATTTAGAAAAAAAATACTGAAGTCAACAATCATTTTATTCTCAAACTAGAACTTTGATCACCTTCCTCCTCTCGTGAGGACCAGCTGGAAAGGTGTAGGACCCTGGTAGTGCTTGAAAATAAAACTAAACGTCAACACGGCAAAAAGAGAGTGAAGGGATAACTGCCTCGTTATCACAGCCATCCTCTTGAGAAAATAATTTCATGGGCATATGGAAGAAACATGAAACTGGAAGCCTAGAAGCAAAACTGAAAAACAAAATTACTCCTGTCACAATGCATGCCAAAGATGGAAGGAGAGACATGCATAGAAAATACGTAAACTATGTGACCTTCTAAATTTAGCATAAGCATCTTCCACTCGCCAACAATAGGAAGAGCCATGGAACCACCAGAGGTCTGTGTCAGAACGAGGAGGGAAACGTGGTGACAACTCTCCAACTGCTACCGTGAGTAACGGCCAATGGTGACCAGAAGTCATTTTGACCTTGGGTGTCACAAAGTAATAAGCATGGATGAGGTCCGAACCTCAACCTAAAGTAGTCATCTACTTTCTAAGACTACAAATTATGCTGTCTAAGATAGCACGAGGCCTCCAGAGGTAGTTTCAAAACTTGTTTTTAAAAATCTGTCCTACAGTAAAGATCAACAAATGCTCCTTTGTGTCTAATCTCAAGCTCTCATGCTGTAGCATCTCTCAATTTCTCTTTTTATGTCTGAAATAAAAAGGAATTACAAACTCTAATTACTCTATGTTGCAGAATCCTCTTCCCTTGGAACAGTGTTAAATGTGTCATGGTTTTCATTCATCTTCAAGCTAAATTATCCCCTATCCTTTCTGACTCCATATGTTTCCTGGCAACGTTAGTTACACCTGAAGAAAATACTTCATTATACTGTACTTCATTCTGTAGTTCAGTATACCTCTGTTTGATGCTCTAAAATGACCAATATTTTCCTTTCTTCTTGGTTCTCAGTGTTGGAAAGTGATATCGTAAATTTTCTCTTCTTTGAGGACAAAAGAATAGCATTTGTTGTATAGACTGAACCATCTTCTAAAATTTGGAAATCAGGATCACTTGAATGAATTAGATTTGCAGACTTAAAGCATTCCTTCAGGTTAACTGTAAAAAATATACACAGCAATCATTTGCAAGGTAAAACATACCAACATATAGTTTTAACAGCAGTACACTCATGGGGGGCAAAAACTTAAAATTAGCTACACTGACACTCATAAATTTTTCATTTTTAAAGAACATATATGAAACTCTATGGTTAAGTTGTGCTAAACACAAATAATACATACATCACTTCTAATAAGGTACACTATATCCTTTTAAAGGACACTTATTTTCAAATAAAAGCTCCATTGTTCAAATATTCTTGCCAATACCAAAAAGTTTTTCTTTATTAATTAAAATTGGCTAGATAGTAACACAAATACATTTGAAGAAAGTTATAGGGCATCTAGAGGATTAAAATGGGCAGTTATTGAATTAAAATATTATTGAACTCTTTATGTCTATTATTAAATAGTCATATTTTGTGTTCTCATTGGTCTGATCATTTCTAATACCATTGAGTTATGTAAAAAATTTAATTACTATAAAAATAAGATGTGAAAGTCAATATCAATAAGATGTCAAAGTGTTTTAGGACAAAACCATTAAACTTAAGAAATAATTTCAATACTATTTCTTAATTTCATAGAACATGTTAAAACATACATGATATCCTTCTATTAATGTAAATATTGTTTTTCTCTTACTCAAACTAAACCTTTTTATCTACTTCATATAATCATGTTTTTCAATTAAAAAATATTCCTTTCATCGGAATGATACCACATGCATTATACGTGATAATGTACTGTACAAGTTCTAACTCTTAGTTCCAATATAGTTACCCTTCTAAAAGTTACACTATTTTTACAAGACTCTACAAATTAGGATTTCATGTATTTTGGCAGTTTCTTACCTCTACCAACAAATTTCTCAGCGTCCAGTTTGGAGGGAACATGTAGTGTCACTTTTTTGCAGGCATCACAGGCAGATATTAAGATCTAAAAAAATCAATGTAATATTATGCATTAAAAAAGATTCTTTTTTCATCACATAAACAAAAGCAAAGACAAAAATCACATGATCATATCAATAGATGCAGCAAAAGCACTTGATAAGGTACAGCACCCATTTATGATAAAAACACTTAGCAAAGTGGGAATAGAGGGAACATTCCTCAACATAATAAAGACTATATATGACAGACCTACAGCCAACATCATACTCAATGGGCAAAAACTAAAATCTTTTCCACTAAGATCAGGCACAAGACAAGGCTGTCTACTTTCACCACTTCTATTCAATATAGTACTGGAAATCGCCACAGCCATCAGACAAGAAAAGGAAATAAAAGGCATCCAAATAGGAAAGGAGGAAACAAAACTGTCACTGTTTGCAGATGAAATGATAGTGTACATAGAAAATCCTATAGACTCGGCCAAAAAACTGCTGGACCAAATAAATGAATTTGGCAAAACAGCAGGATACAAAGTCAATATCCAGAAATCAAAGGCATTTTTGTACACAAACAATGAAACAGCAGAAGCAGAAATGAAGAAAAACATCCTATTTGACATAGCAAAAAGAAAAATAAAATACCTAGGAATAAACCTAACCAAAGAGGT
>CM052547.1:28883695-28925013 GCA_028533065.1 Trachops cirrhosus | reverse complement strand
CTGGAATGGGAATAAAGGATAGAAACTGTACTGAATAAACTAAAATAAAAATTTTAAAAAAGATACTTTTAATGTATGTATAGTTTATATAAACTATAAATCTGTGTAATTGTAAATCAGTTTATATAATTAACAAAGTAACATAAAAACATGCACTGGAGTAAAAAAATCAGAAAAAAATTCTATCAAGGGGAAGAATAAAATAATAAACTAAGAGTCATGGCTCACTCCTTTGCGGAACATGTAAGCACAGAGAATTTCTTAGTGTATTGGGCTTTGTCTTCTATTCTGTAAAATAAGGTTAATAGTAATTTCACAACCTTACTAGGTATACTGAAGAACCAATAACCACCTAAGCAAGAGAGAACTGAAACTATTACAAAGGTAGCACAGATGTGTAAGTAGAAAAGAGAAACAAAAAATTTTAATGAGCCACCAAAATGTTTCAATTAATTGTAGATCACCTAAATGAGTTACAGTATCAAATCAAAAATAACTAAATAAAACCTCAAAAAGACTAGTATTAGCTCATTGCCATGGATTGATTTGGAAAGTATTTATTTAATACTCCACAGAAACAAGCACATAACTTTAAAATACAAACTTATTTTGAAGGTGCATTTTCTCATAAATGAGAGTTAAGGTCATTTTACAAAATATTTCACATAAAAATTTTAAGTGAGTTAATGATTTATTGGAACCAATACCAATAAATTCCAATACCCTATATATTCAAACACACTGGAATTTAACCCCATTCTCTCTGAAATTGTACAATGGATGTTTCTGAAAGATTCACAATTGTTTTCCTACAGTTTGACCAAATGCAAGATAGGTAAAACTAGCATTTACATCATTATTTGCAAAGTCCATAATCATAAAATAAAAGCAGCAAAATTTGGATAAAAACTTTTATTTCCAATAATCATTAAGGGACCTTTAATTATCTAATTTTAATTACCTATGAAGAATCAGGTAAAGCAGGAATTAATATTTCACTTGGAAATTGGGGGTGGACACAATAAAGAGTGTATCTGAACTGGAAATTAAAAGATGAGAGGAGCTGTCACTAGCTGCATAGTCGAGAGAACAGGAGTAGAGAGTCAGATGACTGGGGATTCAAGGTGATTGAAAGCAAACATCTACTTGCTCATTCAGCCAACATTTATGGGTTGCTTACTAGGTACTAGGCAGTGCTCAAAGGCTACAGCAATGAACAAAGTCTTTTACTTTACTGAAATAACATTATAATGAGAGACAAAAAATTAATGCACAAATGCATAAAGGTTACATAATGAAAGAGATAAATATTGTGAGAAAAATAAGGCAAGGAGAGAGAGTGACAAAAAGACCAGAAGCTTGAATGAAATGAGGAGGAAAACCAGTTCATCTACAGAAGAGTCTTCCAGGTGGCGCAAAACCAAAACAAAAGCCCTGGAAGGGGACTTCACCTGCGTCTCAGAGGAACAAAATGGAGGTCATCACGGTGAGTAGCATGAATGGAGGAGCACAGTGAGTGAAAAGGGATGGTTCAGAGACTATCAGAGGCACATCACGTAGGATCTGAAAGGCCATACTACGGAGTGCAGACTTCATTCTGAGTGCAAAGAGAAGCCGCATCAGCTACAGGAGGAATCCAAGAAAGGGAGGATGGCGGCTTGGACTAAGGTAAAAACAGAGGAGAAGGCTAGAAAGGCTGGATTAAGACAACACTTTGGATAAGTGTTCTATATATCCATTCATTCAGGTATTCAACAAATATTTATTGAATCTCTACTACGTGTCAGACACAGAGAGAAGTAAGAACATGATCTTCACAGAACACTCAATTCAAGGGTAAGGCATATTTGTAATTTCAGTAAAGTAGGGTAAATGATAAGGAAGTACAAAGTGTTATGGAAGAGCAGAGAAAATTAAACTCCTTTAAGAGCCAGATAATGTCACCTGAAGAGTGGCTACAAGTTACCCCTGTCAAGAAGAGTCATAGTTTATATGTTCCAAAGAGAGGAATAACTTATGCAAAAACCCAGAGATGACACAGATCTGAACATGAAAATCTGGAATAGCTGATGCATATAGCATGGGAGGAACGGAAGTTTAAAATGTATTCAGAGAAGTAGGTGTGGACACATTCTGAACAGCTTTAACAATGTACATGGATCTTATTTCCTAAAGAGAGTAAGACCATGATTTATTTTAAGCAGATAAATTACATAAGAAGCTTTCCATCTGAATACAGTAAATCTGACCAGTATGGAGAATGAATTGGGGAAAAAATTTTCCTTTCCAATAATGGCAGCTAGGTCATTCAGACAAAGCCCATGCCCAAACTGAAAATTATGGATACATTCTTCTGTAAGGATTTGCTAGGCAAAAACTGAGGATAAAGCAGGAACACAGAGTGGTAACTAGAAATGACATCTGATAGGAAAAAATTTTACTCTGATCTTTTGGATTCCACAGAAGAGTGAAATCAAAGCACAGGCCTGCCTAAGATCTAAGACAAGAGTTGCCCAAATTAATCCAGGACCCAAATGCAAAGCCTTCATTGCGGGGGTGAGCTGGAAGTAAACCCCTCGCATGGATTTGTGATCAACATTCATATCACTTGCTTGGTCCAGGAACCTCATGCCATTAATTAACATAAAGTCTTGGCATGTAATCAAAACTATAGATGCTGAAAGACATTTGACCAAATTCAATAATCACTTTTAGATTTTTTAAAAAGGATCCAAAATAGGAATCAATAAGTATTTCTTCAATATAATTTTTAAATTGTATTATAAACACAACATCAATGGGAAAGCACAAGCAGTGGCCACACTAAACTCAAAAACAAATCATATTTTCCAAGGTTAATATTTACAGTTAACATTACTTTAATGACTTTCAGGGAAGAAGATATTAGATAGCATATGAATTGGGAAAAAAGAGGTAAAAAATCTGTATTTGCACTTGATATGATTATTTACTTGGAAACCCCAGTTGCTATAAAACAGTAAGAGAATTTCAGTGGAGCAGCAATAGCAATTAAAATATAAAAAGCATTAGTATTCATACATGTAAATAAAAGCAGTTAAATAATGTAATGGAAGAAATCATTTTCAAAAGTAATAAAACAGAATGTCAAGAAGCAAACATAACAAGAAATATGTAAAACTTATTTGAGAAAAATCTGAAAATATTTCTGAAGAACACAAAAGTAGACTTTATAAAGATATATCTTTATTCTGAAACGGAAAGTAAACACCATGAATATATTAACTCCACTAAGTTATAAATTTTGTGGTCCTAATAAAAATCCCAATAGTATTTTTTCTGGAACTAGGCAAGTTGCTATAAAAGGTCATAACAAAATATCAATAATTAAGAATGGACAAGAAAATTATGAAAAAGAAGAGCAATGAAAGGATATTAGCCCTAGCATATATTAAAAGATTGTACAAAATCCCAATAATAAAAATAATAAAATATTAGTACATGAAAAACTGAAAGATACTGGATGCATACAAATTGGAAAAGAAGAAGTAAAACAGTTTCTGTTTTCATTTGACATAACTGTAGACCATCCATAAAGGTAGTAACTTTTTGTTACATTCACCAACATTGTATGAGTTTCCATTTCTTCACAATCTTGGCTACACAGCATGCTGTCAAACTTTTGGATGTTTGTCAAGTAAGAGATGACATTTCAATGTAGTTTTAAATTCATCATTTCTTATTATGAATGAGGCTGGAATATTTTTATGGGCCTTTTTCATTAATTTATGGGAATTTTTCATATCACGTCCATGTTAGAATTCTTGATTTAGAAGAGCACTTTGTATATTAGATTAACCTTTAAAAGTATGATCTGAAAATATTTTACCCACTTTGTTAGTTAACTTTGACTTTGCTTCTGATGTTTTTGTTTCATTTAGTATAGTTTTTGGCCAGGAACAAGTGTTGGGTGTGTTTTATTACAATTAATTTTCTCAATTTCAATGAATGGCTTATGAAATCTGAGCCATAAATAGGCCTTCTTGACTCCAAATTTAAATAGAAATTGATCATTTTTTCTTCTGCTTTTCAATATGGTAGAATATGTTATATTTAAATCTTTCATCTGTTAGGAATTTTCTGTGTTCTGCCTGAGGTATGGATTCACCTTTATCTGTTGCCAAATGACTGCCTAGATCAAGTACTACACATGGTACAGTGTTGTGTATATCCCTCCTCAACGAAGTGTTATGACATCTATCATAAAGTAGCTTTCTACCTAGCCATATACAACCTTTATGGAGGGAAGAGAAAGTGCATGCTAGCTACCAAATTTACAGTCATGTAAACTTTTATCTGGCAACCCCATTTCTGGTAATCTACTCTATTGTGACACCTGCCCATACATGAAGTAACATATATACGGGCTGATTCATTGTGGCATTATTTGTAATAGCAAAGAGGGATAGCAGAGGTGATGGATAGCAGTAAAGATATTCATGAGCTATTTCTGAATGTAGATTTAATGGGACTGAATGATGGATTAAGGGAGGGGAACAGTGAGAAAGGAAAACCAAACAGCTTCCAGACTTTTTACTTGAAGAACAAGGTGTGTCATGGTGTCATTTATTGAAATACAGGACACTACAAGAAAAGTAACACTGTTTGGAAAGAAAAATGTTGTATCACACATCATAGTAGGAACAGGGATATAAAGGCCGATTGTTCAAAATAAATTTATTATACGTGGACACCTGTATGGCATTTTAGGAACAAGATCTAGAATAGGAAGTCTGGTTCTGAGTGGTCAGGAATATCAAAAGAAAAGAGAAGTGAATTTCAAGAATAAAGGCACAATCTACTAGGTGGAAGCGCATAAGGCTTGATTTGGATTTAGCAATAAAGTTGTCTAATTGTCTGAGAGAGAAAAGCTTCATTGGCCTTTAGACAAAGCTCAAGTTCAAGTGGTTAAGACCCGTGTCAGGCAAGGCAATATCAGGAAGTGGGAATAAGCTGATTTGTGGAATGGTGAAGAATTCCTTGGGTGTATCTGGAGCATGAAATGTAAAGGGTGCCCCCCAAAGTCGTGCTCATTTAATAACATCTTCTACTCAAATACTCTTTATGCATCTATCCCACCTGAGACTCACAACTACAACCACCAGCTGAGGCCAGCAAGGCTGTGTAGAGATCCATCCAAGATCATGAGAACACTAGGCCTTCCTTCCAGTTTGAATGTAGCAGAATGGGGATACAACCAGAGACTGTGCCCTTTCTGTCTCCACCCCACTTCTGATCTGTCCTGCTTTGAAGCTAAGGAAGGCCACACAATGGGGATTATTCAATTTATTTATTCACTTAGAACCACTTTCTTCTAAAGAGGATCTGAGACAAACGCAGAAAGTTCTGTGTAAGTATATACAACGCAATTCTATTTACTGCCTGGGACTAATCACCCCTTTTCCATCAAAGAACAATGGCCAGTGGTGTAAACAGAGGTGGCACCTTTATTAGGAATCTAACCAAAATTTATTCTTTTGCTACCGACTACATATTTTGTGACTGGTATTTCCTCCTTGGTTTCCTCAACTGCAAAATAACAGCTGTGCATGCGGCCTTTCCTACGTTATTAATGTGCCCCAGGCATTTTGTTAAGGGTTTGGAGTCCACAGAGTTCTAAAGACCTTCTAATAATCATAACTACAATTTCATTATTTAAAAATTTAAGGAATTCGCTTTCAAATGAGAGCGATAGAGAAAGGCAAATAATTCGAATACTTCGAAACCCCTCCCCCACGCCCCTCAGTCCCACCACGGCCAGAAGGAATCTTCCCACTCTCTGTCGGCCAGGCTGTCCCTTTGTCCTTCGGGTTTGACTGGAGTCCAACGTCAAAAGACACCAGCGACCTGAGCACTTTCTCGCGTCCGGTCTATCTAACTTCCTCCTTTCAGGAGACCCAGGAAATCCAGTCCTGGAACCTCTGATCCCCAACTCTCCCAGGGGCTGCTCCTTCGCACTGGATTCCTGCGCCTTCCGGTCTCGCAGGAGATTCCAGCCTTTTCTGCTAGGGAAGGTTGGGGAAGGCTGTCCCGCCCCAAATTAGGTCACCACCTTCCGCTCCCAGCTGTGGGTGGGTAGGGTCTTCGCTACTGTGTTTTTGAAAGTGGGAAGAAAGCCAAAGGGCAGGGGCAGAAAAATCCAGATTCTTCTGGGTACAACAGATCTGGATGATCATTTTCTCCAAAATTAAGGGGAAGGTAACCACACATGGTGACAAAAATAAAAAAACTAAACTACAAACGCCCACCTAGAGGCCCCCCCCCCATACACACACCGACCATCCTCCCTAAAAGCGCGTAGTTTTTTCTTTCACCCAAAGACCGCGCTTTACGTTGCGCCCGCGCAGAGGGTCCCGGCCTCAGTGGTCTGGAACCCTGATGGAGGCAGAAGCTACTGAACCTTTCCAGGAAAGAGCTTGGGGAGCAGAGGTGCAGCGCTAACGAGCGGCGCTTGCTGTCCTTACCCAGAGGCTACGCTTTCTGATGGGCGTTTGCAGCTCCTGCCTCCGTCTCTACCTGCCCGCACTGATTATACCTACCGCACACACCTTCCCCTACCCTTCGGGTTCGCGGCACCTAGGGCACCAACCTCTTTGTCTGCCTTCCCCCACCGCAACCAACTCCACTTCTTAGTGAGTTTAGGTAGTGAGCCCAAAGCCCACTAACTCTGCTTTACCCACCACCCCTGCTCTAAGTGTCCCCCTTGACCCCCAATCGATTGGAGCCCCCTCTAGGGAGCCGGTGGCCCGGGCAGCCACTCACCGTGAGGGTCAGCAGGAGCTGCCAGCAGAGGGCTGCGCTCAGGGAGCGCCTGGCTGGGGTGGCCGCCATGGGAAGACTCGGGGCAGGTCGCGGGCCAAGACACCCGGGGACTGGAGTGGGAGGGATCCGCGGGGCCAAAGGCCGCGACCGGGGCGCAGGCTGGGCCCGCCGCGCAGCACGAGTGAGAGGCGCTGCGCGGGGAGAGACGCTTTTCTTCTCCGTTTCTGAAGCCTCTCCTTCTTACACAAGGGGCTTTTCCTCTAGCCGAGGGTGGGGCTCCATATGCGTCTGAAACACAGGGATCGGCCCCTCCTTAGTATTTTCATAAGTCTTTATTTCTTTGAGAGCGCAACAGGTGGGAACTCCCTGTCGCCGCCACCCTTTCACCTGCGATAGGTGTTTCTCACCAGCGGACGTCACTTTAGTGCCCCGTCTGCCTCCTGCCCGGGTGTCCGCCTGCAGGATTAGCAGGTAGCCCTGCCCAGCCCGAGCCCTGAGTATACAAAGACTCACTCCCGGAGAGCGCGGGTCGCGGGAAAGCGCGCGGGTCCGAGCGCGTTCCCGGCCTACGCTCTGCCTCTTAGACCCCAGCGGGTCGGGTCCTGGGATCAGCGGCAGGCCTTCAAAGGCCGCTGGCCAACTGCAGACGTCTGGTTTTATGTCACAGCTGCTCGCCGGTTAGACAGCTGACTCCAGGTAGACTGTTGTACAAACTCTTGGCTGAAATAAATTTATTTCAGGCATCCAAGTGCAGTTCTAACAGGGTTTTCATCTGTAGCACACACCTTTCTTTGAGGGCCTTAGAGGTGTTTTATTAGAAATCTCGTGGCCTTGCCCTGGCTCGTGTGGCTCAGTAGACTGAGCGTGGGCCTGTGAACCGAAAGGTCGCTGGTTTCATTCCCAATCAGGGCAAATGCCTGAGTTGCGGGCCAGTTCCCCAGTTGGGGGCATGCAAGAGGCCACCAGTCAATGTTTCACACATGGCTGTTTCTTCCCTCTCTTCCTCCCTCCACTGTCAATCAATCAATCAATCAATCAATCAATAAATAAATAAATGGAAGTTTCATGGCCAATATGACAATGACACAAGAAAATGACCATAAGTTAAAGAAAAAAATTGAGGTTAGTATGGAAAATTCATTACTTGAGGTCCTAAATGTTGGCTAAATGTGGGCCATTACTGATTTTCTCCAAAATCATCCCTTGTCACAGTTAAACGCATCCACTGGTCCTCTTATAACTTATTTCTTAAATCAGACTCCTGGACATCTACTGGAAGTTTCTCCCTTCCTTTCCTACCACCAAAGCCAGAGTTCATGGTGAAAAAAAGAAAGAAAGTAATGGGATAAAATTTGCCTTTTGACTTGAAGTATACTTAACCCAGATGAATTATTGCAGCACTTAACTTGGGAGATTAAAACATAAAGCAGTACGCTTTCAGCTTTTCAGAAAACAATGACAGGGCATTCTGACTCATCCTTCTGCACTTGTTTTCAGTTACTGACTTAAACCAGGAAACTCTGACCACAAAGGAGAAACTTGTCTGTTCCATTTCATCTAGTTTGTCTCCTTAAGGATGTTTGGAGAAACCTGTTTGAAAAGCCAACCATGCATGACCCTCGCACCATTTCAGTTCCTGAGAATGTACCATTCCAATATCATTTATACACAAGCCCAAATTATCATCATGTTGAGCACATACTTGAATTCATAAGTAATGTCAAACAATACAAGCTTTGCCTTCTATATATTAGTCCCATGCTCTATTTTATCAGTGAATAATCATATAATGGGCTGTTTTCTTGTCTTCATACCCATAAAACTTATCATTGAATCTTCGTTAATAAAATAAGCCTGGGTCACCAAAATGAGACTATAGTGGCCATCCTTCTGTTTCTATAATGTTTAATCCTCATGTTTTTCCAGCAATGATTTCATAAATACACATCATCCTATTAATGATGACAATGTGATCTCTAGTGTGAAACGTCCCAAAGAATAAAGAAACAGGCTAGTTTTTTTCAGGTTCTAGAAATTTACTCAGGCTATCATCATAGTCTTTGACAATAGGACAGTTCCAAGCTCTTGCCTCACCTTTAACATCTAATGCCTTTACAGGTGGTTCATGTTTTCCTCATTCCAAAAAAGAGTGGAAGAGCAATTAGAAAAGAATTTGTCTTAGATGTTTATTTTCATTTTTCACACTAGATAAGTGATTGAGGCTATTAAAATCGTGATTATGATTTTGTTGTTTCATCATGAAACTTTTTTAAACAAAGGTGTGAAATTTACACTACTTACTCTAAACAAGTGGCCCAATTTATTTAATGTATTTCTATTAGGCTGTATGGTCATGGAAATGAATTCTTCTGTAATACAATTTTAAAACAATAGGCACACATTTGAGGAAACAATGAAATGTGGGTAGCGGATTTTGGCTGTGAAGGCAATTCTGCTGAGTTGAAATGGTTTTCCATTGTGCTCTAATACAGGGTGCACTAGACCAAAAGTCAGGAGCAACGCCTTCTATGTCTTGGACTACTCACGTAACCTTTCAGACCTAAGCATACCCATTTGCTAAGATATTCAATGTAATACTAGGTGCCATCTATGATCACTTTCACCTATAAAATTAAACTATTTAGACTTCTTGGGACTGACTTTTTGAGAAGGTTGACTGGAAATGGGTTTTCATTTCTGATAAGAAGTCAGAACAAGTTACCCCTAAAGAAATGAGCAGACAGCAACTGAAGGCCTGTGGGTCACACCTATGCAGGCTAGTATCACAATTTCCTAATTTTGGAAACTAGAAAGTAAACATATTGATGGCAACAAAAAATCCCACCTACTCACTGAGAGAGACAGCTCTCCCTGAGCTCCCACTGTTGGAGCCTGGGGAGGCAGGTCCACACAGACACTTGATCTTTATGGCGAGTCCACGTTGGCAAGGTGTATGACAAAGGATGGAACCCAAAAGCAAAGGAAACACTGGCCTGGGCGGGACGGGAACAAAATTAAAGGACCCTGCTTACTTTTAGGTGAGAGTAGACAGGAAAATATCTGATAATCACAATAAAATGAGCACAATTAGATTACTTAAAGAGTTGTTGCAACAAAACAAAGAAACAAGCAAAATATAGCCAAAGACACTGAAATAGAGGACAGGCTGACAGTGACCAGAAGGGAGAGGGGAGGGAATTTCAGGGGAATTTCAGGGGAGAATGGGAAGGGTTTATAGGAACAAATATAAAGGACATATGGACAAAAACTAGGGGGGTTGGAAATGGGAGGGAAGAAGGGAGGGTTGGGTGGGTGGGCGGGAATGGGAATAAAGGATAGAAACTGTCCTTGAATAATGATTAAAATAAAAAAATAAAAATTAAATTAAAAAAGAAAAAAGAGTTGTTGCAAGATTAAATGATATGATGCATGAAAGACACAGAGAATAAAGCCTGGCATATTCTAAGAGCTCCCTAAGTGTTATGATGGATAACAAACCTTCTTCCCTCTCCCCCCATATCTCTACAACCCACTCGTGTTCCCCACTCTACCTCATCTCTGTGACAGCTCCCTGGTCTTGATCTTCTAGTACCTCTCTTCATGTCCTGGTCTAGGGCTGAAGTCCACTGTTAATTCACCGACCGCATTCAAATCCTTCAATTTCTTCCCCTGAATACAACCCCTAAACCTTGTCTGACAAATAAATTAACTATGTAACACTAAGACGAGATGCCACAGTTTGTGCCAGGTGTGCACTTCCTGAAAACTTAGACCATTTTTTAAAGAATCCTTTTATAATAGGAAAAAAATTTAATTGCTGACTTGATTAACAAATGAAATATTTATTTTTAATTCTGTCTATATATCTTTGAAGTTCTTTTCAAAGTTGGCCTCAATAAAACAGTATACTAAATCAATTTCCATTACTTTTCAAAATGCATGTTTGAAATTCATAAGGAATAGTATGGGAAATAAACAAGAAATCAATTTTTATTCTAGTACTTTTTACTTAGATCCTCAATAAAAACAAGTCAGTGAATGACTTCTTAGGCAATTGTGCAGAGCATGACCAGACATGGTTCACAAGGTCAGGCCTACCTTTAATAGATGCTGTTGACATAAGTTCCTCAGGAGTGTTATGAATGAATCTACCCTTAAAATTATAATTTTCCATTGTTTTCTTTACTAATGAACTAATTGGACAAGTATTTATGAGCACCTATTATGTCTCAGGCATTGTTCTCGACGTTGGGAATGATGTGGTGAACAAGACGGAAAGGGCACTTGCTCAAGGGAAGCACCTAAGGAAGTTTTAAAAAATTGGGTAGGACAAGTACTCTCCACTTGAGATTTACATCATGCTGACTCCTTTCTAAAAGAAAAGAGATTAATCTCAAGTTAAGTGTAAAATGAAATACAAGCAGCTTTCTGTAAAGGATGAAAAACTACCACCAATATAAAGATCACTTGTTAATATCTTTTCGTAGATTGTGAAATGTTACCTTCTTAAATGGACCTAGAGACAAGAAACCCACTTTCTTTGTGAGATAACCTGGTCTAGAATGTATTTGTTCTTGGTTTCTCTGACAGCAGTGTCTCCTGTTTCCTTCTTCCTGTGCTGGCTGAGTCTAGGCATTCTTGCGAGCTGGCTTCTAAACTTTGCTACACACAAACATACCGGTATTTTTTCAGACCTTTGCACTATCCAGACTTCTGTCATAGGTGCTTTAGGTAACGTTCTTTTCCCTGGAATTTTCTTATCCCTCTGTTCTAGTTAACTCCCACCCATCCTATAAATATCACCTTTTATTTTTCTCTCTAACAGGTCAGATACTCTCTAAAATAAGGTCAAATCTTCATTAAATAGCTTCCTCTTCATCAGAGCACTTGTCACAATTACAATGTTAAATTTGTTGAACTAATTATTTCATTAATATGTTTCTCACCAAGCACTATACCTTTTCGTGACCTCAGTGACCCATCATTCTGGGCCTGCCCATGCATCCCAAGCGCTATCCATTATGAATCCCAGCACATCGCAGACACCTAGTAAGTGTTTGTTGAATGAGTAAGCAAATGAATAAATAAATGGATGACTCTTGAGCATTGTGGGGGCAAGTAATTCTTTGCTTTTCTTTTTCTATTTTTAATGTTATCTTTAATGACTAATAAAACAATGTCTTAGGTCAAATTTGACAGGGTGGAAGTTCCAGCTTGATCTCAGACATGAAGTGCATATATTAGTAATCTGTTCAAGTGTGAGATGCATCTACCAAGAATTTCTTGTGTGGGTTTTGCATAAGAAAGGAAAAATAAGCTAATGAATTTTAACTTAAAGCCCAGACAGAAACCATTGAATAAATGGAAACTTAACATCTAATAAAATCTAATAAAATGGTAGCACAAACCATTGAGAAAAGAAGAAATTATTTAGTGGTGACATTGGGAAAACTGACTCATTATTAAGAAAAAATCAAACTGGTCCCCTACTTAACAGCATATCCAAAGTGCAGATAAGGTTAAACTTCCCTGTCATGACAAAGACAAAAAAGTTAATTAAAGACAATATAGAATAACATTCATGTGGCCCAGGGGTAGACAGAGATTTTTATAAATAAAATGCAAAAAACATAAACCATAAAGGAAATAAAAAGATACATTTGGTTGCATTAGAATTCAGGCTTTCTAGTCAACAAAGAACACTATGAATAAAGTTAGTAGACAGATGAAAGATCGGAAGAATAGTTCAGATATTACTGAACAGACAAGGGAATAATATCTATAACAACAAGAATCTCCTACACATCACTAAGAACATGACAGGAAACTCAGCAGAAAAAAATGGGTAAAGAGTATGACCAGGCATTGTACAATAAGAATCTCAAAGCCTAAATAGTATATTTTAAGAAATCAGAGAAGTACATACTAAAATTATCAAATATCCCTTTACACGTGTTGGACTGACAAAAATAGGAAGTTATTCCCTGATTAAATCTAACTCACCACCTTCCCAGCTGCTACACACTGATAGTTGAATGGCTAGAGATAAACTCATGTCCAAGATCAGAAGTTTCACTTTAAGGTCATGATCAATTTCTTAAATAGACCTTAATACTGCCCAGCAGCATTGCAGAAAAAAATTCTGGGAAAAGCTGTTCTATATGTGCTGTCTTCAGTTTCTGTCCTCTTTAGCTCCCGAACACCTCCTAGTAAGGTTTTCTCTCCTACCATTTCACCAAAAGTATTCTTAGAAAGGTTGCAGAGATGTTCATATTGCTACAACTAATGGTCATTTCTACCCATCTTATTGCTTTAATTGCAGGTTGGTTAAGAAGAGCAGACTTTTAAATTATTCTTCTGTTTTAGAAAGCTGAGTACAAAAAATTTCTCTTTTCTCCCCCTAAATCTGCCCCCAGTAAACAACAATACGTACAGTGCCACGATAAATGGCATTTGACAGCCTTTCTATCTGAGACGTGACTGGCACATTTCAGAGGGCACTGCGAAAGTTACTTGTCACCTCCAGCCAACTGGTGGCCTTTGGGAATATAAACTCAATGTTACCAAACCTGACAATTTTTCAAGAGAAGTCACAAATTTACATTTTGGGTGAAATGTTCTGGATTTATTTATGACTATGAAAACCTTCTCTTTGTTCCCAGCCCCTCCCCCCGACCTGAAAATGTAGTCAAGTTTTAATCTCCGAAAAAAGCCAAGATTATGTTTATGAAGGTTATATATTAAGAAGATTTTGCTCTGTAGTATTTTATAAAACTTGGCAAGTAAAAGAGCCTGTCTCCCCACTGCAACTATACAGCTCCTTAACTATTACATGTTATGTCATAGTTACATGTATGATTCTTGCTAATGATTATTTTGACCTGGGGCAGGGTAACACTGTTTGAAAATAAGAAAGAGTACTCCTCCTGCCCCTTTGCCCTTCAGTCAACTCATAGTATCATTAAACATCTCCCTTAGTTGTGGTGCTCTGATCTCGTTCAGCTGAAAAACCACATTTTTCATTCTGGCAGATAGCGATGGACATTTAACTAAGTCCTCCCAAGGGTATGTAGGCAGCAGTTGTTGAAGAGAACTTCTGGAAATGCTCCCTAAAAAGAATGTCTTCCCTTCCCCTCTTTGTATTTTACCTGTGATGACTGGAGTTGCATTAGCCATCTTGTGGTTGTGAAGAAATTTGTGCAGAGGAAGGTTGAGCAGAATAAGTGAAGGTTCCTAGGACATTGATGACATTAAGAAGCCTCCATGCAAGGCCAAGACTCTGACCTTGATTTATATCACTGAAAATAATGCATACCTTGTTTAAGCCACTTTATTTCTGTTACCAGGTCATGGAGATCATGTTTTAAAATACCTTTTTATAGAGCCTCTAATGTGGAAGAGCAGAATTCCAACTCAGTCAATTAGCATATGAAATCACCATTTGTCATACAGGAAAAAAAAGAATTATTTTCTTTGTCACATACTGAAACCTCTGCAATTTCCTGTGTCTGTTAAACTCAACTTTACTCATTTTGAAGTCTATTTGAGTTGGCATAAGAAAAGTTATAGATCATGATGGAAATTTATTGCATTAATAGAAAAACAAATTTTATTTACTTTTATTTTCTTATATGTTAACTAACTGAAAAGTTAGAAGATGCCTCAGGCTATTAGAATGCAACCAAATATGGAATCTTTCAGGCTTAAGGGAACACAGTATTTTTTAAGAGATTTTATTTATGTACTTTTTTACAGAGAGGTAAAGGAAGGGAGAAAGAGGGAGAGAAGCATTGCTGTGCGAGAGATACATTGATTAGTTGCATCTCACAAACTCTCAGTCGGGAAACCTGGCCTACAACCCAGGCACGTGCCCTGACTGGGAATCAAACCAACAACCTTTTGATTCATAGACAGGCACTCAGTCTACTGAGCAACACTAGCCAAAGCTAGAGAACACACTTTATTCACACATTTTATAGGAATAAAGGATCAAGGTAGTGGAAATAGTATAGCAAATTTTCAAACTGTGTCTTTAGGGAAGATGTTTATATATATATATACTGAAACAAACAAGCAGACAAGCAAACAAACCTTGTCCTGCACAGGTGTAAGAAAGAATGCAGTGATAAATAGAACACCATCACTGCATTGAGAAACATCATAGTTTGGCTGATAAAACCATCAAATAAAATTCTTTGAATAGTTGAAGGGGTTGAAGTATTAATAAATGAGATTCGCTGATTTGTTAAAGATTATGCCATGGGTTAACAGGTCTCCTTACTCCTAGGACCATGGCTTTCTACAAAGTCAGGCTTTTGACTTTGGAGAGGATAGAAGAGAGTATTTTCAAGTGACCCAAAAAAGGTACACCATTTTTGATTTCCATGAAATAATACTTCATTCTGCCTTGAGACTGTTTAGAGAACACTGCAATATCCTCAAGACTGATCATTTTTTAAACCCTAATCAAAAGAAAAGGAGTCCCCAAGGCAGATTAAGTTTATTGATTCATGATTTACATAAATCAATTAATTCTATCGAATATCTGTTCTCTCAATGTATCAGATTAAATTCAACACATTTAACAGAACACCTAAAATGTCATTGCTCTAACACACAAAGGTTTGGTCACTCAGGTGAACAAATGTGGAGGCAGAAGTCCAAAGCAGATGTGGAGTCTCCACAAAGTCCCCAGGGATCCAGCCTCCCTCTGTCTTAATGCTCCACCATTCTCAGCAAATGGCTCATGACTTCTATTCTGAAGCATCTCAAGATAGCTGCTCGAGCCCCAGACATCACGTTGGATGTAAAGACATACAATTAGTGGAAGCAAACAAAAAAAGACAAAAAAATTTGTCAGCTGAATTAGCTCCTTTAAGACACCTTCTCAGAGATCTTATCCACAGCATTTCACTTGCTTCTCACTGATGGGAATTTAGGACATGCTGGACTTAGATCAAGGACGTTGGGAAATAATAGTCTCTTAGTTAGGCACATAGCCACTCTGATAAAATCAGAGCTCCACTTCTAAGAGCAAACTAGGTTAGGGATAGTTGGTAGATGTGTGGTCTCTGCCACAACCCCCACAAAATAGCTAGGGGCATGTATTTGTCAGTGGTAAGTGTCCTCTTAATGTCTAACTTTAAATATATTTAATACTAAAACATCAATATCAAATTCATATTTAATATTGACAGTCAATACTTACTATAGTTAATAATTATGCATATTATATATTATATTGTTAGATATTTAATATCAGTTAATATTAAATTAAAACATTAAAATTAAAACAATTCTGAAAATTAGTCTTAATTTTAGTCTACCTGATTTCCCAATCTGAAACAAAAAGAAATAATAATGCCAGAATATGGTTACTTAATATAACACAACTGTGTCTAACAGGTTCTTAGCCACATCTATGATACTCAAAATCAGCTACAAGCAGAAAAATAAAACCTTAAAAATGTACATGATGATAAACTGCCTCAGTAAGAAAGGATACATCAAGACACCTATTTGCCTAAATGACCTCAGGATGCTGTGTGTTGCTTAACTATCAGGGTTTTTATTTAGATTGGTTTTTAAACATAATTTGGCAAATTTGTTGGATAGGCCTGACCAAAAGTAATTAATGTCAACATGTGATTTTTTTCTCAATTTTGGCTTAGCAAAACAAATTTACTAAGTGGCAATGAACATGGCATTCACTTAAATTTGATTACCTTGTGTGTCATTGTACACCCTCCAATGTATGGCACTGTTCGGTACAAAGTTCATAGAGTCAATATCCACATACATAAGAAAACAGAGTGGGGTTCTGCTTTGTGGGTGGTGAGAGGCAAGGTGGTCTTGAATTTGGGTCACCGGGTGACCTGGAACAAATTTTCTTACTCTACAATGGTCATAGACCTGCTGCCTGAGGCTACCTGTGTCTTAACTCTGATTGTCTAATTGTGCTGTTCACCCATTAGACTTTGCAGTTTCTTCTCAAGGCATCCTCTCTATACAGTGCACATCAAAGTTTCATGTGCAACCTTGACAAAATGCAGATTCTGATTCAATAGGTCTGAGACGGAGCCTGAATTCACGGTCCTCACAAGCTCTTCCGTGATGTGAATAACACTGAGTAGCAAAGAGCTTGTAGTACTGAAGTGAACTTGATAGAACCTGGAGAACTTCATCCTCCGAGTTTCATAGTTTGTGGGTCTGGGGGGAGGAACCCAAAAACTAGCATTTCTAACAAGTTACCAGGTGCTACTGCTGCTGCTGCTGCTGCTGGTCCAGGGATCACACTACAAGAAACACTGAAATTCAGATTAGAATTTCAGTATGGATCTCAAAGAGGTTAGAAATAGTATGGGTATAGAACAGTACCCTACCCCGCTTGTAGAATACCTATAATGGACAAAATACCTTTGCCAATTTGGACTTCAGGTTGTATGTAAATGAACTTCCCCCTTAATTCCTAAATTTTCTCTCTCTATATATGTATATATATATATACATATATATATATGTATTTTAGTAGAGGCAAAGCCAAACCAAGGAAATTCTTTCATTTCCACTTTGGAATAGAGGGGTCCCTTTAGTTGTTTTGAACTATACCTGACAGATAATAATTCTGCATGAATTTTTTGCTGTGAAATCCAGATAAAACATTGTGTATCTTAAAGGAAACCTTGGAGTTTCTTTTTAAATATTAAGGGTCCCTACACATGGGTAGATAAAAACACTCTGCAATTACAGATATTAATTATTGAACACTGACAACTAAATTTTAAAATGTTTGAAACCCTGTATATTTTCAGGCCAAATACAGAAGGCCACACTTCTTTTCAATTATTTTCTGTTTTCTCTAAGGCTATGAAATGAATATTATCTAACTCTATAGATTGCTTTTATCAAAGGGTATTGTACTCCTATCACTCAACAAACTTACTTTAAGAAGTAGAGATTTTTAAAAATTTTCAAATGAAACATGAATTATGAATGTACTTTATTTACACACTTGTTTTCATAATGTTTCTTATATACATAAAATAGTCTATATATTTAAAAATGGTTATTGTTTTATTATTAATAAGAATTTGAGGTCATTTGGGTTTTATTTTTTATGCAATGATATCCTTTCAAAATTTTTTAAAATTATTCTTGCTTAATTTATTGGGCCGTACATAATATACAAAAGTGTATCCATTCTTAGTAATGCTTTTTCCTGCTATAGTTCAGTTTTCTTTTCCCTACATAAGTAGGAAGACAAAGGCACAATCTGGGCCAAATGCAATGTTTCTTCAAATATATTAGAAATGCAGATGAATGAGACCAAGAGACATAGAGTATTTGGTTGGCCAAAAAGTCCATTTAGTTTTTTCTGTAAAATAAAAGACATATTTCATTTTCACAAATAATTTTATTGATTTGGATATTTTGAGTATGTTGGCTATCTCCCATGTGGTAATACGTTGATTTTTCTCAAATAATGCTTTGATTTGATCCCTATCAACTTCTACTGGTCTACCTGACTATGGAGCATCACCCCATGAGAAACTGACAGCAAAAACTTCGCGAACCACTTTTAACACACTCCATAAGTCGCAGCACCTTCTCCAGACACTGCACAAATTGTTTTTTGCATTTCAGTTATGTTCTTTACCTTTCTTGAAATAATAAAGCATAATATGCCAAAAATGTTGCTTATTTTCTTCCATCAAATTTTGATGTCTTTTTAAAATACACACTGATATGACAGCTGTCACAGTGCAATCTAACAAAATTGTTTCAAATGAAGTTAAAGACAACCAAGTGCTACTATAGCCATCTTACAGAAAAACAAACTTTTGGGCAAATCCAATAATATACATTGCTTTTTTGATTACCTAGCCTAATTGATGATTTTCAACTAGTACAGGACTTTTATGACTAACACACCATAAAAGGGGAGTCAGCTTTTCCTTTCTATGATAATAAAAATCCTCAACTCTAAAACACCTATTGTGAATATTTCCCAAATTACATAGCATATTCAATTCTTAAAAGTAGACATATACGTAGATATTATTTTACAAAATATTTTAGTAAACTCAGGAGAAGTTAAAAACTCAGTAAAATTAAGGACGTATTTAACAAAGCTCATTCATAATAATTATATTAATCTTTATCTATTTTGATGTTCCCATGACATTTTTTCATATTACATAATTTTAGATGTGAGTCAAGATATAAAAAATTTAATTGTATATTTTACCTAACTATTGATTTAAGTATGGAAAAAGAATTTATGATTTATTTATTGACAATTAATTGATATGAAATAATCCATAAAATACATTTTATTAATAAACTAAATTTGTAAAGAGTACAGTGGAGTTTCAGGTATTTCCTCAGTTATACACTTAACATGTAATTTTGAGTGTAAACAAAGAATGACTTTGAGTTTCCTACATAAAGCAAAAGACAGTCAGTTTCTCTGTGAAATACATTTCATTGATAACATTTGAAAACATTTTAAATAGCCAAAACTTCTTAATATAAATCAATTTCCCACACTTTCTAATAATTCTGGTAATACTTTTAGAGTGTCTTCTCTTGCTGACCAGGAAGTCTCCCGTTGGCCTTTAATTGTATTTTATGGTCATATATAAATTTTCTCTTCTATATTTAAGCAAAAGTAAAAAATAAGAAAATATAAGTGAAAACATAGAAGTTAATGTTTGGTTCACAATTTTTAACTGCTCAGAAAATATTCTGCACCTACATTTAAGAATATAACTTATCTTGATATTATGATATATTTCTAAATTTTTAATATTACATTTAAAAAATTACAAACCTAGCATCATTGTCAGAATAATGTATATGTCAGAAAACAGAAATTGCATTATGCCCCAAAATTATATTCCTCACAGTGACTATAAAAATCATAGAATGTGGATGACTTATAAAATAAAATCTTACTTATTAAAACCACTTTTTTATTCTGCTCTAATATACAATTTCATGTCAAGAAACACCTTTGATAGAAGCTGTAACTGAGAAAAAGGAGACTAATCACAAAAATTTTTTAAAGTAACCACTCATTTTTTAATAGTTAATTAGTTCATAGTTATATGAAAAATTTTTTTCATGTTTTAATTATTTTTTAAACCTCACCTGAGGATATGTTTATTGACTTCTAGAGAGAGAGGAAGGGAGGGAGAAAGAACAAAAAATTGATGTAAGAAAAAAACATCAATCATTTGCTTCCCAGGCACACCTCAACCAGGAATCCAAACTGCAACAAGGTATATCCCCTGACCTGGGCTGGAACCTGCAGCCTTCGGTATATGTGAAGATGCTCCAACCAACTGGGCCACCCACCCATGGGAAACAGTTTTAATGCATGAGATATTTGTGTGATGTATTCAGTCATCGTTTATAAATGTATAGTCTGGCACAGAAGACTCTTAAAATATTATTTAAATATGTTTTTTTCCAAATAATATATAGTATCCTATTAAGTTATTATGCATTTAAAATAATTTATTGATTCACATGTTTATTCATCTGTTATTCAAAAAATATTTGGTGTTGCTTTAATAGATTTCAGTTTTTAATATATACACTCCAGACATGCTTTGTGATTTTCTATTTCCTTACAGTAATTACAAATGTAAACTGAGTATTAGGTTCCACACGAATGAAAGGTCATTCAGTTTTTAGCATCTTCAAAGGTCTAAGCACTGTGGGTCAGAATTTCAAACCTTTCAAACCTAATGCCAGCTGGGCTTGTTCCACAAATGCTTAAAGATTGTGGACCTGTGGCAAACTAGTGAGTGCATGTTCTTGCCAAGTCATTTATATTTTTAAACATTAATTATACATCATGACGAACAAAGAAACCATATTTGTGAGTCTAAGGCTACCCATGGGCATCAAGGCTGCAATTCCTTCATGGAAATGCTTTCATGTAATCCTTACAAAATCTCCATGGCTCAAATTGCTGTGAACTTATTCTGGCCTATGTCTTTCCAATGGTCCTAGAAGCTATAGGAACTTGATAAGGCATTCCCATGGGCAGAGATCCAAGGACCAAGCTCTGAAGGATCCTGAAAATAAACAGTGCTAGGAGCATCTCTGCAGGTGAAAAATGTAGTGAGAAATGAGCTATCATTTACCAAATTGAAGACTGCACCAAAGAATACTTAAAAAGCCTTCAGTACATAGCCACTTACGTAGAGGGAGCAATTCTCTGGCACCAAAGACAATATATCTTAATAGATTATTTTCGCCAAGATTTAAAAGAAAGCATTTAATTTTCATCTAAAATAAAAATTCACTTTTATTAGCCTCCACAATACCCAGCTGTTCTACAAATTCTCCCATAAAGTAACAGAAGGTACAAGAAAGCACGAAGTACAGTCCTGAAAAGGGCACTATGTACAGGCATATACAAGAAATGAGCCAATGGAACTGTTATTTCTAGAGAACACGGAAGTTATGCTAGACAAGGAGAATTTAGGGAGCTTTCTATTTATAGTATCCTTATCTACAGGTCTTGACGGTTACCTCCAATCAACAAACACATTAGCAGGTGCTGCTATCGTTTTACATTCACTAAACTCCTGCATATGCCCTTATAGATGCTACTCCATTAAAAAGGCACATTTACTTCTTTACACATGTCTTTGCTAGCGTCCTAAATTTGGGTTCCAGATGATCCAGAAACTCAAGCCCTTCTTCTTCCGGCCGATCACTGCAGCAGCCTACGGAGCCAGCCATGGACCCCTTTCCTTCATAGTTGTATGAATGAACATAGTCTTCAGAATGTTTATGCTCCTCATCTTGTCCACACAGATATACTTTCTGTATTAAAAAAGAGCACATTTTATTATTTTTTAAAAACACTTAAATATATAAGCATAAAAATAATGTCTTTGATTTACCTTTTACTGTTTAATTTTTAATCAGAGTGTGTCCTCTAATGGATTCCTACATATAAAAAATGCACATGATTGGTCTATATTATAGTCATTCTTAAAATATAGCAAATATATAAATGCTCCCTGTGAAAACATTTATGAAAACTAAAGCTACACGTATATCATACAACCAACTTACTATTTCCCACTTGAACATAAGAGTTGTATAGTTGAACTGGATCTCCGTGGCTTCACATGTTTTGGGGGAAACCAATATTCGCTAGGATTCTTATCATTTATACACTATTAAATAGCTATAATAAAGTAATATATTAAACTGGCTAATATTAACGTATAATGATTACTCTGAACATAAAACAAGGAACCGCAAACAAAAGCTAAAGAGTTTATCTGGTTGATATTGACAGCCAGGATTTTATAACCACATGAAGGATTTAACACACATTATAAACAAAAATTGTTTATAATTTACGATCTGTGTATTATTCTCTAACAAATATTTCACTCTAGGTGATATTTCCTTGAGACTTTTAGGGAAGAATCTATCAGTTTTTTTATACTTCCTAAACATGTCTACATATGCCACTCCTAGATAAAGTTTTGTAATCCTTATTTTAAACATTGAACTTTACAAAATCATTTTTCCTTTTGAGTTTGGACTTCACATCCCTAGCTATAATAACTCAACATTTAAAAAGTGATGAATTCCAGTTGTAGGAGAAATAAAACTTTTGGGAAATCCTGATTTATAAACGGTGTTTAACTTTCACAGAATATGAACTCAGAGACACTGGCGCTTACTTCGCCAAGCCGAGGCTGGGTAAAGCTGTGCCAGTCGGTGTACGCGTATCTGCTGGTGTCTGTTAGTCCTTGTCCTGCTCCTTTGACAGATTCCAGGATCTGCTGTCCACCTCCTTTGCTGGAATCCAAAGTGTAGCCGCCTTTGACCATCTCAAAGTTTTGCTGTGTTCTGACTCCCTGGCCACCAAGAGTGCCAACGGATATGCTTGTGTCACAGATGTTGGATATCTGTGTGGGGAGTCTAATATTTGCTTCCTAAAAATAAAGTTAGAATTATAAAATGAGTAAATCAAATTGAAACTAACAATTTGCCTTTATGTCTTTCCCACCACAGGCAAATCACTTACTTACTGTGCCTCTCAGTTCCCCATACCTAAAATCGGGATAATAATAGTACCCAAATGTTAGGTATCATGGGTTGAATTGTGTCTCCTCCAAAATTTGTATGTTGAAGTCTTAACTCTTAGTGCCTCAGAATGTGATCTTATTTGAAGATAGGGTCATTATAGATGTAACTAGTGAAATTAAGATGAAATTATCAGTTAGGGAGGCCCCCTAACCTAAAAGGTAAAATTTGGACATGGACATGCACACAGGGAGAATGACCTTTGAAGATCTGATTTATACTGCCATAAGCTGGGGAACCGCCTACCAGGTGCTAGGAGAGAGGCCTGAGACAGGCTCTTCTCTGGCACCTTCAGAGGGAACGTGTTCCTGCCAACACCTTGATCTTTTAAACTTCAGCACTGTGAGACCATAAATTTCTGTTGTTTAAGTCACTCACGTTGTGGTACTTTATTATGGCAGCCCAAGAAAACTAATACAACAGAATTATGAATTTTAATTTCATTAACACATGCAGAGCACTGAGCTCTGCTTGGTATAGTAAGTGTTCAATAAACATTAGATGTATTATTATTACTATTATTATGTAATAACTAACTGTCATCATTATGTCACCATATAGTCAAAAAAAGTGAAATATGGTTTACCATTACTTCTTCTCCAGGTCCTTCAGTATTTGATATAATTAAATTTTGTTGGGCTACATCCTCTGGAAAACATTTCTTTACTGTTCTCTTAGCAGTAATACAGAAACATGTAAAAAGGGCACCTAAAAAATAAAAATATTTAGGTAAGCAGAATTATTTTTTGATGTTGATATATATTAAATCATTTGAATCATATGATTGTTTAAAAGTTTCTTCAGAGAACTTAAAAATTTTTATTTCATAAAGTGCCCTTGGGTCATATAATTTAAAACAGAATATTAACAAATGTATTAGTATACAAGCCATCTCTGTCTTAGTAAGATTATGTTATTAGACTAAATAAAAAACAGATCAATAAAAAGTAAGGAAGATGAAGTGAGTATGGTTTATTAACAGTTCTCTTCCCAGGTCCAGAATTAACTTAAATGTTTCCCTTATTTCCTCCACACTGAAATACTAACTTCATTTGATTGAAATTTAAGCTAGTACTATTAGTATTTAGAACCCATACAGAGCACTCTTAATGGGTTTAGAGTCATAAAACAAATGGTTTTAGGCATAACCATATTATGTATTAGGCATAAATACACACAGGAAAGGCAATTATATAAAATCAGTGACTGGTTTTGAAAGCGAACATCGCTAACACAGTGCTAAGAAGAACAACCAGTTTAACTTGAAACTCAAATCAATGAATTAGGAACAGCAAAATCTGTGACAAAAACTTATAAATGTGAATAGGATGTGTGTAGCCAAATAGACTGTTAATAAAGAAAGAAAAGAGGGAGGGAAGGAGGGAGGGACGATGGGAGAGAGGGAGGGAAGTGTGGGCAATGATTTCCATCACTTTTGCATCTCTGAAAAACAGTTTGCAGAATGCAAAATCTTAGCATTCTTTGCATGCATCGCTTTCCCTCAGTAGCTCACCATGGGACTATTTTCCATTCATTCCACTCATTAAAGTTTTCTTAAGATATGTGCTATATCATATCATTAATAACAGTGAGCATAAGCCTCTAAGTAAATTTTTGAGCTACTGTTTTCACAAATTCTTTTGGTGCATTCACTACTAATATTTTGTATGAGAGGGAATCTTGATATTAATTTCATCCAACCTCTTCATTCTACATATGGAAAAAAGAACTTAAGAGGAAATTATTTACCCAGTGTCTCACAGGTAATTATGGGAAGAATTAAGGCTACACCTCTGAAAATTACTTTAATCTGCTCTTAATGATATGTTTCTTCTTCTATGACTCAGAACCCTAAGTCTTCTATTACATGCAAGATTGTTAAAAAGAGCACATTTACCAAAGGCCATAAACGTCATTGATACAAAGAATTGTCATGTTTTTAAAAATATTGGAAAAATTCAAGCTAATGCATTCTAGGTAATTATACTTACATAACAACAATGCAGAACCCAACACCATGGAAAGAATTGCCCATTTTCCAAGTATGACTTTTGCTACCTTGACATCACGGTCTCTTATTCCCATAGGCATGTTACATTCAGATGGAGTTGTACAGTCACATACTCTGACTGACAATACGTGTTTTGCCTTAAGACCATGTTTATCTTTTATTTCAACAGGCACACTATAAATGTTATAATCAAGTTGTTGCTTTGCACGAAGAAGTGCAGTCTTATCTATGGGAAAAACAGAAGAGAATATATATTGATATCACCTTTCAATAATAATATTACTCTGACTGGTATTCTTGGGGTGGGGAACAGGGATAGGAGGCACAGAGTTTACCTTAGAAGAAAATTTCCAGTGGTTCATTTTTTTCTTAAAAATGATTTTGAATTCTTGATAAATAAGGAAGACAAATGATATAGCTCTATGCTTATATTAGACTAATCTATACCTAACATGTTATTCAAATATTATATTAAGAAAATTTATTTTCTTAAAATATATTCAAAACAAGAGTCTAAACCTCATAAATACATTATTACTTAAAATAGCAGGGTATTATTCTTATGGGATCACTAAAATAATTCCTTAAAATTAACCCTTAATTACTGTCATAAAGTTAGGTGAAAGTTAAAACCATCAACCATCTCAAGTTTCTATTGATCACAAGATTTAGCATAATTACCCACCATCCTTTTTTTCTAAGGTCCAAAGTCTGTTGACAGAATTATCCAGACTGAATTCAAAAGGTGGACCATTCTCAGGTCCATCTGGATCCGAAGGTTCGAGAAGAGCAAAATCCTGATTATGCTGACAAATTGTCACATCTTTGTCAATTTGTGGTGGATGATCATTATGATCTTCCAACAGAACGACTAATGTGCCAGTGCAAGATCTGCCATCTAAGAAAAAATGAAAATAAGACATATCTTCACTTACAAATTTTTTTCCACCATCTCTATGATACACACCTGACTGCTTTGTACTGTCTGAACTTGAATTTCACATTTCTCAGATCACCTTACAACAAATACAAAATCATGGCAGGTGCTCTTTAAAACTAAAAGGTATGAGATTGTGAATAATGCCACTAACAGAATAATCAGTTGAAAGTAAAATTGAGTTCTTATATTCGTCTTTCTGAAGAGTTATATTCATGCTCAAAATAAAAAGACATTACATTTGGTCATCAATCACTTCTTCAACCTATTCCCCTGACCCTTTTCCTCACATACTCTTTGCTCAAACTTCAAAATTGGTCATCAAACCCACTTGGGGTGCTCCTTCCCATGTCTGTTTTGATACATTTTGTTGCTGCTGCCTGGAATACTCTTCCCTTCCTCTTTGCCTGAAAAAACCTCATTATCCTTCCAGAATCCACTAAATATCACTTCCTCATGAAACTTTCTGTGACTTGTATGGATAATGGTAGCCATATTCTCCTTTCATTTCTCATAACACTTGGCTTATCATTGGCTCACACAATGAACTGTAAACATCGTTCATCCTCAGAGCTAAGTCAGATTCATCTTGAGAGCCTAGTGAAATGCTTAGTATGTCTTGGCTAACTTATAACTTAATACTAACACATTGAACAGAATGCACATATTCTTCTATACTCTGTAAAACAAAAACTTAATTAAATAAACCATAAACACAAGTTTGCATCCCCACCCTAAATCAATTAATTTGTTCTTGAGCATAGGGACTCTTACTCATTACTAGATGGTCACTATTATTGGACTAATGGGTCCCACAAGTTTCAATAAATATTTTTAAGTAAAATAGTACCTATTAGTTGTGTTTAATAGATAATTCAGTTCAGAAAACATGCTCATATTTTACTATATGTGATAAGATAACAACTACAATAAATGTTAACTTTCAAAATTGAAATAAAATAATAATTGATGAAATTTCTCAGTGTTTTGCTTTAATGCTGGTCTAAATTTTAGAGCATTTATGTTGTTTATCATGAAGACTACTATAAATCATATGCAAGTAAAATCTGATTTTTTTCTTTGTAGTTTGAAATATTACTTAAGCCATATAATGTAGTACATTTCAGTGATTTTTTCTGTTGAATAACTACAAAATCAATCAATTAAAAGTGATTTTTTAAATTAATTACTTACAAAAGATAATTACTATATGTAACTATTTTAAAACCATTCTATTTGACAAGTTTTAAAATATCTATAAATAAAAGAGATATTGCTCCTGTAAGATGAAATCTGTAATAGCATATAAACTTTTTGACACTGCCAGAAAGTTGTAAATGAATCTGAATACAAATAACTTTAAAATCACTGAACTAAAAAAGAAGTGAGTTATGGAAAAAAACTATTTTTAAAGTTAAAAAATGTAGTTATAGACACTACAATCTGAGCCAACACGTGTGCTGATTTTATTTTAAAAATTTTAAACACAGAGCCATTTCTCTCCATGGACCAATAGACAGAAACCACACTACAAGACTAATAGAGAAGTAGGGCAACCACCCAAAAACAAATCAAGCCCTGGCTGGTGTAGCTTAGTGGATTAAGCGCGGGCCTGTGAACCAAGAGATCACGGTTCGATTCCCAGTCAGGGCACATGCCTGGGTTGCAGGCCAGTTCCCAGCAGGGAATGCACAAGAAGCAACCATACATTGATATTTCTCTCCCTCTCTCCTTCCCTTCCCCTCTGAATATAAATAAATAAAATCTTTAAAAAAAAAAACAAATCAAGACTCATTCAATCCTATAGTTAACCAACATTTATCACATAAATTATTATTTTCCATCTCAGTCTCTATTTTAAGTATATTGTTAAAAATGAATGCTTGATAAAATAGAAAGATTCATAGATTGGCCTTCTGGCCAAGATGTTGGCATAGGTAGATACACTGTGTCTCCTTGCACAACCAAAAGAAGGACAACAAATTTAAAAACAAAAAATAACCAGAACTGCCAGAAAATTGAACTGTATGGAAGTCCTACAACCAAGGAGTTAACAAATAAACATTCATCTAGACCAGAAGGAGGGATGGAGATGGGCAGCAGGATGGAGAGGACTCAAGGCAAGGTGGCAGCTGGCAGAGCTGGTGGTCCCATGTGTACATGCAGATAAACTGGGAAGAACAACTGGGGAGCGAGACAAACCACACCACCCAGGGACCCAGCGCTGGGAAATAAAGCCTCACAACCTCTGACTGAAAAAACCTGTGAGGGTGGAAGCAGCAGGAGAAACTGCCAGCCTCATAGAAGAGTTTTTTAGAGGGACCCACAGGGTGGGAATCAGCACCAGAAGGGTCCAATTTGCTTGTGAGTAGTGGGAGAAGTGACTGAAAGTCAGCAGAGAGCTGAGTAAGAAGCATTGTTCCGTCTCAAATAGAAAGGTCAATGTTATTCTAGGCAGAGGGTATATTAAAGAGTGCTTTCTTGGGTGACAGCAGGAAAACCAGCCTGACTGAGATGACTGACACAAGAAAGACCAGGAAATAAACTGGACTTTTAAAAAAGCTACAAGAATATTTAGGTCATCATCCTGAAGTGTTTGTGAGCATCAAAACTAAATGTTCATGTGGAAATATAAATAATTATTTGTATATTTGGCCTTTGGAAGAATATATTGATGGAATAAAGTTCTAATAAACAAACTCCTTCATGTCACCAATATAGTTTTCCATTAAAATTTATAACATCCTTATCTTTACTTCTTCTTGAGCATATCTAGGTTATCCATAAACCTGGGGCATAGATTCTTACATTTTAGATTTAGCATTTCATTTCTTTGGGTTATGATCACTGTATTTCTTTTAGCACTAAAAGACAAAGTTAATATCTTACAGTTCTGTTCTCCATGTTTTCCATCTCTCCAAATAGTACTTCATTCACCAAGCTTCTGTATTTCTGTGAAAACTCCTACTTTTATCCTTTAATCTGGACAGCTTTTAACTGATTTTCACTTCTTATGATATTTATACTTTCTCTTATGGGGAAAGTTTTCACACCATAGAAATGCTTATGAGATTACAATAATCCTTTCATTGATATCATGTGAGATTTTGAACTTGTCTATGAATTTTAGTTTTCATAGTAACTTGCCTAGACAATCAACATTTGTGAAATAAATGAGCAAATATAATTATTGCTTGACAGCACAATTGTGGTTTTGAACCATTCAGATTTTGTTTTTACTTATACAGGAGTAGAAAATCACCCAAGACTATAGAGTAATGACAATATTAATTATATTTCTCAGTTAATGTTGTCCCCATTCTTTAGCAGATTTTTTAAAATCTATACTGAAAGAATTACACTAAAAGGTCTCAGCCTGTTGACGACCAATGTTGTGGGTAGACCAGCCACTTTTCAAAGGAAACTTTGAAAAAACAAGTTTATTGCTTATTTTCAAAAACAAGAAATTTCATGGCACACCAGGGGCTACCCAGTGTGGTCGCAGGGTGGAGTAGGGTAGGGATGCAGATGGAGGAGGAAAATTCTCTCATGGGCCTTGAAATCAGGATGGGGAAGCCTAGGATTTCACAGGCTCACTGTTTATCAGTGATTTTAAAACACAAGAGCAGGCATTTAAAGAACAAGGATGGGGAAAGCAGCCTGGCTCCTTTTTCTAGTCCTGTGGCTGGCAATGTATTTATTCAAAAGAGACATCTTTGAAGTGGATGTCTCAGCAAACGCGCCTTAAGTCAGCCACTTGCATTACAAAAAGAAAAACCAACAGTCAGTAAATACACTAATTACACCACAATGTTACATGTTCACAATGGTTTACTGCCTGGAGTGTCCTTCTCAAGGGTTTTGAGAGACTACTTTATGACAGTTGAAAAACATTTCTTCTCAAGATAGGTTCTAGAATTAACCTTGGAAAAGGATTGCAGAGTATAGCAAAAGACTTGTTCAAGAGTCATTGTGTGAGCGTACCTGTAGACCATAGGGGAAAATTTTGTTGCCCATTAGGAGAGGCTCAAAACCAGCCTGCCTTGAACCCAATTGTTTTAGGCAGTTTGAATTCTTTCAGCCTGTCCAAGTCATAGTGATCTAAATCTAAACTCCTGTATAAAAATGGAAATCCTTGAGGATGCCACCATGTCTAAGGCAGAGATCAAGTAACAGGGACCATGAAACTTGAACTCTCCCATTTCCTAGCTTTGTGTCATTGATGTACTGAGGACTAAATTGGGGTGGTCTCCAAACATTAAACAATCATAATGCAAACATTTTTTGTATAAAATTTTGATCTGGAAATAAACACATTTCATCCCAAGAGTTTCTATAAAGTATACCCTATATTTATATTTTATATTTTATTTCTAGAAAATTGCACTCACCTGTATCAGTTGCAACCACTGAAACATTGTATTGGTTGTTTTTTACAAATTTTGATTCTCTATCTAATACTTTTACAGTCCTCAAGTCACCGGTTTGTTCATTAATGTCAAACCAGTTATCTTCATCTCCTATCTTCTTATACCTAATTTTAAGAAATCAATGTAAATGATCAAATCAAAAACTGAATATAATCTCAAAATTTATCATTTTAAAAAATACATATAACTTTCCTAAACTTAAAATCAATTTACATCACAATAAAAAATAGGGAACTTTTTGAAAAATACATTACCTTAAACCTTCACCACTGCGCGTTTCTGGATCCAATGCTTTGTATCCGAGGAGTTCTTTGCCAGCTGGGAGGCCATCTTCACTCTGAATAACTTTTACTGGTGGTTGGCATTCAGGGCCCTCATCACTGTCTTTAATTTTAACAGTGACAGTTGTAGTGCACATACTAGGAGTTTGAGAGTTTGGTGCACTAGAGAATTGCGCTTCATTAAGTACACCAATTTTCAGAATAATTTGGTGGTTGACTTCATAGTTCAATGGCTGTTAAATGACATACTTTAATTAGTCTATGTGTAACACTATATATAGAAGACTTACAATCATAATCCAAGCTTTAGTACAAAAGGAAATCTCATTTTTTGTATAAAATGTTACCAAAAGAAAGTGCTAATGTATTTCAAGACTCATAATTAGCTTCCTAAAATGACAAAAATGATCAAATGCAAAATTGTTGTTTTTAAAATTTAATCAACTTTTCACTTAGCATAATTATCTCCAGGTCTATCCATGCTGTTGAAAAAGGTAAGATTTCCTTCTTCTGTACAGCCAAGCAGTATTCCATTGTGTAAATGTACCACAGTTTTCAATCTACACATCTACAGATCTTAACTATTGTAAAAAAAATGCTGCAGTGAACACAGGGGTGCACACGTTCTTTCAAATTAGTGTTTCAGGATGCTTAGGATATATTCCAAGAAGTGAGATCACAAGGTGAAAAAGCAGTTCCATTTTTAATTTTTTGAGGAAATTCCACGTTTTCCACAGTGGCTGCATTCCCACCAACAGTGAATGAGGGTTCTTTTTTCTCCACATTCTCCCCAATTGTGTGTTGATTTATTGATGACAGCCATTCTGGCAGGTGTGAGGTGATACCTCCCTATGGTATTAATTTGCATCTCTCCAATGCTTAGGGACATTGAACTTTTTTTCACATGTCTATTGGCCATCTGTATGTCCTTTTTGGAGAAGAGTCTATTCAGGTCCTCTACCCATTTTTTAGTTGGACTGTTTGTGTTCCTGGTGTTGGGTTGTGTGAGTTCTTTGTACATTTTGAACATTAACCCCTTATAAAAGCCAGTCAGAGAAATGCAAATACCATATGATTTCACTTATATGTGGAATCTAATGAACAAAATAAATTGATGTACAAACTAAAACAGAAGCATGGGTATATGGAACAGACTGACAGCTGTCAGAAGGGAGGGAGGACTGGATGAAAGGAGGTGAGAGATTAGCCAAAAATCATATATACATAACAGATAGACACAGACAACAATGTGGTGATGGCCAGAGGGAAAGAGGGGAAGAGGGTGGGGGCTAGGTGGAGGTAGGCAAAGGGCAGGGAATAGGGACAGAAAGAGATTTTGCTTAGGACTGAGGGTGCATGATGCAGTGTGTAGATGATGTTTTTTTATTGAGTTGTATAATTGAAACCTGTATAATTTTCAAATCAATGTCACCCCAATATATTCAATTAAAAAAAAGAAAAGGGACATCAGTGGATGAACTATGAAATCTAAAGAGTCTGTGGTTTGCTTAATAGTAGTATATACCAATGTTAAATTCTTCGGGCAAGCATACAACGGTTATATGAGATGTTAACACTGGGGGAAGCTGAGCAAAGAAAGGGTCTATGGGAATTAGCTCTGTAATTTTTGCAACTTTTCCATTAATATAAAAATCTTGCAAAATAAAAGAGTTTAAAAAGTCAAACATACTAAACTAAACTAAAATTTAATCAATTTTTCTTCTCACTTTTCTTTGGAAAGTTCTTGCCTTCATTTCCTGAATTATTAGTTTAAATATGAATAGTAATACAGAATTAAGGTGTGACTTATTCCAGTTCAAACAGATTACTATACTTATCAAATGGTATAACAGTGATAAACAAAATAGTGGTAGCCCCCTCCAAGCTATCAGTAGACTCTCAGCATATGACATTGGGTTATAATGGAGCAGTTACCTAAGTACATGAGTCAAAAGATATAATGATATTTTTAAGCAGCACCTTTGAAAGCACATTATACTTGGTTTGCTTTGTTTCTGATCAAAATGCTCAGTCCATAACTGAATAATCAGAAAGAATCCTAAACAATAGTTAAATAATTAGAGATTGAAATCTATCAAGAAAACAAAAAAAGGAAAACAAGAGAAAGAAATGTAGGAGAAGAAGGAGGAGAGGAAGAGGAGGAGGAGAAGGAGGAGCAGAAGGAGAAAGGGGAGAAGGGTAGGAAGATGGGGGAGGGGAGGAGAGGGGAGGGGAAGGAAAAGAGAAAGAGAAAGAATAGGTGATATAATTTTTTTAAATATTTTATTTATTTATTTTTAAAGAGAGGGGAAGGGAGGGAGAAAGAGATGGAGAGAAACATCAATGTTGGTTGCCTCTCGCATGCCCCCTTTTGGGGACCTGGCCTACAACCCAGGCACGTGCCCTGACTGGGAACCAAACTGGCAACCCTTTGGTTTGCAGGCCCTCATTCAATCCACTGAGCCACAACAACCAGTGTGGCAATACAATAATTAAAATATATTTTCTATAAACCTTATGAGGGAAGCAAAATTTGCACATAAAGGTTCTAAGAAAATGCAGTCTATAAAAATTAATGATGGAATTATGTTACAGGTTAGTGTGAGTAATGGGAGAAGAACTTAGAATAGAACCAGGTTCAGTTAAAATAATCATTTTGGGTGCCCGTAATAGAAATTGAATTTTTAAAACATGGCTACCTCAAAATGTAGGGTGATTATATTTAGTAAAGTGTCCTATAAAATAGACTACAGGGAGGCAAAAGTATAACATGATCATCAAAAGAATGGGAAAGTCAGGAGGTTTGATTCCAAATAGTGATTCTTTCATTTTTCTCTGCCTTGTGTTCTATAAAATAAGGGTTTTGACCCTGACCAGGTGTGGCCCAGTGGACCTTTAGGTCCTGTAGACCTAAAGGTTGTGCATCCAATTCCCGGTCAGAGCACACATCTGGGTTACAGGTTCTGTCCCCAGGTGGGGTGCATATGAGAGGCAATCTATCAATGCTTCTCTATCACATCGATGTTTCTCTCCCTCTCTCTCTCTATCCCTCCCTTCCCCCTCTCTCTGAAATCAAAGAGCATGTCTTCAGGTGAGGATAAAAAAAATAAGTAAATAAAAATAAGTAAAATAAAATAAAAAGGATTTTGGATAAGTGGGTGTCTAAGTATGCCTCTAAAGCTAATATCTAATTACTAATTCAATATTTTTCTGCCTTGGTTTGTCACATCTATAGAACAGTAAATTTTGTACCTGCCATGCTTTTCCTCTAAGAGAGAAAATGAAGGTAAAAATAATAATAATAATAATAAATTATTAAACCAAATGTAATCATTTCATTGTAATTCTCTAGTCATGTGCACACAGAAATTTATATACATATATGTATATATATAAATGTCTATATGTCAATTAAGTTAGAAATTTATGAATCAGTTAAGTTAGAATTTTTTAAAGGATTGCTTATTTTTATTTGTTTGTTTACCTTGACAACACACAAGACTGCTTCATTTGTATTTGGGTCTGTGCTGATTTTAAAGTTTCCATTTTCATTTCCTTGTAGGATCTGGTACACAGCCTTTGAGTAAGGAGTATTTGGCAAATCCAGGTCATGTACAGTCATTCGTAAAATCTCAACATCGATTCTGTTTTCCTCCACTTCTGCAAAATACTAAAAAAAAGTTCTCTCATTATAAATTTATAGGTTTAAAAATATGATTTTCTCCTCTAAAACTTATGTTTAAAGTAAAAGAAAGCAAAGTAATATAGAAATGTGCAATCACATATTGGGAAGAATTTATAAGTGTAATGCAGAGTTTACTTCTTTCCTTACTACTCTTTCAAATCTTACCCATCTTTGAAAAAGCAACTTATGCATTAACTTTGCAACTTCACTCTCAATTTTCCTACTCATCCAAGCCCCCACATTTACCTCTATTCTGAACCAATAATATTTACAGTCTATCACCTTCTTAGACATAGCAAGTGTTTCTATTAATATATTTAGCCTTTAATATTCATGGCTAATTACAACCTACAATGATTTCTTATTATTACTGGATGACCAGTTATGCCAAGTTTTAAAAAATTTACCTTTGATTTTCTAGCAAACATTTTAAAGAGTTTTTCCTTTTTTTGAGAAATTAAATCATAGTTTTCCCCATATCCAAAAAAATAAATAAGGTTACAGAAGCATATGATACTAAAAGACTAAAATAAATGGTAAATCAGAATCTTCTAGAGATGCAGGATGAATTCATAGAAGGAGGACAGCCTGAGAGTCATAGGAGCACAACAGATCTTGAGTGTAACCCCACTTTTTCCTCTTACCTCGTGCATATGTATGAGATCATAAGCAAGTCACTTAACTGACCTTCCACTTTCTCATATAAAATATGGAATAATGCCTATCCTTACAAGTTACAGCAATTAATATAAAATAGTATGGATGAATCTATTACTGCAGGTTTTCCTTTCTTTCATTTGTACTATGGTATAGATTAATGAAAAACTGAAGATTACTTACTAAAAGGTCAAGAAAGAAGAACTCTTCCCTGGAATTTTCCTGCTGTCTATATTTCTTGTACAGTGTAGTTCCCAAGGGAACGTTTGTTCATACACAACATGGGAAGAGCGTGCTTGTCGATGGCAGTGGGTAGCCTGTACTACTGACTCCCCAGCAGAGCAAAGGATATAAAGCTAGTCTTTTTTCTTCTTAAGATGTTGAAGTACAAATGACGCCAAAGACAGGGCTTCTTCTCCTTCATTCCATAGAAGGCATTTAAATCCAAGGAATCTGATACCATAACTTGGCATCCAAGAATACATTGAATACATGAACATCTTCAAGGGCTAAGAAGCTTTTATATGGCCAAGGGAGTAGTTATTTCCCTAGCATCCAGAATAACTGGCACTTCAATGATTTCTACAGAAATTATATTTTTTGTCTATGTTATTTGTATGTGGTAGTTATTAAAACTAAAATGTGTAACCTCACAGAGCTACCAAATTCCAGATTTGTTTTCAGAAAAAATAAATGAACTTAGATAAAACAATACAGAAAATATACTCACAGCAGTTTCTGTAAAATATGGTGCATTGTCATTTTCATCTTCAAGTGAAATAGTAATTGTTCCTGTATTAAACAAGCCAAAATGTTGGCCCCCCATGTCTCGTACTTCCATTATTAACTGGTATGTATCACATTTCTGAATAAAAAGAGCAAGGAACATTGATGAACTTTCCCCCCCTCCCAAAAAAAACAGCATAACTAAAACCAGAACAAGGGATTGGTCAGTTAGTCATGATAATGGAAAGTTGATGTGTCTAAGATAACATCTCAACATTTAAAAGCTATTTTTTTACTATTTCAGCATCCACACATCAAATCAAGTTAATGATCTCAAGTGAGACCTCATCTAATACTTTGTACCTTCCCAAATTCTCTGTACAGACCAAACAGGTGTCCAGAGAAGCCCTAACCACAGCCTGTACGGAAGCAAGCTTGGAGAGGAGGCGACGAAGGGCTTACTGTTATTTCTCTTGGAGTTTTTATCAGTTTAAATATAGTGAGGTGACTGGGGAAAAACGAATTAATTCATTACTTCTCTATCCAATAAAAGTGACGTTGTGGAGATGACACCTGTGTCTGGGTGTACAGTGAAATGTTTTGGGTGATCTGGAATTTGCTGTAAGATTTTAAATTTCAGACGAGTATGGAGAGTGTCAGGTTCGTCAAGGTCTATGGCGGTCACTTTTGCCACTGAAGTTCCTGTTTAAAGAAATCCAATATCGTCAATAATTTAAAATAACAATATCACAAAAATAATTAAGGCACTGCTGTAGAATATTGTCCCCAAAACCACAAGTATAATAAGTGGAAGAGTATAAATACTCTCCAAACTCTAAGCTTCTCTTACTTAGAAACTTCAATTAAGTGATTACCATGAAGAACATGATCTGTATTCTACATGTATGAGGACGTTCACCCCACCCTTGGTACGAGTGGTTCTAAAATTCTTCCCCCAACCCACTACCCAAGTTTATGGGCCATTTTTGGATGGGATCCTCTTTGTATATCTTGTTTCTTTTATAGCTCAACTTGATAATGTTGTCAGAAATAGTACAGCTTTCTATAGGATAACAAAGATTTTATGCATTTACATTTTAATAGATGTGCTGAATTATTAACATGCACAGTAATTGTTAATGAATGTTAGACAAAAACAGTATGCATCTGTCTGAGTATCAAGGGTCAGGCTTTATGGCCCAGAAATCAGTGTAGAATGTTGCTTTAACAAACCACTTATTGTGAGAGAACAATAAATACACACATGTAATGGCAACAGACTAGAGGATCGAAGAACTGACAACATTTCTTGCAGATTCTGTGAAAAGCTGGGCAATGTTGTTATGCCCCTGAGTATACCAAGGTCACATTTTTGGCTGCCCACAGCATCAAAGAAGTTTACATTTTTTTTAAGTTTGTCTGGAAAATATGCCAGTAAAGCAACATGTATGTTGTTATAAGTCAGACTAGCATTTTCATACTGTGATATTGTTTCAGTCCTTGAAAATGTGTCGAGACTTCATAAGTATTAATATTATTCATTGCTTTATTAATACACCTGTGACACATGTACAAATCAGAAAATATATAAAGCATTTGTCATATATTCCTGTTCATTGTGGACTGATCTAACAAAGTTAGTAGCTTTATGTATTAGCTGCCTTCTATATACGCATAGCAAAATGAGCACAAAAAGTTTGCATTTGAAGAGTATAAGACTACAAAGTTTTATGTAGAATATTCCTGAAAGTCAAGCATTTAAATATATTTAGCATAACTGTGTTTAAAACATTAATGAGTAATTCAATTGAAGCAAAAATCTAGTGCTTTCCTAAAATGTGAACTTACCAATTCGGCAATTTTCAGGCACATTAAAGACAGTCACTTTGGTTTCAAAATAGGGGGCATTATCGTTATCATCTTCAACTTTGAATAATAAGGGGAGTGGGTACTCCGGTGCATAACCATCTGCAGTTGTGGCATAGGCATATATCTGAAAGGTAAGCAATCATCATCAGCTTACTCTTAAATAGCGAGTTATGCACAAAATTAAACCTAGCAATTGGGCAAAGACATGTTTAAAAAGTACATGTATGTAACTAAGAACTTATGCAACAGACAGACAAAAACCAGCACAGTCGATGCCTGCCATATGACTTCAGTCTTCTTTCAGCATTCTCATTATTCTCCAAGTATCACACGCTCCAGCTGAATGTGGCTGCTCTATTCCCTGCATTAACTGCATGCTGTTCTACTTGTTAGAATGCATGTGGACTTCCACCAGTTACACTAATTAACAAGTATTTTTGTAAGTTTATAAAAATATTAATATTTTTCTTGCCATTGATATACCATCTACCTCTGAGTGATTCAATTATGCTTTTTTTTCCTCTATGTACCTGCATTTTCTTAGTTTTTACCATAAGCATGCATTTCTTGTGTAATAAAAATGCTAATAAATACACATAAATATTCCAAATTCCACTTCAAAATGATATATCTTGGCCTCAAATGAAGCTACTTAATGCCCTTTCCCTTTAAACACCATCACATTACTTCTGCAATCTTCTTTTGTGGTTTATGCATGGGTAAATGTTTAATGGATGGTTGTTGAGTCAAACAGATTTTCTTCACTGACAGGCCCAACTAGACCTGCCCAAAGTGAAATCTGTATTAACTCCATTCCTCACCACACAACTAGCTTTCTGATTTCCCTGCTGTAACTATCTTCTAAAATGAGCCAGAATTTTGATTCCAGGTATCTAACTCCTCCCTCTCTTTCATTAGTCTTTTTAATCTGTTGCCAAGTTCTAGCAATTATGGCAGTTTTATGTCTCTATCATGTGTCTTTTCTTTTCTATTCCCAATGCAATCATCCTCATGTGACTCCAGATATATGCTACCAACTTTCCTGTTGTATTCTGCCAGTTTTGCTGCAATTGTTCTAAGTGACCTCCTCCCATCTATGCTTGGCTCAGGAGTCAGATTCACTTCCATAAAGCACCACCTCAGTCATGACATTCATTCCCTAATCACACTCTTCAGTGATCTGCCTATCTTCAACCAGAGTAACAACAAAACCCTCACTGTTGGGTTAAAGGGCAACATTTATCTTCACTGCCCTTGTTGACGTGAAGAAGCAATTTCCAGTGCAAGCTTTAAGACAGCAAGTTTTGAAATAACCATCCATGTTCTATCTGTCCCCTTCTTCACTTTTCCCCCAACAAGCCGCAGGTGGGCTTTTTGAGTAATAAAATTTATACTTGATATCTATCAGTCTGATCCCTATATCTTATTTCTCAATAAATTCTGAACTGAGGAGTGTAATACAGGAGTGTATTACTACCCTTCCCCACCACTACCATCACCACCATCATCATCACCATTATTATTATCATCATCGTCACCATCACATCCAGATGTCATACTGTTTAACCTCCCTCCCTCTCCCCCTAGATTTGATATAAGGTTTTTTTTCTTTAAACTGCTGCCATTTTGAGAGTTTTGGCTAGAGAAAATTGTGGAATTATTTTATGTTTCTATTAGATTATAACTGTTCTCAGGGATAGAGCCTGAGTCTTACAGGTATTTGTGTATCTAAACACCTAACGTTGAGCCTTACATTGGGTAATTCTTTAATAATCAGTTTTTGCATTCAATTCTATTCATTTTTTTTTCTTTTAGGAAGGCAAACTACTCCTGAAGTTTTCTTTGGGCATGATTAGATAGAATAAAATGAGTTGGTAAACTTATTCTGGATTACTAAGGAAATAAAATGATACTCAAGATTCTTGTCGCTAAAGACACTCAAAGGGAAAGAAAGAAAAGCACGACGCTACTGAGGCTGGAGCAGCAGATCCCAGCCTTACTTCCACTACAGTTCGACTCACCTTGGGTGACTTCAAATTTTCAACTGACTGGGCATCTCACTCCAGTTAAATCTCAGAACAATTAAATCAGAATTTCTGGGCATAGACCAGAACATTAGTATTTTTTAAGGTTCTGATGTCATTTCTAATGTACAGGCAGGGTTGAGAATAACTGAACTATATTATTATAGGGAACTTTGAGGTCAATAAAACTTACTACTGCTATCCTAGGATTCTACAAAGCAAAACTTATCCTTTAGGATTCTGTCATTATATTTTCTATAGTTATCCCCAACTTTTCTTCCCTTATGTCTGTTGTCTTTCTTCATCAATGGCATCAATAGAAATTGAAGTTTATATTACATATTGATAATATTTAAAATATGAAATCAAATGTATGTTTCTTATAATACATAAACAACAACACTGAAAATATTAAACCAGTAATAAACATAATTCTGTATGAGTAATTCAATAATCTCACCGGAAACTCTTGATATTGCTCACGATCTATGCTTCGTGTACAAAAAATATCCCCGGTATCTTTGTCGATGAAGAACAAATTCAAGGGCTCTTTGTCTACTCCTGGTCCACTTATGGAGTAAAAGATGGTGTAGTTCTGTGCAGTATCAGATTGGACCTGTAATAACAAGTGACAATTTAGAATAAAAAGTATCTTCAACCTAACATCTTGTGATAGTTCGTTTTTTGTCACTTGCTATTTTCCCTACTAACCTATTCTTTCTTTCCTCTGTTTATCTAATTAGTATACCCCATATTTTTTAAATTCTTGTTCATAGTCTGAATGTGCAAATCCTCAAACTCTATCACTTGAGTTCACATTCTTTTATGTTATCTGCATATTTATGGAATACTCATGGAGTTAAATATACTCTTACAATTCTTTTTCTAAAATGTATTTACTTATGTTTAGAGAGAGGGGAAGGGAGGGAGAAAAAGAGGGAGAGAAACATCAATGTGGGGTTGCTTAATGGGTATCCAGCCTGCAACCCAGGCTTGGGCCCTAGATAGGGAATGGAACCAGCAACCCTTCAGTTTGCAGGCTGGCACTCAACCACTGAGCCACACCAGTCTTTTCATAGTTACATAAAAGTAACTATGGTTACTTTTGTAATTCTTATTCATTTGTTTTTATTCCCATATGAATTATAGCAACAATTTCAGTAATTTTGAGTTATTTAGAAGTGAAAGTTTTTATAATTTAAAAAAGTAGAAATAATGCAACTTTCCTCCCACAATTAATTCTTCCATAATTGCACAATTTTAAAGCTGGTTTGTGTTTACACTACAGCTGTGTGGCAGTGACACCACCTTTTTGGTAAACAGAAATATTGGACTCTTTTTTTGGTAATGTGATAAAAGGAGAATCAAATTATGTAAAAATCTGTAAGCATGTTCTCTGTACTTGAATGCTAAAGTCTAGCAAGATATTTAGGAAAATCAGGGTATAGACTCAAGAGCATCAGAAACTCAAAATAAGAAACTTTTTCTAAGTGCTAAATATGGTTTCTAAAGGAAAGTAACAAATTACACTGACTCACTTCTACAGGACCCTATTTCTGGTGAATACATGATTCTTTTTTTTTTTTTTTTTTAATTTTTATTTTAGTTTATTCAGTACAGTTTCTATCCTTTATTCCCTTTCCAGCCCACCCACCCATTCCTCCCCTCCTCCCTCCCCTTTCCAACACCCCTAGTTTTGTCCATGTGTCCTCTATATTTGTTCCTGTAAACCCTTCCCTTCTCCCCTGAAATTCCCTCCCCTCTCCCCT
>CM052547.1:28826963-28883595 GCA_028533065.1 Trachops cirrhosus | reverse complement strand
GTTGATTCTTAAAACTAACAACAGATTGAAGCCCTCATTCAAAATACTATGCAATTCAAATTGAGATTTTAAAACGACAACAAAAAAACCCTTCAACATGTAAAATTGAGGAAGATGAAATGTACCTGCTGAACGTGTTGTGGGAATGGACCTAATGAGTTCTCCATCAGTGAACATGGAATAGGAGCCCACCGTCTCTTGCTGCGCTGGAGGACCGTGTCTTTGCTATGTCTCTTTTTAGAAACCTGCATTTGTTGAGAGAGGAAGAAATACAGCAGTGCTTATCATTCTAGGAACTGTGATTTTTTTATGTACAGGGTCTGGCAGAAGCAACACCTGCTTGAGTGTGGTTGGTAGGGTAATAATATGGGTGTAATAACTTATAGTTTGAATATGAACATTTCACCTAACATGTCATATGGTGTGCTTGAGTGTGATATTGTTATATTACAGAATTAGATACTCATCATTTTGTAATAAAAGATTTAGTAATAAAAAAGGGGTGTTATTTGTGCCAGACCATGCATACCACATGAAAATAAGTAAGGGATGTACATAACAACATTGTGAATAACCAACCCCCAAATTATTTCTGTTTAGTTATTTTATTAATAAGATAAACACACATATACACACAAGAGTAAGAACCAGTTCTTCACCTAATTCCTGATTTAACCAGTTAAGCAACCAGAACTTTATAAGGCATTGGTAAAATAGACCATCTTGAGAATAGACTCCCTAAAAATAGATAATTCATTAACAAATATTTAAGAATTGATTTTATTCCACTAGAAGTGGTACAGACAAAATTTTTCAAAACACTATCTGCATTTCAAAGCATCTGTATACCTATATAAAGATACAGGTAAGCATTCGTTCAAGTATGTTTTCTTTTACGTAGTATGGAGACTTTAAAATCTGGACATGAGAATAATGTTTTTTTAATTTAATCTTTATTGTATTTTTTCCATTACCATTTAATCCCTTTATACCCCTCTTCCCCCGGCGATTGCCACACTGGTGTCCATGTCCATGAGTCCTTTTGCCTTTTTGCTCAGTTCCTCCACTCCCTCCCCTCCTCCCACCCCCACTAGCTGTCACCTGTTCTCCATCTATGAGTCTGTCTCTGTTTTGCGTGTTAGTTTAGTTTGTTTTGTAAGCTTTAAGCATATTCTAATTAAATAAAGAAGAGCTCTCATAATGGAAAGGAATTTAGCTGGGAAAGTATCATAAGTTGAATCACTTAATAAATGATTTTGTAATACCAAATTCATGTGCAGAGTTGGCTTAAAGTGAGATTTGTGTGAATTCCAGTAACCTCCTCCCTTCCCATTCTTCCATCACCACCACTCACTACAAGAAAGTGAGACTAGGGTCAGAATATTCAAACCAATCCTGTGGATTGGTCATTACTCCACTTTCTGAACAGAAGGATCCCATGGAATTTTCATTTAAGGTAGGAATAAGCTTTGGATAATCTCTTTCCCTCTTTAAAGAGAGACTCACAGCCCTATAGTCACTTGAGAGAGAGAGAGCCACCCAGGGTGGAGTTCCACACCTCCATCCTGAATCAGCTTGCACTGTTTTAGACCCACCTTTCCCTTGTTCTTCAGGTTGGTTGTTCTTAGTGCCACTCCGCAAAGCACTGTCTGAAGCTCTGATATTCTGACTTTGCCCCCTGGCTGCAGAGTTATTCATGTTCATGCCATTTTGTATACAGCTCAACTACTCCTTAAAACAGTCTAGTATTTACATGTGTTAATTATCAGTTGAATAGACAAATAAGTGAGTATTAAAGAACAATGATTTTTAACATGGAAAGAAGTCTATGACATGAAGGACCCACATTTCCTAAAATACCTTCTTTCCTCTTGCTTCCAGTTCAATTTCTATCTCTTTCTGTTCCTGCTTCTGACTGTCTGAAAGGAAAATGGAAAAACTCCTCCTTTGGGGAGACAAAGTGAGGTCACGTGTTGTGTAAATTGAGCCATCTTCAAGAATTCTGAAGTCAGGGTCATTTGACAGGATTAGGCTGGCCGACTGGAGACACTCCTTCAGATTCACTGCAGGGAAGAAATATCACAGTAATTTGTAAGATGAAACAGGAATAGAACAAGTTTTACAGGAATAACAGCTACAAGTTAGTGCAAGAGAAGCGGAAAGCCACACTTGGGATTTGGTGAGTACCTGCTGCTCTAAAACTGAGGGGTCATGAAAATTAAATAATTAAATTAATGAAGTCACAGTTTCTATTACTTTCATCATAAATTAATTTATGAATAAACATCTAATATTTTCTTTGTGTCACTGGATTTATTGTTTCCACTTAGCTTTTACTTATGGATTTGTACATATATAAATTTGTTGTTTTACATAGTATAACTATGACATCAGTAGATTTTGAAATTGTCTACAATAATCCTTGATAGCTAAATCTTGCAAAAAATAAGAAAATTGGTCTGTACTTGTATAATATTGCTCAATATTATTACACATAATCATTTTATAATGTATCTTGGAGCTTTAGTAAACTCAGTGTTTAGTATCTGTTGTGTTTGTTGTCAAAATATTTTCTTCTCAAATCCATATTTAATACATTTAGTATATTTACTGTGTATCTTTAGAGTACAGACTGTATACCTGTGAAATGTGTTAAGAATATATAAGGGATTAATATAAAGCACTGGTCCAAGCAATCTCTATCTTGGAAAGGTAGAATTCAAAATGCATTTTTCTAAATGTAAACTTAAGCTAATGAAAACCTTTGATGGAAGGTATGTTATATTTGGACTCAGAACAACCAACGTATTCTTCCGGTAGGGCTGTGATAGCAAGACTAGTTGAAATTTCATTTGCCATCACAAGCTATTTTGTGAAATAGATCACATAAATTCTTGCTGGGTACTGGTGCATTGCAATCAACCTCAAACACTAATTTTCTTCAGAGGCATTTAAGTTTTGACACATCTGTTTTATATGTAATCAGTTAAAGAATCTTGACTTTGGAATTTTGGCTGCAGATTAGTCAGTATGAATTAAAATATGCTTTTGGTTTTGTCTTGCTTAGTTTGAACTAAACTTAGAGAACTCACCCTCTAATGCTTACTAATTTATCTGGCATGAAAAGTATACAATGAACTTGGCACTTTAGTTGTTTGTAACCACTATCAAAAAACAAGCAGTTCGTCTTCCATTTATGTTGAATTTTAATGCCAAGTATCTACTATATGGCTTTTAACCCAAACTTTACAACAGTAGCCTGAAACTAAATGTAGCATTAAAACTATGAAATTTTTAATACCGTTTCTCACCTTTGCCTACCAGTCTGTCAGCCTGAAGATGAGAAGGAACTCGAAGAGAAATTTTCTGACAAGCATCGCAAAACAATATTAAAACCTCAAAAGGAAAAAAAGCACAGATTACATTTGATTACTAACTTTCACATTACTGTTTTGTCTTACTGATAAAAGTACTGTCAATTTCAGCAACAAAGAAGTCTTCTAATCCTTTGATTTTTTTTCATATTCATTTTTAAAGGAAACAGCAAAGAAAGTGGCTTTAGGGGTACCACTGTCATTTAGTATCAATGAAAAAATGAAAGTGAACAGCAATTCTTAGAAACTAAATCATATTGTATAATTTTAAGAAAATGTATTACAAACCACTGATTTTATATAGACATTATCATCTCTGAGGGTATTCATAAGTATCATTCTGATTTTTTTAGCATAAAGAAAGTACTTAACTCTGGAATACAACAATCACATATTTATACACAAATCATCATTTTCACAGAGCCCCAAAATTTGAGGGTATAAGTCAAGTCTAAAAATATTTGAAAAAATTTTTAACCTTTTAAAGAACAACACCCACTCTTTAGATTGGCTTGACATAAATGTCGGTCTAAGTAATCTCATTCATAAACTAATCTAAAAATATACATATTTCAAAATATAGAGAGTGGCTTTCAATGGAGTAGAGATATTTAAATAAATTCAAGACACAACTATTGTCTTTATTAAAAAACTAGGTAGTTTGTCCTGGCCTGGTAGCTCAGTTGGTTAGAGCATTGTTCTAATACCCCAAAGTTGTGGGTTCTATCCCCAGTCAAGACACATACAAGAAAAAAAACAATGAATGCATAAATAAGTGGAACAACAACTCAATGTTTCTCTTTCTCTCCCTTTCTCTGTTCAAAGTCAATAAGAAAACATGCTTTAAAGGTAGGCAGTTCAAGGAAAGAAGGTTTATTTGCATCAGCATTACTGCAAACATGTGAGTAATGTATGCACTGTGGTGTTAGGACAGCTACAATGTCAGTACGTGATAAGATTTTTTCAGTTCCACTAGAATCTTATGGGGTCACTGTTGTATATGAGGTCCCATTGTCCACCCTAACATTGTTATGTGGTGATGACTGTGATTTGTAATTTTACAAAAACTCTATTAGGTAGATATTACCCAAGACTGAAATAGAAAAGATTATATTTATTTGTCTTTAGTTTTAATTTAAATAACCACTTTTTAAAACATGAGACATTTTAATTTATTTGACTTTTTAATATTTTTATTCCTAATGCCAAGAAATGAACTAAACTCTATCTAAAAACATTTCTAAGCATAAAATATTCTATTACTTGATGATCTAAATAATGTGGAAAGAGAATTTTGTAATTAGAAATATACATACATATACAAATATACACATCTGCATACATATATATGCATAAACACACGTATACACATACACATATATATACATTATGCTGGTAGGATATATCCACATTCCCATGTCTACACCCATCTTCTTTCCTTCTTGCTCAGGACCCCCACTTCATTGGTTCTGCCTTTGCCAGCAGAGCCAATGGAATGCCCTGAAATACTATTACAAGTCTTCAGGTTAAATTAGCAGCTTAGCAAATTGGAGGAAGGAGGAGTCAGACACTCTTTTGGTCTTTATGAGGATCAGGGATGGATGAGCAAGGGATGAATCAAAAGATGCTGAACAGAACACAGACCAAAAGCAAAAGAATCCCTGGAAAGCTTTCATCACATTTTAACTCATGCATACTAACTCAAGTAGATTTTCGAGTTTTATTCCACACTTCTCCCACCTAGGCAGTTGCAGGGTGAAAACAAGACCATCAATCCCACATCATGCATTAATTATATGGAAAAATACTTATCCCCATACAATAAAATCATTCAATTCTGAATATATAATTTGAGGTTAAAATATTTTGCCAAAATGTAAAGAGAAGAAAATTCATTGTTTAGAAACGCCAGATATGTGAGATAGTTCCCCTCTACCCCCTCCCCATCAAAATAAAAATTACCAGCTGAGTACACAGTTACAAAGCTATTAAAAACCTAAGTAGAAGCCAGTTTAATGTTATTTGTTTTAAAAAAACTGTTACATTTTTCTTATTATTTTTCTCAAGTAAAACCCCTTGCCTGAACAAAGAGCTCCACCCTTCTCTTAGCTCCTCCTGTGTAAAATTAAGAAAGTCTTGGACAATTCCCATCTTAAGTACCCAGAATCCTTTTCAGCTTCTCACAGCTTAATGGAACTAAGCCTGTTAAATAACTACAGTTTATTTAATGACTAGCAGCAAAAGCAAACCTTAGAACCTTCTGGGCCAAATGCCTGAGGAATAAATTCAGTCCACTACTCCTTTAAAAAAAAAAAATCACAGCAAGACTGAACAGGGGATTCCCTTAAAAATCTGACAATCTGGCCTTGGGCCCTTGAAGAGTCAATGAAATAGCTGCCTTCCCAGGTCCTAAGTCTTTCAACTCTTACTCAGATTTTTCTGAGATCTGTTTTTGTTTTTCCCAGTTTATCTTTTCTGCCTTCCACTCCCACCCCTACTCTCTTTCAAGCCCAAACTGGAGGGAGGAAGCACCCAGCAACCTGCTTGAATTCCTTAACCCTTTGGTGGTTACTCACCAGGAGAGAGAAAAGGAGCTGCCTGCAGAAGAGGCTCCCTGGGGCAGCCGAGGCCACAGCCATCAGAAGCAGTCCCAATGGTCAGGGATGGTGACTGGATAATGGGACAGCTGGGGATGCACAATGCAGGCCCGCAGTGGCTGGCACTGTGCAGGGTGTTCTGCTGCCACACTGGTGCAATTAGCTTGATCTGGAGGAGTCAGGAGTCAAGTGGTGACAAGAGGAGGAGCAGCAGGAGACGTGCTTTCCTCCTATTCCTGGGTCAGTCTTTCTCCATCCAATTCGATTACCTCTGAACGCAAAGAGGTTTCCTACAACTGGGGAGGGTGGGGTACAAAAGAGCCCCAGACCCAGTCACTAGCTCCTCCTCACAGCAGCTTTCAAAACTTCTCCTACCACTTGACACATAAGCAGAAGCAAGAGGGAACACCCTCAATCCTTGGCCCTCCGCCCTTTTCCCCCAGGTTGATGCTCTGATGTCCTCCCCAGTTATTACCCACTCCTACGTCCTTCCCTCCCTCTTGGCCTTATTAACCTATCTTGCCCCTGGGTACAATTGTGCACAAACTCCATGCAAGGAAGTGATACCAGCTGCCATTGGCAAATCAGGGGACATATGAACAAGTAATTGCATCGTCAGACGTTATCTCCCTATCTAGGCACTGAGGTGGAGGCTGTGTCCTACACCATTGTAGTCCTCAGAGAGCTGGCACTCGTCTACAGCAGTAACTTCAGAGATGCATTGTGCCCACTCCCTTTGTTGTCTGTCCACTGTGCTTTGGTCTTCTAGTTGTTCCAAGGAATTTATCAGAATGTATATAGACCTCATAAAAGTAAACGAAAAAAGAAATAGCTGAGATAGGATTTTGTTACTGCATTCTTTTTGTTACTTATGAAGCAATATTTTTGGAGTATCTTTATTCAAAAACACCTGCTATCTGAGACCAACTGTTTTTAAAATCGCTCTATTCATCTTTGTTACTTGTACATTACCTGCAGGATACCCTAGCCTAAAAGCTCAGTATTTCACCCACTTTAGTTTTTTAAACAATGACTGCTGCAATGAGGACTTTAGCATTGCTTCTCCGCTCACAACTTAGTGAGTTCAATATCAATTGCATACGACATCAATGATGAAGTTTAAGAAATGAGGGAAAATATTTTCTTGTTCATTTTGGGATATAGAAAGGGAACTGTAAGTCTTATTTGCTGAGCCACTGCTAAGAAATCAGGAACCATGACAGGCACTTCAGCGAATCCTCCCAAATAGTCCAGTGAGGACTCCTTTTAAATGATGAAACCGTGAGAAATTAAGTAATTATCCTTTGCCCATTAACCCACAAATAATGGAGAAGTGAACATTTGAACCTAAGTCTGACTGCCATTAAGTGCAGTTGCTCTGAAAAGGAGCAGAAAATGATGATCAGGTATGTGAGAATTCTGTCTGGCTGAACCATAAGCAAGTTAGAGACTAGTAAGATGTGTGTGTGTAGAGACTAGTAAGATGTGTTCAGACACCCTACAATCTACACCTCCTAGAAACAACAGCCAGTTATTCTAGAATACTGGCATGCGAGCTCTTGTGTGAGAGTTATTCCATAGTTAAGTAAAATGGCTGTTAAACTACTTACTTTATAAATTTTTATACCAGAAATTACTCTTCCCTGCTCTTACTACTTATGTTTATACCTAAGATTTAACTAAAAAGTGAAGGTCCAGTTCAATACCGAGGCTGTTGAGTAAAGAAGGATGAAAAATTTTCTTTTTTTATTTGACACTAAGAACAATTCTTTCTTGTATATAGAGGTGAAAATAATAATATAACTGCTTCTTTGTAATTATGGGCTCAGAAGATTTGGGAAATAAAAACTCTAGAACAAGAACTAAAAGATATCTTGTAGTGTTTTATTGCCAAAGTATAGCTGCCAATAAATATATTTTGTGTATGCACTGAAGTGTGATATCTCAATAAGAAAATAAAATCACTTCAATTAAATATTTTATAAATGCTATTTTGGAGAAAAAGAAAAGAATGGGAATATAGAAATAAGAGTAATTACCTAAGTTTATAAGTGTATACCTAAGTGTAATTCTGCCTGTATATGTTTAAGCATACTTATGTATGTGTATGTCTAAATGTATATACCTGTAGCTTAAAGAATTCAAAGATTCAAGTTCTTCAGCTTTCCAGCCCTGGAAAGTGAGGATGCATTTTCCATCTAATGAAGTCATCATTACATCTTCTTATATTATGAAAATGAGAATGTGTTACAATTAAATTCATGATATTGAAAAAATTAGCATATATTGGCCTATTGAAGAGATGCAATGCATTGCTAAGTTCAAGTGAATCCACAATACTCTCCATGGTTCTGCAAAATTGGTTCTATTGATCCTACTTCTTTTAGGCTGCCATTGCATGTTTTGTTCTCCCATTATGTCTTTGAAAGTAACAAAAAATACTTGTACAAAAGTTAACTCCAAGCCATTGGCTTGCAAACTGGTCTCATCAGAAATATTTCTCCCATATTTTCTACTTATACACCAAGTTTTCCTTATCTAAGTACTTTATAATAAAACAACTTATTATAATAAAATTGATTATTTTAAAATCAAAATTAAATAAAAACAAAATTAACCTCTTCCAATTTCCTGCCATCAGATTCTTCAGAAAAAAACTCTATCTTTGCCCTGAATTGTGCGGCTCAGTTGGTTGGGTATCATCCCCCAAAATGAAAGGTCACCAGTTCAGCTCCTGGTTGGAGCAGATGTCTTGGTGGCCAGTTCACGCCCTGGTCTGGGTGCGTACAAGAGGCAACCAATCAGTGTTTCTCTCTCACATTGATATTTCTCTTTCTCTCTTCCTCCCTCTCTCCCTCTCTCTAAAAATAAATAAATAAAGTATTTTAAAATATTTTTTAAAAAACAGAAAAAGCTCTATTTTAAAAAAGATATTTTAATATCTTTTTAAGAAACAGGAAGAGCTCTATTTTATTTTTATGTGACTTGTATGTTTGTTTTAATCTATGTTGAACAACCTAATTAAATAATTGACAATGTAGTAGAGTGGTTAAAAGCTTAGATTCTGCAGCTAGACTCTCTGGGCTCAACAGCTGGCTTTATTACTTATTAGCAATATACCATTGGGCCAATTACTTAAACCCTTATGCCTCAATCTTGTCATAAAATAGGGGTAACAATAGCTGAAATTAAGAATAGGAAATAATTACATTCTTAGTGCAGAGACTCCTGTAGAAGAGAAGAATTTATTTTAAATATGAAAAATGTTGCATGATCTGTTTTCCACCACATATTTATGGTCATACAGAGAATGATTTAAATCTGAAGATCCATATGGCCTTTGTACTTCTTTAGTTTCTAGCTTAATGCATGTCAAGAAAATGTGCTTTCTTATGAAGTTCAAAGTATGTGTCTTACATGAATACAGTTACAAATTTCATGTTTATGTACAACCAACTTGCAGAAAGTGCTGGGTATAAATAAATTCTAGGCCTAAAATAGCCACTTATAAATAGAATTATTATCTCTGTCAGGGGACACAGTTTATTCTAAAAGACTCCCACTGGAAGGAATGCTGTACACATTAAGGAAGCCATAACAAGGCTCTTCTGTTAAATATACATGACCAAAGATAAGAGACATTACAGGCATTTATGGTGGTAAAACAGGATGTGTGATCTTAATACAGGAGAGTAAAAATCTTGGATCCCATGAGTTCAAGGTTCTGCAGTGGAAAGTCCCTTCAAAAAGTTATCAAAAATTTAAAATAATATGTAGGCACTAATAATTGCTGGCAATGATTTCTTAAGGCTGTTTGTATAGAATACTGATTAGTTGTACATAAAATGATCACTTTCCATTAGTATCATAACTGTTAGCAGATGAAAAAGAAATGTCAGCCTATGTCTCTATATAATTTAGAGCTCTTTCTATTCGGTTCACACATCAAACTCAAACTGGCTTAAGAGAAACAGACAAAAAAATTGTTGAGGATATAGGAATTTGTTAGATCATGTAATGAAAAGTCCGGGGATATCCAAAATTCAGGCATAGCTCAAGCCAAGTGACCAAATGATGTTAACAAGATGCTATTTCTCTCCATTTCTTAGTTTTGTCTTTGTGGTGGCTTCATTATTATTGAGTTTTCTCAGCAAAGATGGTCACTAGAAGCTCCAAGATGACATCCTATTGCCTTAATATTCCAAAGTTGAAAATTCAGGGTTTGTTTCTAATAATTTGAGCAAAAATAATCCCACTGGCCAAATCTTGTCCATTAGACTAAAGTGAAGGGATGAGCCAGACACAGGGGCAAAAAGTGTTGAGGGGTCATTTCCCAAAGACAGCTCTGGTCTATTAACCAAAAAAAGAGGAATATCGGCTAGATAGGCAAATCAAAATATGTCCGCCATACTCGCCTTTTCTTTATTTTTATTTCAGTGATACAAGTCAATTATCTATCCACCATTCATTAACACCTCCTATACTCTAAGCATTATTGATGATCGAAAGCTGAAGAAGACATGATCTCTGGCCTCACAAAGTTTACAATCTACTATATGTTTTGAAAATGTGTTAAAGTGCTTCCTATGGTGTGGTCAAGACTAAAATCCTGGTGTAATGAACAGAATGAATGACTTTTATTCACTTCCTGGTATTTCCTTCATTTATTATTTTCCTTGGTGCCTTTCAAAGTTAAATGTGTAAAATGGGGTTTTTATGATAGATGGATTCTTACTTTCATTTATTTTTCTTACATACTAAAAATCATATTAGTAAATGCTAATTTTAAAAATAAGAATATATACTCAGTACCTAAACTTTGTTAAGATTTGTTAATTAGGAGGCAAACTTTGCCCATAATCTAAAAGTAATCTTCCAATGTACAGCTTTCAGTCTAATGTACAACTTTCAGTATGCATATGAAAATTGTAACATTGTTATACTGTGCTATAAATGTAAATTTATAGCATGCATTTCCCTATCAATAATAGAAAACAAATATTTGTCTTATGTCATGGCTGGTCATATATAGATATGTTAGTGACTGTATTAAATTTCTTCAAATAAATATATTACAATTGATTTAGCCACTTCCTAATATTGGGTATTCAAGTTGTTCCCAATTTTTCATTATTGTAAAGACCACCTTGATAGATAAAACTTTTTCTGAATATAGGATCACTTCTACAGAGCATCTCACAAGTAGAAGTTCTAGGTCAAAAGAAATGGTATTTAATGGCTCTTGGTATATAAAACCAACTTGTATCACAAAAGCAGAGTACCAATGTACATTCTTACTGACAATGGATGTGATAATAAATATATAAGCCAAGATTGAATATTATTAGTTCATTAATAATCCTGCTATTCTGATAATTAAGACATGATCATTGTAATTATAATCTGAATTATTTGCTTGGTTATAATGTTGAGCATTTTCCACAACTGTCAAGCTACTGAATTTTTTAATGATGTATATGCTCTTTCAATATATTGGCATACATTTAAAACTATGCGGAAATTGGCACATTTGAAATAAACCAAACAAGTTAATAATTAAAACTCTTCAATGGACTTTGAGGCAAGAAAGTTGTTACACTTTTAGTTTCTAGCCTTTTATATCCTTGCAATTCAATCTGGTAATATGCAAAAGTATTTTTGCCTTATAAGTCCTTTGAAATGTTCATCTCCCTGAAAAACCATTGGTATTTTCTGAAATAGCAACCACAAAATTCACCCAGAGTTCTACCAATTGATTTGTTGGCTAGATAGAAGAAAAGTATTGTCATTTCTATATAGCAAATGTGATACATACTCAGAGGATCCATTTGTAATTTCTTTGCTATTGAACTCAAAATCAAACCCATTCCCTAAGGTTTCTGTAGCTTGTTTTGCATATAAGAAAATAAATGTCTGTTACTCAGATCCTGCATAGTATTTCATGAAATGTCCCTCAGAATTTGTTCTTACCTAAGGTTAGTTTAAAACAGTTCATTGCAATGGCCCTGCTTCTGCTTTTCAGGACTAAGAGTGAAGGCGAGGATTAGACTGCTGGTCTTGACAATGGTTGCTATGAACTGCGACTGTTTCTGGAAGGTTATAAGAAAGATGATAATGGGAAGCAGAAACTGCTCTGCATGATCAAGCAAAATTTTTTGTCCTGTGTGGGCAGAGAAATGCTTCGTACATTGGGTTGACTTCTGATAAATGTTTCATCATGTGAATTTGAAGCAAAATGTTTCTGATGATTTTTACCTGTACTTTGAAGATGTGCATGGTGTCTGCACATTGTTTCTCCTAAGACAGATCAGAGGTCTCAGGTCCAGAGAAAAAGTTCAGCTTTACCTTAACTTAGCCTCCAGTATTATGTTGACTCTTTTGATCTTTTACCACTGTTCTGAAAGGGAAGCACATTATGGTATGTTTTGGTGAAGTCCTGATAGTGTAACCAAATGATTTGAATTCTAGGGAATGCATTGTTTTAACCACTATGTCCTGTGGACTGTTCTGATGCGGGGAGAAGGATGGATATTGATCTTAATGAACAGGAAGGATATATAGATTCACACCATGAACAACTGATGACAGGATATTGGGCCAGGCTAGGAAGTAAAATCAATGATTAACTTCTGGTGACTTTTTTCTTTTCTTTTTTTTCTTCTGCTTGGACTTAAGAGGAATATTCATGACTTGAATTGTGTTCATTTTTCCTGATGTTATAAAATTCCATATATATTATATATTTATAATTTTAAATACATACATTTTAATTTATATAATATATATTACATATGAGGAAAGAGAGAAAAGAAAACCAAGGCTAGGAAGAGAATCATAGGCGAGAGGAGGTAATAAGCAAGAAACAGGCTGCAACTGTCATTGGTTTATGGGTAGCCTGACACATTCTGTATTTATTTTACATGCTAGAAAATGGATAATAGAAAATGAATACAAGCTTGAAGGAAGAGTTTATTTGTACTATTTTAAAAGTGGAATATGAAGCATTGTATAATTCTAGTCTTTGTTAAATAAAATATCTGATTACATCTCGTATCAGAACAAAACCACAAAATTTATGATTTTTAAGTTCTACAGCACAAAATCAGGCAGTAAAGATAGCAAAAAGTTAACAGAAAATACCCATGTAAATTTTAAAATAATAATTAAAATATTATTCTTCATTAAAATATTTAAAATGAATGAGAGTTAAATAAATTAGAGGAGTGAAAAAGAGAGAAGATGTGAGAAAAGATAGAAGAGGGATGACTGATTCCACCAGTTTGTTGAATGCTCATGATGTCCCATGCTCAAGATCAGGATCTGCTCAAATAAAAGTGAAAGGCGATCTGACTACAATAAGCTCTCTCTCTGGTGGGAGGACAAAGGAGTGACAATTAACCAACTCCGAGCAGAAGAGGCAGGGAGATCTTTCCAGAAACTGACCTTTGAAATGAGTCTCCTTAGTTAATAAAGGAAGAAAGAAAGTCTTCCCACGTTGGTAGCACAATAAAAAGCGGCACACAGGAGGGAGAGTGCACGATTTACCACATGAGAAGGCAGCTCTGCTGGCTAGAACAAAGGGAAACATGGGAAAACAGATGTTTATTTCAGAGCTGACTAAGAAAAGTACCATAGATCAACTTGGAATAATACCTGTATGCTATGTACTTTACATGTGTCCTGACCTAACTGGGAAAGGCTGAATAAATGTAAAATTGCTTTCACCAAAGAGGATGAAAAATTTTGTTAAATTCATTTTTTAAAAGTCCCCGATGCTAATTAAAGACCTTGAACCATGGAGACCCTAAGACTAGCAGTTATTCAGATTTTCCTTATTTTCTTCAAAATTAATATTTATAATATCTTCTTAAAAGTATTAAAATACCAAATTACAGTTTGCAGAACCTTTTCATGTACATTTCCTTTAATCCTCCATTTCCAAATGATAAAACTCAGAGAAAAATGATGTGCCCAAGATTACATGATTAATTTTGGTTAGAGACAAATTTAGGTCTTTCTGTTAAGTCCTTAGATCTGGGTTACTGATTTGAATAGTAAATTGGTGAAAAATAAAAAACAAAATCAAGCTGTAAAATAGTGTTTTTTCATAATTGTAGTTCTTAGAATTAGATGATAGGGGCTTATGATTATAATATATTATTCAGACTTGTAAATTCTGCATACCTCATAGTAGTGAATTTCAGTTCAAAGAAAAGTTAAATATTGGGAAAATCTTTTATATTATCCATTGTAGTATACAAAAAATAGACAAAATATAGAATGGAGAGAAATCTTTTCTTAGACATCTATATTTCTATTTTTATTAATAAAATACGTAAGAAGTTTTAACTTTCATATATAGTATATAATATATAAAATAGTTATGCAATGGAGTAAGGGGAGATAATAACCCATAAATATTTTTCAACTAAACTACTTTAAAAATACACTTTACATTTGTTAACTGTTAAAAATACACTTTACATTTGTTAACTTTATGTAATTGGAATAAGAGTGATGACCATTATACAAAAGAAACTATGCCTGCCCTGTACAGCAGACTCACTTTATGAAACAGCCTCAATTAGCCACCAGGCTCAAATTATCATTGCGTTATAGGGCTTCTGCAATCAATTGTTTACAGACAACTCCCCTGCAATGGGATAATTAAGGGAAAGTGAGTCTAGAAAATGCTGAGTTTAGGAACTTCCTTGGAGTTTGGACTCAGACTGCAACAGGCCCAGTATTTTGCCAGGTCCTCCATAGTGACCACCACATATGTTCAAAATCAGAAGTTATGTTTACATTTTTATTTTATTCTGGAGAGTTGGTTGTTAACCAACAAGTGTAATGTTAAGTGCCTATTCTATATGATTTGTGTTGTTTTTAGACTTAGATGGCCCGACTCTATTTCCAATTGGGAGGAAAGAAAAAAGAAAAGAAGGAAGGAAGGAAGGAAGGAAGGAAATATTAATACATTTTACTTTCTAGTAGAAGAATTAAAACAAAATAAACATATTGAGACTAAGTAAAAAAAAAAAATAACTACAGAGGGTTGAAAGATCTGAGTGAAAAAATCCACAGGTAAAAAAAGAAGAATACAGTGAAGTAAAAAAAATAAAGAAAGGAAACCTAATTTGTTACTGTCTCAAAATGTATTCTTTTGTTATTATTGATGATGCTACTGTTTTGTTTACTTGTATTGTTTTGTTTGTTGGTTACATGTTGAAATTCTACTGTGCCTGCAGCCACAACTTCATATTTCCTGAATATCAGTTACAAAAATACCTTTCTAGATGAAATATATATTTCTAGAACCCATGTCAATTTGAGAGGTACAAATGTGTGTAACAGATACTGTAATTAGAATGGACGACAGGGTGGGGACTAACTGGGGAGATGGGTGGGGGAGAGCAAGGGATGGGGGAAACTGGGACAACTGTAGTCAAACAACAATAAAAAAGAATACTGCATATAATATTTAAAGTATGAAAATATAGAAGTTTTTTCATCCCCACCCCACCCACCTGGACATGGTAGTTACAATCTGATCCCTGGTTGAAAGATACCTGTCTAACAAGAAGCAGTTCTGTAGAGAGTATCATTGGGCAGAGCCACTTGAACAGGCTGGTCAGCAGAATGGAATTCCCTCCCCACCCCCAATTAGTGCTGCTATCTCCCAAATGAAGATGAGGATGAGGTGTTCAAACAGGGAAGGCCAGGAGGAAATTGGAGGAAATGTGTTTGAATATATGCACTTTAGACCCAGTGCTACCAGACATTAAGAATGTCAATTAAGAACACCAAATTTGGCTAGAACATGGTGATTCAGAGTGATGAGGAAAGCAAAATCTGATTGTAAAGAAATAAATGCTCCCCAAACAAAAATATCATTTTAAAAGGTATTTGTGTGTGTGTTTAAAGCAATTACATACACACAAATATTTTACCACTATTTAATGTATTGTGTGCATTTTGTGTAAAGTAAATATCACAAATTGGTTTTTGAATGCTCTTGACAGCTGAGTCAAATCCACATATACAAACACACGCAGCAGTAAAATGAGTCTGAGAAAATTTTGTTGTAAAGCAAAATGCAGACTAGTCTAGCTTGTTTTGCATTTTTATTGGATGTCCTCAGGTTTCTCATATTTGGCTAATTATCGGAAGTCCCAAGGGTGCTTGTAAAAATACAAGATACCCTTAGCTCACCTCAGAATTATAGCATTAGATTCTAGAGGGAGTGGCCTAGGAATCTATAGTTTTAACAAACGCCCAGGGTAATTTTGATGAGTAGCCAAGGATGAGAAACACCACCTTAGATCAGGAGTTCTCAGTTTTGGCAACTACTTCCATCAGTTGTAGAGTTAAAAAAGTGATATTTAAGCCTCGCCCAGACCAATTAAATCAGAATCTCTGGGATTGGAGCACACACACACATTCATTTAAAAAAGAAAGAAAAGAAAAGAAAAGGTCCTTCCAGGTGATTTTTTGCACTGCCAAGAGTGAGAACCACTGGCCTACTTAAACAATCAGCTGACACAGTCCTGCTTGGGGACAGGAACCAATGAAGCCCTGGGAAGACACCTATTGTCCAATCAGTTGACGTCTACAGAAGTTTAGAAGAAAAAAGAGCAATTTGGGGGCACTTTTGGACGTTTTGATGACTACAAAGAGGTGAATCTATTCCCTCCATTTGTATTTCACATGTACATTTTTGACTAACTAGATAGAGAAGTGAAAGGGAGGAAATACAGTGAAAGAACTCCCTCGCATATTTAAAGTATTTACAATTTCTAAAGACATCTCATTCACACTCCTAAATATTTTTTTCCATGCTCTTAAATATTTAAACTGGAGCCTATCCTAGGTATACAAATATCTACTTGTTATTTAAGAATTACCTTGTTATTTTTATTATCCAATCATGTGGAGAAAATATACTTCTTTGATATTAATAAATTCCAACAAATGTCTAAATAAAAGAATACAATCAAGTGCCCAGTGAGGTTGCTCCCACCTTCAGAATGTGCAAGTCCAGCAGAGTGCAATGCCCGGTACAATCAAAACATGACTAGGATTAATATTGTTGGAGAAAGCCTTATCTTTAAAAAAAAGTATGTTTTAGATTGATTGATTGTGAATACCTTAGTTACTTATGCAATAAGATAGAGATGCAATATAGTTATCAAGTACAACTTACAAATCTGGCATATTTAACTTTGAATAATCTTCTATGAACAAAGAATATATTTCTTTGTATTTACTGAATTAAGAAAATTCATTTTGCTTTCACATACCTTGTGGTATATTTTAACTTATGGGCTCTATGAAACAAGGTGTACCATTATTTAATAAGCTTAATTTTTTAGAGCAGTTTTGGGTTCACAGCAATGTTGAGGGGGAACTAGAGCTTTTTCATACACTTCCTACCCCCACACATTAGCATCTGCCATTATCAACATCCCATGCAAGAGTGCTGCTTGTTACAACTGATGACATGTTGCCACATCATTATCATCCAAAGCCCAGAGTTCACATTGGAATTCGCTCTTGGTGGTCCACATTGTGTGGACATGAGTCCATTGTTATGGTACCATATATAGTTCCACCGCCCTAACAAATCTTCCGTGCTCTGCCTAATCATCCTTTTTCTTTCTCCTTATCTCTGACAACCACTGATCTCTTTACTATTTCCACTTTTGCCTTTTCCAGAATGTGCTATAGTTGGAATCAGTTTTCTAGAACTCTTGTAACAAAATACCCCAACCGGGGTGAGTTAAACCACAGAAGTGTATTATCTCACAGTTTACAAGCTGCCAGCAGGGCTGATTCCTTCTGAGGGAAGGATCTGCTGCAGTCCTCTCTCCTTGACTCGTCTTTCCCTGTGCCACTTCACATCGTCTTTCCTCTGGATGTGTCTCTGTGCCTAAATTTTCCCTTTTTATTTGAGTAACAGTCATATTGGATTAGGTCCCACCTTAGTGACCTCATCTTAACTAATGACATCTGCAATGTCCTTGTTTCTAAATAAGGTCACATTCTGAAGCACTGGGGGGTTAAGACTTCATCATATGAATTTGGGGAGAACACAATCCAACCCATAACACTTTTGAAGTCACTTACTTAACTCTTTCTATCCAATGGGAAAAGACAATTACACCACTGTGTTTCCATGCACTGTTACATGCAAGGCCTATTTACATGCAGGTTTCTGCTTAGACATCACCTGTGTGGGCAGTCTTTCTGGGTTCTGCTACCCACACCCAAATTGGTGTTAGGTGCCCTTCTCAGATAAAGCCTCTTCACTCTGGTGAGTCATCTTCAGTTGACTTGCAGGTTTTCCTTCCTGGAAGATAAACTCTTTGTGTTTAGGGACTGTGTAAAACCAGTGGCTGGGATTCTCTCTCTCCCACGAAAGGGAACCAAAAAAATATTTGTTAAATGCAAAAAAAACCCTTTATTAAGTATTGAGAAATTAACTTGTCCACACGAGACCATACACTTCAGTACTCATTTTTTCTCTTGATTTCATCACTGCCGTGTCCCTCTGTGTAGAATGTCTACTCACCAGAGAGCAGATAGGACTAGCTCATTCTTGTCTACCACGAATGAACCTAAATCATCTTCTCAGAGTTTCTCCTGGCCACCTAATTTCAAGTAGATCCCATGGCCCCCATTATTTTCTCTGCAGCCCCTTCTATGTTTCCTTCTTAACAGTTATTACAACCTAATACTATATTTTACTTATTTTTTATTTTTGTCTCTTTATCCACCTTTCCCATTAGACTATGTCTTTCATAATGACAGTTTTGTCCATCATTGTGGAATCCAGAACAATGCCCAAGAAACAGAGTTTGTCCCTTTTGCTGCTGCTGTGGTTTCACCGGGAAATATACACATAATGAATTGATTATTTCTCTCTTCCTCCTTGCTCAAAAGTCTGTTAAATCATTCGTTTCTTTTTTCATGCATAGAAAGGAAGAGATAAATATAAAGAGAAAAAAAGGAGGAAGAAGAGGGCAACATTTCAAGCTCCTGGATTAAAGCTCTCACCCAGCATAATAGGTAAAGTCAAACAGAATCAGATTTAAATATGTAAATGTTAGTCTTGTCTCTTATACTTACATACTTTGAGTAAGTTCAAAAACTTCTTTGCAAATCACTTAATTTATGAAATGTGCTTTCAACCTTGTTAAATATGAAAATACTTTTTTTCAGGGTAGGTCCATATTTGTAAACTTGAAAATATTTGAAATTGGGTTTCTATTGACTTCACATAAGGTAGACAATTTGCTAGGGTATAATATTCTTGGGTCACAGTTTTTATTTATTTTTATCAAACATATTTTGTTTTACTTTCTTTTAGTTTTTACATGTCTACCTAGACACTTTTAGAATTCTTTTGACATGGACCAAAAAAAATGCCAGTATAACTCTTAGTGTGGGTTTCTCTTTGAATTTATTTCTCCTGGAATAAAGAAAGGCAGACACATAAATATTTATCTATTGTAACTTTTGTAGTTGTGTTATTTTTCCCTTTTAAATTTGTTTTTTATTTATAACAAAGAGGCATGTAAATATCAAATACACTAATTTTAAAAATAGAGAAATTTATTGCCTCACTCCTCCTAAATCTTAAAACATACTCCTTAAAAGCAATGACATTCAACGTTTAAAACTATTTTTTCTGCTGTACTCTACCACATTGCTAAATGATGTGTTTTTACAGAAATTGTCATTTTTTTAAATTTAGACTATTATTTATTGAGTTGCTATCGTAGAAATTGCCATATTTTTTGGACCATAAGATGCACCTATGTTTTAGAGGAGGAAAATTGGAAAAAAATTTTGAAGCAAAAAATGTGGTAAAATATTTAATAATATAACATGATATTTCGCCAATATAAATGTAAACAGAACTCAACAGCAGCATTAATAACCATTATTTCTCCCAAATTTGAAGGGGGGGGAAGGTGCATGTTAGAGTCCAAAAAATACGGTATGTGATTACCTCTCTCATAGCACTCCTATCTGTAATTCTCTACCTCACATACAATGTCTCTCTCAAACTTTGATTAAGTCAATGTTCAATTTCTACATTATTATGACAACTGATGAGATCAGACATATCAAGCAGCTGTTCAGTTCCATTTACCTTTGTAGGCATGCCCCTGAATACCTCCATCCTCCTGCTCCCGCTGGGCCTTTTGGAGCTGTAGGCCTTGAGCATAGCTGATGTCCTGAGACTTCTGCTCAGTATCATCACAGGAATTTCCTTTGTCAATTTTGTCTCTTTCATATGTTTCTTTGTTCTGTAACTTCTGATGTCCTATTGGCAATGAGGACCACAGTGCCCAGATCTTGGTTTCTAAATCTCCAATAAACAATCCAGAAATCCTTGAAAACTGATTGATTGCATGTCTGGGGAAGGAAAAATACAAGATGATCCTAGAGCATTTTAAGATGTTAGAAAGTAGGGAAATTTTCAAAAAGAAAAAAGCATGGCAGCATGCCAAAAAGTACAGAAACCAACCTGAAAGAGTTCTCAATGGCCAAGTTAGAACAAGAAGAATGAAATAATTACATATAATTGGACTATAACCTCAAAATTAAAACAAACATTACAAGCCCATACTGTTTTAAATAGACTTATAAATAAATGGGAGTAAATAGACAATTCTTCTTTACAGATGACCTTTAATTACTAATAACTGTCCAAGAAAAGAAGAAAATAGAAATTCACTGTTAGAGTACCACAATAGTAATTGCCATATGCAAAATTAACCTATGGTTGCAAAAATGTGTAAATAAAAATTTAAGCATAAATAGCATTTTTGCATAGCCTTGAAGTATCTCCCTCAAGTATAAATTATAAAAGAAAAATTATGGCTTTATCATAGAGAATCCTGTCAGAGACCATATTAATTACACAGTAACAGTCAATAATATATATCAGGCCCATGTACTTTTTGATACAATGTACTGAGAAGGTAATATCACCTCTGTGGTGTCCTTCAAGAAATGCAGAACCTCAATCTAATCATGAGAAGACATCATAGATTCCTAAATTGAGGGACATTCTAGAACACATTGATCAGTATCCCTCCAGATGTTGAGGCAAGGGAAGACAAAGAAAGACTTGAATTCTTACAGATTGGAGAAATCAGGTGACAGGACAATTAAATGTAAATAGCATCTTGGATTAGATTCTGGAACAGAAAAAGGATACTTATAAATAAATTGGAGGACCCTGCTTCCCCAATTCTATAGTTTAGTTAATATGATTTTACCAAGATAAATTTCTTAGTTTTTATAATGGTTCTGTAGGTATGTAAGATGTTAATGTAAGAGAGAGCTGGGTGCACAATATATCTGTACTATTTGTACAATTCTCGTGTAAGTCTGAATTTGTCTCATAATACAAGATTGCAAAATTAAAAACAAAGCTCATGAATATAGACACACATATCTTGCATTTTATGAATTGTTAGTACACAAGTCAAATAGTCAAGACATTTTGATGTCTTCAGCAAAGATTCATAAATGATCCTAAAATGTAAGTACATTTTATAGCAAGTATCATCCTGATGTAAGCCTGCAGGACTTTTTGTTTTATTTTGTTTTGTTTAACTCTTTATTTGTAAGAGAGAGGATATTTTAATAAAAATCATTTATTTAACTGCTTTCCATTGTATTGAGGGTATTAAGTGTTAAACCTCTAGTGTTAGGTTAATAACTTAGGAGAATCTCATTAATAAATAGTGTTAAGCAATATTCTTAGTATGTTTATTTGTTTAATGTAATCATTCTAATAAAAGAGCTGTTGGATTTATCAGGAGAATTTTATTTACAAAGATGCCTCCTACTGTTATAAGCTAGAAGCCACTAAAGACAATACGACAGACATATAAGGAATAAATCCCCAATTATTCCCCATGCCAATGTGGAGCCATTCTTATTTAGGTTATGCTTATAATTTATGTTGCTATGTTTTAAACTTTATTAAATTAAAATATTTTCTGAACAATAATTTGTTCAAGACTATATGTCACTCCAAATTTATGTGGTATCTGTAACATGGAAGGGAAGTGACAAGAGGCTGTCCGTGTGAGCAGGAGGCAAGAAGCTGTCTTTCTGTCTATGTTAAGTCAGCCAGGAACCGCACACACCTGGGAGAGAGACAAGCAGAGGGTGAGGCTGAGAGATCTAAAGAGAAACAGAAAGTGTTTTTGAAGCAATGTATTTTCTTCCCAGAAGATGCACTAAGAGTATTCGTATGTGTCTTTGCATTTCTAGTACTTCATACCTCACCGTAAGGCTTGTGCAATGGTCCTTGAGTTAATTAGTTTGAATTGAAATAATTTGAATAGAATTACTTTGTGTGACATTAGGAAAATGGGGAACTACCTAAAATTGTTGAGCCAGGGACAATTATTAGATTTGCATTTTTAAATGTACAAGTAGAGAATATCTTACAGTTGTTCAGCCTAAAGAACAGAGATCATAAATAAAGCAGCAGCAACAGGAGAAGAGAATGGGGGGAAGGGAATAGTCAGAGTGATTTTTGCATAATTTTGGCTTATGTATTACTTTCCAAGGGAGAGTACAGGGATATGAGCTGATTCGGGTATAGAAGATGATAGAGTCAGTTTATCCAAGTCATATAATAAGTAGGAAGTCAAACATTGCATGTAGGAAGAGTTACATTAAATTTAAAGTAGTTGAAGACATTGACATGGATGAGTTCAATCGGAGAGAGTGAAAAAAATGAGAGAAAAATAAAATTCAAGATTATAGAGTTAAAGATGATGGATTTTGGCAGTGAAATCTGAGAAATATGAATCTGAGGAGTGTTCAGGCAGTAATAAAGGAATGACGTTCCCCAGCAGAACACAGCACCTCCAGAAGCAGTAGTGGTCACTGCAGGCATTAGGGTTCCTTAGCCCTAAACAAGGGAAATAGATATCAGTTAACATAATAGAAAAGAAACTTAATGAAGTAATAACAGATACATCACAGAATCAACAGAAAAGCTGATGAACCAGGCTCAGAAAACTGGGAGGGGCCAGGGAGACTGCCATAAGAAAGCACAGTAAGGTCCTATCACACTGACAGCATGACCAGAGGACACTCAACAAGCCACCCTCACAAACTTTCAAAGTCCCTGACACACCCTTGAATACCTTCTCTCCAGTCCCCCAGCCTTTGTTTCCCTTGCTTAGGCTTCAGATCCCTGGGAGAGAGGATTTAATCTCCTAGCTCAGGAATCCAGAAGGCAGGGGGAGGGGATCTCCCTTTTGCTCTGCCTCCCACTAAGCCTCTCAATGGATGTACCTCCTCCATCAAGAAGAACAACTGCTATTTCTTATAAAACCTTCATTATGTTCCAGTTCCACCTGAGCACTTTACAGACATTAACTTATGCTAACAACCATCCTATGTAATAAGTATTATTATTTTTTATTTTAGGAGAGGTTAAACTGAGAAATCCAGGAAGTAATGACTCCCAAGTGGCAAAGATTGAAAGGCTAGCAGTCAGGTTCCAGGCTCTTTTGAGGAAGAGTCTCACATACTGACTAGCACAGCTAGGCAACACAAGGTTTATTGATTCAATGAAGCAAGAACAAATGTTAAATTCTTAGATTTAGGCAATGGTGCAACATATCTTCTGAGACAGGAGGGAAGGAGGGAGGAAGGATAAGATGCCCAAGTATGTGTAAGCGAGCAAGGAGAAGAGGGTGGTTCTGAGGTAGACCATGTCAGCATTTCAGTTCCCTCTCAGAAGTAAGGACATCATTGCAGAGCAGAAGTAAGCTTAGGACAGAAGTCAACTTCAAATGATAAACCTTTGAGATACCCACCATATGAACAACAGCAGAGTTACTCTAGTTAAAGCGAGGGACCCTGAAGAGGAATAAGCGCTAATCCTCTCTTTTTGGGTAATTATGTCTAACTCCACTCCAATAGCCCAATTGAGATGAAGACACTATAGATGCAGGTTTAAAGTTTATTGGTCAGGACCAGAAGAAACCCAAGGGTCAAAAGGTAACAGAGTAGATGAAGTAATGAATGGTAGTTGGACAAATGTCATTATTATAATCACCATCATAATCATAATAACTATCATCTAGTGACTGATATCCATGTGTCAGACACTGTTAAATGTTTTACATGCACTATCTCCAGTCATGGACATAACAACTCTAAAAAGTTGATACTGTTATTATCCCATTTTGTAGGCAAGAATACCGAGGCCTAGAGTGTTCAAGTAACTTCCCCAAGGCCAGAGAGCTAGCAAGTGATAGAGACAGGATTTGAAACTACATGAAACCAGTAGGACACTGTGAATGAAACAAGATTCAGGAATCAAGGATTAGGGGTTAGAAAGCAGGTAAAATGGAAATAAGAAAGTGAGAAGATTGAGTTAGAGGAGATCTATTATGGTCAGAAAACAGAATGTTTAAGTTTATTATTTTACCTCTCAAGTATTTAGTTCTCTGTGAGAAGTTTCAAGGTACATTATGGAAGCAGTGAGTCCATATGGTGCTCATCTGGGTGCAATATGGAGCACAATCTTGAACAATCAAGGGTGCAAGCTAATGGATAAATAATCTCCCTTTCATTCTCTGGCCAGACAGTTCTAGGAGGTATTTCATAAGTCTCTCCATGCATCAGTCATCTGTGCTGGCAACAAACTCAGTAATGTGCCGAAGTATTGTCTTTTCCTTCTTCGATGTTTCTCTCCCCTGCCCTTCACTCCTGCTCCCTGGGATCAATTCCTAAATAAATGACCTGAACTCAAGGCTCTACTTTACCTCATGCTCTGCTTCTGGAAGAATCCACACCAAGACAACAGGAAGTAGCCCTATAAGACAAACCCTCAAGTTGAATGCTCCTGGATGGAATCAAACAGCCTCTTTTAAGGTCAACCCTCTCTTCTCATTGCTTCAGGCCCACAAGGTCTGTCTAGAAGCTATTCAGCCATGTAATAAGAAAAATAGAGACATTTATTGAAGAAGACACAAGAAACACTGTACATAGGACAATGATGCCTCAGTCCCCTTCAAAGAGGCACGTTGGGACCTCACACAGTTCTCCTAATCACCATCATTTGCCCCATTGTATTTTCCTGAATCACTGATGGTCTGAAATCCCTTCCCTTTCAAAGGTGATTTTAGTTTTGGTAAAAGCCAGAAGTCACTGTAGGAGAACTGAGTCACCTGGGTAATTTGATGTTTCACTAAAAAACTGCACAAGATGTGATGCATGAGTTGGCACATTGTTGACAATCATCAGTTGCCTATAGCTGTGGCCTTCTGAATCATCTGGATAGTTTCTGTGGAGGAATGTTCAAGCTTAACACAAAATTTAGTGCATGTTCATTGTTCTACTCACTCAGTCATTTTGAATGTGATGGCTATACAGTACATATGCTCACTCAAGGGTGTCTACTGCCCCCACTGACTAGTACAGTGAAGATGTCATTGTTCACACATGCACATTCCAATCCACTCAACTTGGCTGCCAGGTTACATTGGTGCCACACAAACTGTCCTCATTATATTAACAATGACTTGACCTTCTCTGGACATTGTAAAATCAAATTTAGGTGTTGTATTTAGTTATGCAGAGAATGAGAACTAAGAGAACCAAAGTACAGGGGTGGGAAAAAGTGGATTTACATTTGTGAGTATGTGAAATACAGAGTGTATTCTTATATCCTTATTTATTAATTATTGTATATTTCCATACAAACAACTGTAAACCTACTCTTGTCCACCCCTGTGTATCCAATAGTGTATGTACCTGTGTGTGTGCGTGTGTGTGTGTGTGTGTGTGTATGAAGAGAGAGTGAGAGAGAGATTTATTTTAATGAATTGGCTCATGTGAAATTCAGGTGACAGTTAATGTCTTTAGTCTAAATTCCACACAGTAGCAATCTAAAAACTCCAGCAGGTTTTGCAGTCTTGAGAATTTCTCTACTTCTGGGAAACTGTCTTTGCTCTTAAGGCCTTCAATTAATTGGATGAGGACCACCCTTATATGGAGGGTAATCTGTTTTACTCAGTCTACTGACTAATCACATCTAAAAAATACCTGATCAACATCTAGGCTGGTGTTTGACCAAACAACTGATACCATAGCCTAACCAAGGTACACATAGATTAAATATCACAGATCTCAACATAGCCTTATGGGTAAATACAATCTCTTTTCTGGAGAGAAATAGCTTATATACCAAAGGAATTGGTTTGTTTGTATTGGCAGGACTATGAGATCACAGATGGGAGTTAGTGTTGGTCTACAGAATGTAGAATATGATACTGGCTAAGAGAGAATTTTTAATGGGAGAGCAGTCTTTTATGACTAAGGATTTAATGTTTCTCAAGAATACTTGGAACCAGTCCTAATCTGCTACTGAGAATGGAAATGGTCTACAGTAAGTGAATTGTCGGTGTTGAAGGTTGGTCAGAAGTTTGGGGATGTGGGAGTATTTTAATGGATTTATTATGTGAGATGGTAGAGTCCATCATCTGATTATTCCCTTGAGAAGGACTGGTGAGCACTACCGAAACTCGGGAAATGAGAAATGCAATGGTGCAGGGACACTGGCACTTTGAAGAAATTGATAGTGATTGTCCTCAATAGGCTGGAGTTTACTGTGCAAGATGGTCCCACAACTTCCTACTAGCAATGGGGATAATTAATGAAATTTCATGCTGGCAGAAACCAGATATAACGTGGACATAGTTATTATGCATAGCAAGGTTGGAGTGATAATTAAGATGCCTGGACACTGATATCTATAGTGATGGATGATAGAGTATGGTCTTCTGAGAGTTGAGGTAGATGATGAGCCATCGGGACACTGCTTCATCAAGATGTGATGAGCAAAAGGCTGATGGTCATGATAATAGAAAATTGATTGTTCCTTATCCAGTTTTGATATGTAAGTGAGCTTACAGATCCAGAGTCCATTGATTGAAGGGTAAATTGGGTCTCTTTGAGGAAGGACTCTGTAATGCAACTGAGCCTTTCTGGATGTTTTAAAATCCACCAGGACATATGACCTTGGTCTCACTTGTGAAAGCATGAAAAATCATTAGAGGATGGATATTATATATTTGAAACTGAGCACCAGAAGGCCCAGAAGACACAAGTAGATTATATGAACAGATGGCACAGATTCTCATGGCATTCATTTATTTTGTATTCATACCTCTTCCCCAACTAATACACATAACCTCATGGGGGTTAATTATGGTCAACTGATGACATAGGGGAAAAACAGAAGCAAAAACAAAACCTGCTCCTGGCTCGGACACAGGTTGGCACAATATGTTAGAGCTAATTAATTATAAGGATGCTGCTGCCATGTCACAGCCCCGCTCAGAGGTGACCCAGGTGGTGAAGGCAGATTCTCCCAGGGGTAAAGCCAGGAGCAGTATACTTGACTTTTTTTACATTGTATAGAGGAAGAAGTGGTCTGAGCTATGAATATTCATGAACTCCTGGGCAGCCATAATAAATGGCCAGGCTGTTTGGTCAAAGTCCTCAAAAGAAATAAGATTAGAAGACTAGGGAAATTTGGGATGAAGGATGGTGGTGATGGTGATAGTGGTGGTAAAAATAAACAATAATATATAGACCCATTTGCTAGTAGTAGTTCCATCTTATGAACAGTACCAGTCTATTTGTTAAAAATGACTCTGCCTTTCAGCTTTCTTACCTTTTTCTTAGTGCCTAAAAGTTGTCCCCAGTTGGGAGTGAGTATTGTTTATACAAACTTGGAAAGTTTAAGTGGTCACATATTTCTGTGGAGTTGTGTTTTCTGATCTAAGAAACATGTTTTGGACCACCCGGCCTCTGCTATAGAGCACTGTATTTTCCAAATAGTGGAGTTTCCAAAGTCTGTAAATGCTTGCATGGATAGTGGATGTTTATAAAATATTTAATTTTTCAACTTAGGTACAAGCTATAACTTTCCATTTTTAATTGTATATTTATCAGTAAATTTTTGAAATTTTCTTCATATAGATTATGCTCATATTTTATTCAGGTTAATCCTAACTATATCTTATTTTATTGTGGTTGTTGTTGCTAATAAGTTCTCTTTCCAATAATATACTGCATATGTTTATTTAGGTTGTGCCCTGAATAAGTGTACCTAGGGAACGGTGAGTGGTTGATGAACTTCAACCATAGACCTCTTGCATCGGCTGTGTGCCTGGCATTGAGCTGTGTCCGCCACAACAAAGAGCTTCTATTTCATGCAGAGATTCCTGGTGGATCCCGTGTGGTATTTGTGTGGTATTTGTAGGTGCTCTAAAGTATCTTTCTCCTTTTATGCAAGAAATGTTTATATAAATATCTCACTGTGCTTCCTCACAATCAAGTATTTTGTTTTGGAAGTAGGCTTTGTGATTTAAAATATATTTCCAAATGCCAAGCTATAAAAAAATATTCATAAGCATCAGTATCTGTTGCTAAGTTCAGTAACATAGAGGGGTGGGCAAATGTAGGTTTACTGTTGTGAGTATACAAAACAGGGTTTACTATTTCATTATTTATTCATTACTATATTATTTATTTGTATTTATACAAACTATTTATAATATTTTATACTCTACAGTATAAAAATACTATATGCTATAGTATATACTATATACTACAGTATTTTTATATTATACTAAATAACTATAGTATAGTTACTATATACTATATAGTATGTATACTATATTTATATAGTATATAATTATATAAATACTTATTTATATAATACTATATTATTAATACTTAAATATTTATATATAGTAATTATATAAACTTATATCTTTATATGTAAATAATATATAACTATAATTATATAAATACTATATTTATATGATTTAGTATATAGTGTAGTATATATAATATACTATATTTATATAATTATATATTTAGTATATATGCTATATACTATATACTAAATACTATATACTATAGTATTTTTATACTATACCAAATAAATATAGTATAGTTATTTACAGTATCACAACTATAACCCTAATTCTGGCCTCCCATGCACAGTGATTGTAGCTCTTCTCACAGTATCAGGGCACATCAGCCCTTCTAAAGTATAACTGAGCCAAAAGAATAATGTCTCAAATTTGTAAGTTGATAGGAATTAAGCAAAAGAGATCAATTGAAATCATTTTTTCACATTGAATTTCATAACTATGTATGTAATTGAGTAATAAATTTATTTAATAGAATATAGTTAGCATCAACTTCCTTGTTCTTTAGTTTAACATAAAATATCAGCATTGTTCCTAAAACTTGCGAGTTTTAAGAGAGTAAAGTAAAACTGGACAAGATTCTGATAATTTGGCTTTCTCCAAACTTGAATCACTTTGGATAATGCTGACAAATTCAGTCTTCTTTTGTTTGGTAGTCAGCTCTTTCAAGGCAATTTGAACAAGTTTCCACCTGTATTATTGGTGCTTATCCCAACTCAAAATATGAGTCAGTCTATTTTCACACATGGAACAAGTTTTAGTTTCTTGTTAAGTAACAATTACAGAGAGCATTTCTCACTGTGGATTGACTAAACATCTGCTGATCCAAATTCATGAAATTCATTAGAAGACACTACCAAGTGGATATTTGAAGTTCGTCTCTTCAGTGGTATTCACATTCAGAGAGCGTCCCAGGGTATGTTTATTTTAATATCTTATAATGTCAAACCATCTTTCATTAGAGATCTTAAAAGAACTCTACAAATACTAATTTTCCCTTTTCCTGAGATAAGTAGGGATAGCAATTGCACAGGGCTGAGCAAAGAGTTGGAGAACAGCTCCAACCTGTTCAACCCTGGAGAAACTGAGTGGATGGGAGGACAACAGTGAGCTGCCTAATTGTGGGTCGGCACGATGCCATGCAGGACTGAACTTCACCTCAACTGTAATCTTGAAGGAGTTAAAGACATCCTCTTTTGTTAGGAATTTTTTTCAAGAACTCAGGTAAATTTAGGTAAAAACACATCTTTTGAGAAAACAAGGAAAAACTTCTTGAATAAATCTTGATATAAGTTAATATATTCTTTCTACTACTATTCATAGAGACAGGAGCCATGAGAGCTAAAAACAAAAGATTCAATTATTGTGATCAAATCCTTAAGCTACAGTGTTCCTAGCTGGGACCTCCTGATGGCTTAAGAGTGACCTTAAATTGTGGTAACCACAGGTCCAACCACAATTGTTGGTACATAATTACAACTTCAATCCCCAAAGTCATCTGCATTGGGTGAGATACATGCCCTCACTAAGATCACCTTAACGTAAATGCATAGTTCTATATTTAAAGACTTTTCCTTAAAAGAAAGGATCTAAAAAGCCAGAGTGAGTGAAGAGAAAATGCTTAACCCTTAATGATAATCCTCCTGAACATTCAGTTTCTCATAAAGAATACAGATAATTACACCTTCACAATGTTGTTATAAGGATTAAGTGCAGGAACATAAGTAAAGTACTCCCAACTACACAACCCATTGAAGGAAACAGCAAGTGCTCAAGAAGTTCAGGTCTCAGTCCATTCAATTCCCTTTTCCCTTTATTACACCAAAAGAAAAGTCTAAGATGGATTCCATTGTTCCAAAGAGATGGCAGAGAGTAAAAGCATCTTCTTCACCACATAGAGTCCTCAGGGACACAGGAATTTTCATACAATTCCAGGAAGCTTCAAGTTCCCTAATACTCCTTGTTTGAAGAAATGTAAATGAGAAGACACAAGCTCAGTTCTTCCTGAGGGGATGTCTGATTCTATGACCAGCCTGCAAATGGTAGAGGTCAAGCTATAAGATGGTGCCAAAACTTTCAGTCCAGACTAATCTCAAACATGGGGACATTTTTTCCCAATTACGAGTTTCCCTACAAGGCAAGTTCCTTGTCACTAATGAGGATATATATGGATATGGATTAATCATCTGATTAGGGTATTATACAGGAGGGTTCCTCTTCAGAGGGGGGTTAGCCCAAGTACTGGAAATATCTTCTTCTTCCCTTTTTCTGTCTATACATGTCACTTATTTTGGTACTGTATAGTTCCTATATTTTCAAAGGAAAGAGATTTGCCCTATATTTTTCCTTTTCTGAACTTCTAATGAAAAGTATAACGTAGTCCTTGTTGTCGTCTGATGTTTTCTATGCACATTAATTCCAAGGGACCATGTCCTACACGCGTCCTGACTCTTTCACAATTCCTATCTCAAATGCTGAGCATACAGTGGCTGCTCAGCAAGTATCTGCTGCTGAGAAATGCAGACACATTCCTGCAGAGATTTTTCCCATGACTGTCATAAAGACAAATTATAGTCAGCCTCACCCGTGGCCTTACAACATATTTTTCGTGACTTCACATGAAGCAAGAAACATGGCACTTAGCAAACTCAAAAAATGCACTGGCCTTTTGACAACAACTCAAACTTTTAGACCGAAATGACAAAATCTGTGTTAATTAGGCAGATGATAGACAAAAATACAATATGCTTTACATTATAGTAAACATTAAAAGTCAAGCCTGATAAACTAATAAAATGCAAGTAAAATAATTAATATTGCTCAGAATATAAGACATCTGAGAATATTTTGCTCTTGGAAAGTTTTAAAGTGTTTCATATGTTAGGTCAAATAATATCCAAACTGAGATTATAGATAAAATGAGATGAACATGACAGATTTTGACAAAGTCATTCATCATTTCAAATTATTCAGAAGATTTTTTAACATGATATAATTAATTTAAAATAAACTCCACTTGAAGAAAGAGATATCTAACATCCTATCAGAACTTACAAATGTTTGAGTATTAAATTCAGCTTATTTGGGAAGCTTTTTCTAAAATTGCTGGTATTTTGAATTCAAAATACAGTATCAAATGTACTCTAAAAGAAATTGAGGTCTGCAAATATTAACATTTATGTGAGTGATAAATACAAAGTATATTTAGCAATAACTATTGAAATCAACTCTCATAGTTTAATTTAACTCTCTTTTAGGTTAACCCTACATTTTCTAAGAGGCTTTTTTGTGGCTGCTGTTTTTAACTCCCTGTTTTTCCCAGAGAATAGCCAGCAATGGAAATTTATGTGAGACTAGCCAGTAATAAAATTGCTCTGCCATCCCCTCTCCTTAAAGTGCATTATATGAGAAAGTTAAATAATGTGATTTTCCCTAAATGCTATATGAAATCTAAAAAAAAGTTGAATTTTTATTGAATTAAAACTCTTTTGGTGGCAAGTTATAGAAACCCAGTAAAAAACTGGGTTTCAAGGCTAAAAAGAAAAGCTTATTGAGTCCCCAAAACAAAGAACTGGGGATGGAGAGGAGGGGTAGATGGCTCACAGGATGGTAGGGGAGGACTCCAACACCTCCAGGGCTCTCTCTCTACCTTGGCCTGTTTTTCATGCCTCTATTCACCTTCACTTCCTACAAAAGATTATCTTGTTTCATTATCAGCAGAGATGAGAGGATTTTCTCTCCCCTTTTAACTTTAATCCCAAGATATTGTGCAGATATTTCTCAGTCATGTATCTACCCTTGTGCCTAGGTGAGAATAATATTATGATTAAAATCTCCCTCTAAAGATACAAGCTTAAAAGGAAAGGGACCTTAATTCCCAGAGGAATGGGAGCATTGCTCTCAGGAGAATGAAGGCGTGTCGGGGAGAGACTGCTATGCTTGTCCCCTAGAATTCATCACTGTCCTTGGGGGCCGAGGTATCTTGGCTCTAGCCTATTTGAGACCTTAAAATGTAACAGACACCATCAGAACCATCTTTCTTGGCCGTTTAACTATGTAGCTTGTTGAAGCAACAAGCAGGGACACAATTAGAAAGAGAATGGAAAAGATCTTGGAATGTCGGGGTTTACAAAATCCTATGTGAAATATGTCTTCTGTACATCAAGCTTGGCTTGTGAGTTAGTCTGTACCAATGATGCCACTTCATCAATAACATGGTCTAAGATGCTGTGGTCTGGGTTTATTTTATATTATTCTTGGACACCAGTCAGCTACAGACGCCTTTATACTAGTAATAAAAAATGTAACGGGGGGTACTTCTGGTCAAGATGGTGGCATAGGTAAGCACAAGTCACCACCTCACACAACCACATCAAAATTACAACTAAAATATAGAACAACCATCACTCAAAACCATCAGAAATCAAGTTGAATAGAGGCCCAACAACTATGGAATTAAAGAAACCACGTCCATCCAGAATGGTAGGAGGAGCAGATGCAGAATGGGCTGGTCCCACATCCATGTGTTGAGGATAAAAATTTGGGAGGGGTATATTGGGAGTGAGGAGTCCGAGCCCAACACCAGGCTCCCTAGCCCAGGTGTCCAGTGGCAGGAAGATAAGTCCCCATAACTTTTGGCTGTAAAATCCAGCGGGGAATGTGTTGGTAGAAGAAACTTCTGGAGTTCCAAGCACTTCTTCTTAAAGAACCGGCACAAGGACTTAGACTCACTCCCTCTGAGCTCCAGCACTGAGGTAGCAGTGTGAAAGGCAGCATGGCATGTGGAGAGGAAGTGAAGTATCCAGCATCAAGGTGAGAGCTGGGGGACAGCTTTCTCCCAGATAGAAAAGAGGGCAGAGGTCATTGCCTCTTTTCTGAGCCCTACAAACAGAGAGCCACAGAGCCAGCAGGCAGGTGCCATATCTGAGACTCCATCAACCTGGCTAACACTGTTTGTGTCACTCTGAAGATCCTCTGAGACTCTGTCCCACCCAAATTAAGGGCTCACCCAAACTGTTAACTGTGACTTTTCCAAATGAATGGTGGGTCTTGGCTTATGCTTCACAACTTCTTAGGAAGTTGATCTTACCAAACAATCAACAGCCAGCTTCAGTGAGCCCCTAGTTCCCCATACCTCTTGCTAAGCAGCCCCAGGCCCAGCACTAACAGCAGCCAGCCTAGATTAACAGCTTGGCTTCGCCTGAGAATCTCTAAGCCCAGCACAAGTAGCAGCCATCTCAGATTGCTTTTTAGCCAAGGCAGGGTGGCCCCAGGCAAAACACAGGTAGAGGCTGACTTTGGCTTACACAACCCAGAAAACCTCAGAGCCTGTGTACCCAGTGGACAGCTACAGACCACAGTGGAGCACCACCACCCTGCCCTGAATATTTGATCCTGCATGGAGGGTGGAGGTTGGTGGTCACTAGTCATAGCCAGTCCTTGCAACTGACCAGCCTGTATAAATCCCTCCCATTGACCTGCCAACAGCAGCCAAGGCTCAACTATGAGAGGAGGGTATACTCAGCCCACATGAAGGGTGTACCTCAACTACACCATTGGGTGATAGGGGACGCTGTGCCACTGGACCCTGTTGGACACCTACTACATTAGACCATGCTACCAAGATGAGGAGTCATAGCAGCACTACCTAATAAACAGAAACACATATATGGAGGCTGCCAAAATGAGAGACAAAGAAACATTGCCAAAATAGAAGAACAGATCAAAACTCCTGAAAAAGAACTAAACAAAATGGAGATAAGCAATCTATCAGATGCAGAGTTCAAAACACTGGTTATAATGATGCTCAAGGAAATTAATGAGGATCTTGGAAGGATAAAAAAGATCCAGTCAGAAACAAAGGATACACTAATTGAAATAAAGAACAATTTACAGGGAAACAACAGTAGAATGGGTGAAGCCAAGAATCAAAACAATGATTTGGAACATAAGGAAGCAAAAAAAAATCATAATAATGAGAAAAACATGAAGATAGAATAAGAAGACTCTGAGACAACTTCAATATGTCCAATATTTGCATCATAGGAGTGCCAGAAGGAGAAGCGAAAGAGCAAGAAATTGGAAATCTATTTGAAAAAATAATGAAAGAAAAATTCCCTAATTTGGTGAAGGAAATAGACATGCAAGTCCAGGAAGCACAGAATCCCAAACAAGGTAGATGCAAAGAGGCCCACTCCAAGACACAGAATAGTTAAAATGCCAAACATTAAAGATAAAGAGAGAAGCTTAAAAACAGCAAGAGAAAAGCAGTCAGTTACCTACAGGGGAGTTCCCATAAGACTGTCAGCTGATTTCTCAAAAGAAATTTTGCAGACTTGAAGGGATTGGCAAGAAATATTCAAAGTAATGAAACAGCCATGATTGCTCTACCTAGCAAAGCTATCATTTAGAATTGAACAGCAGATAAAGACCTTCACATACAAGAAAAAACTAAAGGATTTCATCATCACCAAACCATTATTATATGAAATGTTAAAGGGGCTTATTTAAGAAAAAGATCAAAACTATGAACAATAAAATGGCAATCAATGCCTATCTATCAACAATTGAATCTAAAAAAAAATAAGCAAACAAGAAGAACAGAGACAGAATCATGGATATGGAGAGCATTTTGATGGTTGTCAAATGGGTGGGGGTGTGGAGGAATGGATAAAGGGGTGAGGGGATTAAGAAGTACAAATAGGTAGTTACAGAATAGCCATGGGGATATAAAGTACATCATAGCAAATGGAGTAACCGAAGGACTTATATGCATGACCCATGGACGTGAACAATGGTGTGGGGATTTCCTGAGGGAGTAGGGTGTGCTGGGTGGAGAGCGGCAAAGGGGAAAAAGCTGGGACAACTGTAAGAGCATAATAAGTAAAATATAATTTTAAAAAATGTAGCCTTCATTAATTACTATTGCATATTTATTCAGAATTTTGTTTAAACAGTTCTCAATTTAAAATCTTCCAACATTTATTTTGATCATGAAATCAGTGTAAATTCCTACATAATAACTCAGTAGACTTGACTTTAAGTAAAGCTCAAAGATTATTTTACATGCACCACAAATGAAATAATGACAGCAAAAAGCCTTGAAAGAAATAACCTGAATTAAAAATTATTGGGGTGTTGCCAAGCTGAAATTTTACAATTATATTCCTTAAGTACCTCGATACTTTGGCTCATTACTTCAGCCTACTTTCTGTTGAACCGACTTGGAAAGCAAACACAAGCCCATTTAGCACTTACTGTCTCCCAGACATGGATTCACACTTAAGACTTCAGAAACCTCTGGAGAGTTTTTTAATATAATAATGCCAACCTTACTAGATTCTGAGTCAGTCTGTTTTGGGTCTTTTAACTGTTTTATTTTGTTGGGTTTTTTTTTTTAATTTTTCAGGTGATTCGGATTACTGCCATTTGGGAAACCATGAATTTAAACTCAACTGCCTAGAATAGTCACGGGGATGTAAAGTACAGCACAGGGAATACAGTCAATAATATTCTAATAACTATGTAAGGTGTCACATGGGTATGAGATTTATCAGATGATCACTTGGTAAGCTATACAGTGTCTAATCACTTGGGTGTACACCTAAAGCTAATATAATGTATGTCAACCTTAACTGAAAAATTAAAAAATGATTAAAAATTTTTTAAAAATTAAAATAAATAAAATACTTATCTGGTGGTAAAAAATAAAAATAAAATAAACTCAAATGCCTAAACTTTCTGCAGATTTTATTAGTGATAATTTGTAAATTCTATTCATTTTATGTAAACTCATTAAATAATTCTGTTCTTAAAAACTGTAGTATTACTAGTGGAGACTGTATTTTTGTCCTAGCAAAAACCTAACACTATGTGGTGGTAGAATAGACCTCTAGTTTCTCACCTGTGACTAATGAGATGAGTCATAAAGTTTCTAGAAACCATAAATGTATTTAACCTAAGTAATTCTACAAAATTAGTTGTAGCCTTGGCTAGTGTGGCTCAGTAGATTGAGCACCAGCCTGCTAACCAAAGGGTCATCAGTTGCAGGCCAGGTCCCCAATAGAGGGTGCATAAGAGGCAACCACACAGTGATGTCTCTCTCCCTCTCTTTCTCTCTCATTTCCCCTCTGTCTAAAAATAAATACATAAAACCTTTAAAAATTCTATGAAAAATTAGTTGTAAAAAAGAAATGTGAGTAGAAACATTTATGGCAATTTTCCTCAAAAATATATGGGTCATATAAAATGCTGCAAAAAGGCAGAACAAATCAAAAAGTCATATATACATGAGTTTATTTCTTGAATTGAAAAAATATTATACTCATAACTGAATCTATCTGACAAGGCCAGCACTACAGTTGTATAATGATTTAACCTGACCTTCTCAGCATTTTCATGTAATTTCCTTGCCAATCCAGAAAAAGCATGGTGACATGTCTAGAAAGTAGTCAGTATGCTGAGCTTCTGCAAAGGAGGATTTCCAGGTGGGTGGGGCGAAGCTTTTTTTTCTTTAGGAGAAGTCACACCTGTCTGATTAGGACACTGAATCACTGCGTATGTGGCACTCTCAGCTGAAACATACCTTTGCTTTTCTCCCTTTGGTCTCTCCCTCACTTATCATCATGGGAAAAGATAAATTCACAAACTATAGATTAAGATATTGCTTCTCAAAAGAAACATCCCATTTTGACTACATACCTAACTTCTCAGAATCTTATATTGGTTGGCTTATCTTCAACCCCCAAATATTATTTGTCATGAAAGTCTTTAAGTTATTGCATTGCTTTCTTATGTTTCTTATTCTTAAACTGTATCGAGTATACTTACTTTTTGTCCCATTAGGAAATGGTTGTATTACGTAGTGATTGCTACAATTTCAGGTGCCATTATTACACACCATTTTCTAAACATCTGAGATTATTTTGTCTTTACTGTCTTGTACCCTTAAAGGCCCACAGCAGTACCATTCTTCCATTAATCTCTTATTTAATGCTGTTATGCAGATATGAACACCATAGTGGAGAAACAGAGAAATTACCATCTGTTTTATTTAGGGTAAATAGCTTCCTCTAAGCAAACTCCAAGATGTTGTGTATGTTGTCTCTACTTCTGATTTATTTTGAATGAAAGAGAAAGTCACTTCCTTTTGAGTTATTCAACAAGAATCTGGTTCTTTATTGCAAATTTAACTTTGGACCTTGGAAGTACATTGCTTTCAACAAGACAATGACACTGAAAATGTTCCCTCCCGCCCTTGATCCTGCTGTACAGATCGCAGATGTCCTCTTGTGGCCTCAGAGCAGCTCTGATATCACCAGCTCCTCCTCTCCTCTCTTGGGTCTTTATACTTCAAGCCCAGATATCTCCCTGATCTGAAGAGCTGAGAAACCTGACACTGACTTTCAGATTTATACAAGCAGATGAAACTTGATTTTCTTCCAAGACGCCAGCTGAATTTTCATGATTGACTTCATTATAAAGCTCAAGAAGTGGTGACAACTCCAGGGTTGCCAGGTCAAAGAATTAGGCCACCTCTCCCACTTGGCAAGAAATAGTCTGTTGGCACCTTCAAACATTCCGCCAGCTGATCAGAATAAGAATGCACATTTACTAATTGTACTTTCTAAAAGCAAAACTTTTAGACTAAGTCAAAGCAAAAAGTATTTGACACATGAATAGAATGCATGTATAAAGTTTAAACATGAAATGCAAAATTTAGGTGTATGGTTAATATTTTCATACACTGGGCAGGTTATATTCTGGCCTGCTGTCAGGCCCATTTTCTGAAGAGTGAAGCATCAATCAAGCTGTTACAGCAGCCCCCGGGTGTCTCCCAGTTTTCCTGCTGGAGATGGTTTCTGTGCACCCATTTATGTAAAATTCCCCACCCCTGCATCTGAGGCCAGAGCTCCTCCATGTTGAGACTCGCCCCATTCGTCCTCTGAGGCCAGACTGACTCCGGGCGAAAGTCCTGATTGCTGGTTGAGATAATCCGGAATAACTTGATTGCATTATGCAACTCGCCAGCTGGGCAGTGATGGCGGTGTACTGATTATAATTCAGGGAGGGATCCCATACTGGTATCTGTATCAAAAGCCCTCTTATTTACCTTGACACTATTTGATTTGTCTGGCAAGTTTAAACTCTGCAAACTTTAGGAAGTCTCTTACCATTAGAGTTTGACAGCTCTGTTTACATCAGACTTGACTTTTACTTTAGCAGAGAAAAGTCACTTCATTGCCTCCTGGAGAAAACAAATCTCATATGAGAATCCTTGATATTATAAAACTGCAAAATCCACAGCAAGAAAAGTTAGTGTTGAAGGTATCTCCATCTGTGACTCCTTCACTGCTTGAAGAAATTTCTGGGTCATTTACTGTGTATTCTGTGTTAGAAGAAGGTGTCCTATTAAAGGAACGTACATATATCTGCTTTTTAAAAACAAGTTTAAAATGAAAACTAGGTCTTTGGATCATTTTTGTTTTGGTAAATTTTTTGTTGTTTTCATTTTAAATTCGTGGAGTTGCTCTAGCTTATGAGTATCCGAACTGCTCTCATTCAGATACATATTATGAATATTTTGAAAACTGGAATGGGGAAGATTTGCAGCATTGGGAGTGTGGGAAAAAGCAGTGGCTAGACTTCTCCCAGGTGGAAAAACAAGGCACAGAGACCAGGGAGTCAAATCTCATTTTTTTACTGGCATCAGATGCAAGCCAGTTTAGACTCTCAGAGTGGGGTTTAAAAAGGCACGCAGAATTTAATTTTAAAATGGTGAGCAAGTGCAGCCAGTCTTCTTACCTTATTCATGGCAAAATCAGGCATTGAACTACTGAGTTTATTTACTTCACCTAAAAATGAAATTCAGCCACAGTTGTTTAACTTTCTCCTTTCTAGAACAAACTGAATTTCTCAGACACCACAGGAAAGCAGGGAAGTATTTGCATTTGTATCATCTCCCTTTAAATTATGCATTCAACCATACAATAAGATTTCTTTGGGTGAGTCTAACTAAATTATAATAAGATTTTATAAAAATTCAACTGTAAGGAATGGGAAGATTATATCTTATCTTTTACCTTTAATTTTTTTAAATTAGGAGCAGAGCAAAGCAAGAGGTTCTTGACAGGAATGAGGTCTCCGTAAGAAGTAGAATCAGTCATAGAAATTACTATAATGTAGGCTCAAGTTAATAGCTATATATTTTAGTCACAGAATTAAAATTGTCAAGGCATGGACAGTTTAAAAAAATGAGTTCCGGTAAGATGAAAACATCTACTTTTGTTTGCTTCCTTTAGAAAAATAGTAATCAAAGGTGAAAGGCAAGCAAGAAGGTATTATATTATGTCTCAAACATTTTCTAAATCTTACTACACCTCATAGGAAAATTCACTTGCAAATTGTGAAAATGGCAAATGTGTGTATGTATATCTTATAGATTCTAAAGTGTCAGTAGCCAATTAATGATTCTGAATCAAGGGCCCAGAAGTCTCAGTGTCATGTTGTGTAAATTTGTAAATCGAAGTTATTTCTTTAATAAACTATTATTTTAATACAATTATATTCAACTATTAATGATGGATAAATAAAACATGTGATCAAGCTTCATGTAAAAAACATCTGATTTCGAGGTGCACTTACTATGTGTTCAATATTGGGTTTCACAATTTCCACTCATGATGTATAATCCTCAGAAGAACCCAGTGAGTTAGTTAATATCCATTTAATGGTGAGGAACCTGAGATGCAGAGATTATGTAAGTTGCTCAGTTAACTCAGTTAATAAAAGATAGAGACAGAATTCAGACTTGGGCATTCCGTTCCCAGAAATACGCCACTATGATAAATGTTACTGATAGCCAGGTTTCCTTGGGGACAGTACAGGTGTGTATTTGAATAAAGCAAACACAGTCCATCAGGTGGAATAATAAACTGGGGCTTGGGCACCTGGGCACAGTTAACACAAAGGCAACTGCTGTATCCTTGGTACGTTAAAAAGAGCATGAGTGAGTAGACCAGCCTGACCCTCACAAACTGACTGTGAGCAAGCTGCTTAGCTATTTTGTGCTTTGTGTACAATGAAAACTAACTGTGGCACCCTGTGCAGGTTGTCAATAGGATAAAACAAATATGAAAGCACAGCCAACGTAGTCATTTTATCAACACATGCTTGTATGCCCTCATCTTCATGTTCTAAAGGACATTTCTGGAGAACTGAGACTAAATGCCTGCTTAACTTACAAGAGCCTTAGACATTGAAAGAATGTAATATTTCAGAAATAATGACTCAGCCCTGACCACTGTGGCTCAGTTGGTTGGAGTGTTGTCCCATACACCAAAAGATTGTGGGTTTGATTTCCAGTGAGGCCACACACCTCAGTTGTGAGTTCGATCCCCATTTGGGGTGCTTATGAGAGGTAGCCAATCGATGTTTCTTTCTCACATCAATGTTTCTCTCTCTCTCTTCCCTTCTTCTTCTCTCTCTAAAAGTAATGAAAAAATGTCCTTGGGTCAGGATTAAATAAAAAAAAGAAATGACTCAAAAAATACTTTTCTGAAGCAAAATAATCTACAAGTAAGACAAAGTATAACTATTTAGGGTAAAACATGTTCCATAGCCAGAAAAGGCACATCCTCTCAGGACACGTGCTTGATATTTTATCAATTTCTTGGTAATATGTCTTGCAATTATTTCTAAATTTAATCATACGTGGACCAAACACAATATTCATTTAATCTATACTTTGAAATGATTATATTCTCTTTCTTTATTTTTAAATTAAAATAACTTTTTCACTTTCTACATTATATTGTATTTAAATAAGAACTACCCAATCAAGCCCTTTAATTCTAGAATGTTACTGTCACAGCTTTTAAACAGGAGCCACCTACTGTCGTGTTTAATATTGCTTGCTTTCCCAAACTGGCACAAACCCTCAGGACTAGCAAAAATGTTCATTATCATTTAAAAGCAAAAAATGTAGAGATAATGACATGCATGTTTGCACTATTATAACTGACTACAATTTTCTGGAAAGCTCAGCTTATAAACTACATTTTCTTCTTTGAGACATGGGCTTCACACACTGTGGAAGTACACTTTTATGCATATAGTTACTCATTCAACAAATATTTATGGAGATCCGGCTGTCGTGTGCCAGGCATGGAGTTGGGCCCCAGGGTACAGTGGTGAACAGGAGAACTGGGAGTCCTGCCCTCAGGAACAAGAGCCTTGTGGGGGTGGGCGCGTGGGGAAGTAAACACCACCGCAGGGGCTGTGGCCGGGAAAAGGGAGTGGGCATCAGAGCACACACTGGGAAGTCCAGCCCAGGCTCAGGGAGGGGGGACCAGAAGACAAGCTAGTGGAAACCACCTTCACACTGCTCTCTGAAGAGTAAGAATTACCAGGGGGAAAGGAAGAGTGGAGGAAACAGCGCGTGTCTGCTGTATAGACATTAAGTATCTTGATCTGGCTGAAGCAGAGTTTGAGGTGGAGAACACAAAAAGATGAAGATGAATAGCCAACTTTGCAGGGTTTTTCTAGCAATGCTTAAACATTTGGGCTTTTTTTTTTTAAGGACAGTGAACTCCAGCCAGTATAGCCACATAACAGGGATAGCAGTGACATTGGGAAAAACCACTGATGTCCCCTTTGAGGTCAAACTTCTTAGACTAGCTAGATTAAGCTTCGGTGTAGGCAGAGCCTTCACAAAAGAGCCTGGCATCTATCTGTACCGGGTCTCTTTGTTAGCTTGCACAGATAATAGTCGCTGCAGTCATTTCACAGGTGAAAATGAAAACCAACATTGTAGCAACTCCCTGCTTTTCCAAATGATTACTGACTGCAGCAGGAGAGGCCTTCAGCCCGCCCATACTTTCTCCCACTGCTGCATATCTTTGGTCACCTCCCTGGTAGCCTGTGTGCTGAGGCGCCTCCCTCTTTGTGAATGAAGAGGACGTTGTTCTAGATGTTCAGGGCTACAAGGTTGAGCAGGTCTATGAAAAGCTTCTCAAACTGAAATGACTGCCCCCAAATCAGACTCCATTTCACAGAGTTAGAATATGTGGTGCTTTCTATATTATACTGATAAATGGAACACTAGACTGAATAAATGTCGAATGGTGGTCTTGATTATTTCTTAATAGTGTCTTTATATCATGTGTGGGAAGGATATTGGGCTAGAAAGTCAAAAGACTTGAACTTGACTTCTAGCTTTCCTGCCCATCAGTTCTATGATTCCAGCAAATACTTAACCAATATAACCTCATGCCCTTCTTCTGTGAAAGTGGGATCACATGCCTGCCTTGATAGTTTTGAAAATACATGTGAGATAACTATTAGAAAAAGTGCTAAGGAGGAGAGGTTAGGGAGTGGAGGGACTGAGAAAAAAAAGGAAAAGGGACTCATGGACATGGACAACAATGGGGTGATTGCAGGGGGGAATGGAGTATAAGGGGGTTGGTTAAATGGTAATAAAAAATTAAAAAAGAAAGAAAAAGCACTAACTTAAAACTTAATAAATAACAATAGCTGTTATTTGTTAAGTATGCACTACATCTGGCTCCGTTACATATATTTAATCCCCATAACAGCCCTTTAATAGGTATTACTTTTCACTCTCGGTGGGTGAGGAAAGTAAGGCATAATGAGGTTAAGTAACTTGCCTAAAGTCACACAGCTAAATAGCAGAGCTGGGATTTGAACCCAGTTCAACTTATGTAGTGAAGCCATGGTCTTCATCCCAATGGTCCTCTCTCCTCTTCTTATTTTTTACGTACCAACCACACAGTGCTATAGGTTATCATTTAAAATACTGAATTAAAGAACATATTTTAATCACAAAAGCCTAAATACATACTTATGCATGTATCATGCACATAATTTGATGGGTAACACATTTTTGCAATATAATTATTTCAAGTAATAATTCTGTCCCACCCTCATATTATGTTTGTCCCACTTCTGATACCATCTTCCGTGTCCCAGAGATGCGCAATCCTGCTTGTGCTTGCTCAAGCAAAACGGACGCAACTGCTCCAAGCCTCTCACTCCCAGAGCGGCATGAAGCCTTCTAGCTGCCTCAGGTGAGTAATGGAGTGACTAAAGCCAACAATGAAAGAAGGCAGTGCCCTTTCAATAGAGCCACAACATAAAGGAAGACAGACACCCAAGCCAGTCCCATCAACGGCAAATGATTTTACAGGGAGAACCCCACCCCAGAGGCCCAGCAATTTCCCATTTGTAGTTTCCAATCCTGCCCCTCCCACATCCCCACCCTCCTGCTGCCTGCCTTTTCCAGGCACCTCCCTCTTTTTTATGGTGATTGCACCTGTCCACCGCCAGCTCACACACCACACCCTGTCTACTGCATTAGCTCTGACTTCAGCAGATTCTCTCTGCCCGCACCCTTCGTCTCCCAGCTGGTAATGAAGCCTCTCATTAATGTGTCCTCTCTGACTCCCACAGACAGTTCCCACCTAGATTTTCAACCTGTCTTTCTGCATTTTCCTTTTTGGTTTTGTGGATCCTTTCCACATTACTTCAAATCACAAGCAAACCAGATGAACTGAGTAAACCTTCTGGAAGGCTCTTCACAAAGACAGATCATGTTACATGAATGGGCTGCTAGACTCTTAATTAGCCAGGTCAGCCCCCCCGGAATGTTAATGCCTCATGGAAATGCTGCACGGTGTCCGTTCTAGTACAGATAGACAGTCATTAACTACTGATTAATAATTAGGATGCTGCTTAGTTCTTTAGAGTAATGATAATAATAACAACAATAATAATAACTTCAATTTATTGGTCCAGAACTCACTGTGTGGCAGGTGCATTTCATGTAGTTGCTCACTCAGTCTTTGTAGCGATCCTGTTTAGGCAGGTATTTTTACCCCAGTATAGAGATGCACAAACTAAGGAAAAAAGAAATTACAATACCTGTTTGTTATCATATGGAATAAAGTGACAGAAAAGATGCAAACCCAATCTCTGTAAATGTAAAGCTTGTCTGTGCTTCTCAGTGCCTCCAATATCTGCTCTTCCATTCATCTGTTACAGGCATTTTGCTCCTCTTCATCACAAAGACTAGAAACCTCATAGTCATTAATCACTCCTCCTTATTAATCACTCTCTTTAAACAATTCCTTGTCAGAACCCTATAGACTTTGTCTGTTGAACAAGATTTCAGCCTGCCTTTTGTTCTCTTCCCACTGCAGCCACCTTAGCTCAGGTCTGCCTTGCCTTTCCCCTAAACTGTCATATGCCCTTCAGATTAGTCAGACTCAGACTGCCTCCCTCTCTTTCTTCAAGTCCAATCCTCACACTGCTGCTTATTCCTCCTACTTAAGAAAAGATCAGTATCTTTCTTCTGCCACTTGAGTAAATGAAACTTTTTGCCCTGGTATTAAAAAAAAAAAGCCTATAAATCATGTCTGATATAGGCATTGTCATATTTACCTTAGTGGTCATAGACTATCACAGGGGAGGTTGGGAACAGAGAGCAACCACACAAATAAATTTAGGATGAGGACAAAAATATCTAGAAGACCTCAAGTCTCAAAGAAAGGAAATTGGGCAGGAAACCAAGGCAAAGCTCCATGCAGAGGGAGGTGAAAAGTTTTGAAAGAAGAAATGCTGTAGTGGCAGAAAGAGCATCAGAAAAAAAAATGGATTAATTCAGGAGATATTGCAGTTACAGGACAGGAGCAACTTATGACAAATAAGGGTGGCGGTGAAGGAAGCAGGGAAAATAATGAGTCAGAGACGGTGTGGCTTTGAGTCTAAGTGAATTGGAAGTTGCTCGTAACAACAAAGAAGAAACACTAAGAGAACACTTCATCCAGAAAGACAAGAATTCTGCTTTGGACATGTAGTTCTAACCTAACTTATCCTTAAATCTTGAGATAACAAATTTTGGTGCTACTGACATAACTCGATACACTTATCAAAATGAAAAATCATTTATAAATTTTCCCGCAATCGTTCAAGAACTGTCTCATTTTTTAATTGCATGTTGATTCTAAAAATTAAATCCTAGATACTGTACTGAAAAAGAAAACTGTGTGATGCTTCAATCAGTCAGGAACTTGTTGGCATATTTGGAACCCCTTTTTGTAACTTATTTCTGTGATTCCCTTGGGCTTTAAGTAGTAGGTAGAGGGTTTTTCTCCAAAAGCTTTTTGGTAACATTAATACATTATGGACTGAAAAAAAGAGAGTCCCACCTCAGGCTCTTGTCATTAACCACCTCCACTCTTTACATGGAGCATTTCCATTAATCTCTCTAGATTTCAAAGTTATTGATTAGTGACAGTAGGATAACATTACAAGTAATGAACCCAAAATGAACAATTGTTGAAAAACAGCTCCCATAGTGCTTAAAATTTCCATCCGTTTATACTTTTTTGCATATGTGCATATTACTCAAAGAAGTATTTGAAAGGATTTTTAGAGATGTGAATAAAGCTGATTATAATTAAAAATTTTCACCATCATTCCTTTGGGGAGCAAAGCAATGTCAATTGAATAGCTAAGCCATGTAAGTATGTCACTTGGAACAAACTTAGGTAAGGACAGCATGTTTCCAAGACACCTCATACCTCTTTAGCACGCCCACAAGCGATCTCTAATGAATTAACAATCAGATGCCTTGTAAAATGATGGAGAGAGATAGTAACAGTGAGTATTTGTAAGGAAGAAGAAAAGGATTAATCTAAATATTAAGTAGTTAAGAAACAAACAATTATTTTTTTAAATTAGTAAATATTATAATGCAATTATGTTGAATCTGAGTAGGTCATAGAACAAGAGAGAAATTCATTCCAATTCTAAATTAGTGTTGTCTATTAGGGTAGTGTGTTTGAGAAAGCACTCTCTTGGGGTTTCACCCTGGAACCATTCAAACATTTAAGGGTAAGAACAAATTTGAATTTTATGTTGAATATAACTGATAAACATCACCAGCCCTAAAAACTACTCCAATTGCAAACCCTGTGTACAGCAACACAAACAATTTACATCATTTTTCAAACATATTCTCTAACTTTGAGTAAAATTTACCCCTGTGGTCTTGAGTTCTAAGCATTTTCACAAATACACTTAGTCATACTTCTACCATCAAAATTATGAAAACAGTTACATCAACCCTCCCAAATTTCTTCATGCTGCCTTTTTATAGTAAACTGCTCCTACAACCTTTCTCAACCAGTGATAAGTTCTCCAAATCTACAGCTTGGCCTTTTTCAGACTTCCATGTAAATGGAATCGTACGGTGTGTTGGTGTGCCGATTTGGCTTCTCTCTTACCAAATGTTTTCAACATTCAGCCGTGTTGTTTATGTATTGAGTTTGTCCCTTTTTACTCCATTGTACCATGGTTTGTTTATCCATTAAAGATGTTTGTGTTTTTTTCCAATTCTTAACAATTATTAATTAATTTTATAAATATTTACACATTGTTTCTTGTGTGATCATATGTTTTTATTTCTCATGGGGAATTAGTGGAATTCCTGGATCAAATGGTAAGTGTATGCGTAACTTTGTAAGAAACAAACAGACTGTTTTCCAAAGTAGTTGTGCCACTTTGCATTCTCAATACCAGAGAAGTACAGTTTGGATCTCTGTGTTTCAGTTTGAGTAATGTCTGTTGACCTAATGCCAATTATCTTCTTGACTAACTCTTCCCTTAGCTGTATCAAGTCTTCTAATGAGCCTTATAATGTTATTCTTCATTTCTATTACTATGCTTTTCATTTATAACATTTTTATTTTATTCCATGTTATAGTTCCCACTTTCTGCTAAAATTGCCTATCTATTTTTGTGTGCTGTCAATCTTTTCCTAGAGTCTTCAACATATTAATCATAGTTACTTTAAATTCTTTTTCCGATAGTCCCATCATCTCTACCGTACATGAATTCGGTTCTATTGTCTGCTTTTATCTTGGTAGTTTGCTGCTTTTTCTTGCTTCTTTGTATGCCTTATAATTTTTTGCTGAAAGTTGGACAATTTGTGTAAACACAGAAACCAAGGTAGTTTCTATGCTTGCATGTAATGTATCTTTAATTGTACCAGAACTTTATTTCAGGTAGGCAAGTCAATCTAGGAAGATGTTGCATTGGTTCTGGGGTTTTCTATGCTATGATTTCGATCAGTATAACACAGCATTCACTCTCCTAGAGGTATCTTGCATTTAGAGTGGTGTGTTGTGACTGTTCAAGGTCTCTCAGGTTCATGGTATTCATGCAGACAGAAAATATGGAGCCGTTGGGATGGCTGGCATGCCTTTATTCATGGGTGGGCGAGCCACGCATGCTGCAACCTGTGTGTCTCCCTGCACGTCTCTGTGTGGCACACATCGTGGCCCTTGCTCCCCAGTGTGGCACCCCAGCATGGTACCCCACAGGGAGCCCCTAGCCCCTCTTAAGTATTCGAACAAACAATGCCAGCAAAAAGCCAGAAAAATTATATAACAAAGCAAAATTCTGTGCCTTGAGACTGGATGTGATAAACTGCTCCCATAACATGAAGTGGGCTCACATGCACAGAATTATGCTTTGTTATATAATTTTTCTGGCTTTTATAATTTGTGAGAGCCAGGTGAAATTCCTGCGAAAGAGCCTGTGGGCAGGTGGGAAGTCCTGGATTCCACCAATTCCTTAACTGAATTCCTTAGCTGGCCTCTCTCAGCGTGCCTGGCTGCATCTATACCCGGTAAATGGCTCACGTCCTCTCACCCTGCAGGGGTTTTTCCTCCTCTTATCTTTTAGGTTACTTACTTGCCCTGTGACTTCAGCTCTTTCCTGGGTTTAAAGTCAAGTCATAAATTTGTAGTTTGTCTGACTTTCTGTGACACTATTGTAAAAATGAGAGTAATGTTCTTTCCACTTTTCAATGTCCAATGACAAAACTGGAAGTCTTCATATCTTTTTTGAGTGATCACATACATTTAAGATTCCAACCATTGCCCTTCAGTGCATTAGCCTTGAACAATACATGGACCTTTAATATCTACTTTGTTTATTAACATATCCGGTGTGTCAAACTCATTTTCATCAGGTACCACATCAGCCTCGAGGTTGCCTTCGAAGGGCCAAATGTAATTTTTGGACTGTAAAAATGTAACTACTCCTTAACAGTTAAACAAGAGCTCAGCGTTGCTGCCAAGTGGAAACAAGGTGCCAGGCAAGATAAAACAAGGTGGAGGGCTGGATTCGGCCTGCGGGCCTTGTGTTTGCCACCTGTGATATAGACTGAATTTAACTTACATAGCCAAAAGTCTTCACTTGTTACATCCATTTTACCCCTATATAACCTTGATTACCTTTGTATATATCTAAGTTACCTTGTTGAAACATCATACTACATTGGGAATCAGGAGAATTGGTTTATCTGGTCTCTTACTAACAGTATGATTTTGAGCTGTATTTTAATGTCTCTTCATCTTAACTTTCTCATCTTCAAATTGGGGTTAATGGCCTTTATAATCTTTCATCTTCAAGTTAGAGTAGATGGCCTTTATAATCTTTCCTAGTATAACGATTTTTGAAACAGTATGTTATTTTTTTATCTTTTCGGTGTGGGGAGTTAAGAACTTGTGTCCTACTAGTTTCAGTTATTACCATGCAGGTTCCCCAGAGCAACCGGCCTACTGCCCAGTAAGCTAACAAATCCGGGAGTAAAACTGCCTAGATTCAAAATCTTATTCTACCACTTTGATATTCTATATACCTTGAAAAAATTAGTTTTTCTAAGCCTCAGTCTTCTCATATATAAAGTGAAAAATAATTAAATAAGGTATAGTTATCATAAAATAAATGTGGAAGTTATCTAGCTCAGAGTCTATAAGAGTTCAAAAGACATTACTTAAAAGTCTTCCGAAACAGTGACTGAAAATGAAACTAGGGCCAGCCCCCTGACCGCTGTCTAATTGAAGTTAGCAGTGGAGGGAGACTGATTGCCATTTGCACATGTTCTAACTGGAGCTTAACATCTGGGTCTTTTTAAGCGTTCACTTAACATTAAGCTAAATCAAGACTCACCATCATACTGAAGTTTTGGAAAAAGACTATCCTCACCAGGTAAAGTTGTACTGGCCCTTATATTCTTGGATCAATCATTTGATTGTTCTTCAATTTTGTTTCATTGTTTTATTTGCCATACTTTAAAATTTTATTTTGATTTTGCTTCAGTGTCAAGGGGAATTTTTTAAGAAAGGGTGTTTTATGAGAAGTAAAGTTTTTGAGTTTTAAGGTATTATTTATTGGGTTGCTAAAAAATTTGTTTGGTTTCTTCTGTAAGATGACTCTAATAGTGCTTACTTGTCTTTAACTTCATTCAAAATAATTTTGTTACATTGTATTGTGACAGCTGTCATATCAGCATGCATTAAAAAACATCAGAATTGGTGAATTTTTGTGTAGCCATTTTAACATTGAAGATGAAGAAAATACACAGTATATTCAGCATATTATGCTCCATTATTGCAAGAAAAGTAAAAATGCAACAGAAATGCAAAAAAAAGATTTGTGCAGTGTATGGAGAAGGTGCTGCGGCTGACCTAATGTGCCAAAAGTTGTTTGCAAAGTTTCATGCTGGAGATTTCTTGCTGGACGATACTCCATGGTCAGGTAGACCAGTTGAAGTTGATAGAGATCAAATCAAAACATTAATTGAGAACCATTACTTTATACCATGTGGGAGATAGCCAACATACTCAAAATATCCAAAATAACCAAGTTATTGATGAAAATGAAAAAGTGTCTTTTATGTTTTGGAAAAAATAAACAAACATTTTGTCCTCCCCAATGTATTACATTTTTGTTATTGCACGGTGATTATATAACTTTGGGTGGGAAATTTTAAAAGATTTTATTCACAGCCAAATGCATGATTGGTTTTTCTAAATGTTTCAAGGACATGAGAATTAAGTACACATTCTCTGTATGTTTAATGGTGTCCTCACCTAAGTTTTCCATTCCTATTTGCATTATCCCACACAAGACAATAAAAGCCCATTTAAACACATGTAAATGGGTTTCTCCAAATTCAGTCCCAATCGAAATGGATTATTGGGCAATTGGATGGATTATTAAAACATGCTTGCTGTTCAACTAGTCAGATCTATCCTTCATTACGTTTTCCTTACTTGTTCTGACAATTCTGAAGTATATAAAAATTTCAGTTAGTATACTAAAACCCTTTTCATAATTACGATGTTCTCTCAATCTCTTAATGTTTGCAAATTTTAGCCTCTTTATTGTTTGTTGCATGTCTGTCATATTTTTATGGGTTTTATCTTTTTCCATTATATTTAATGCTTTGAATTTTGAATTCCTTTGCCTACTATTAATATTACCATTCCTCCTCTTGATTGCACTTGCCTGCTATATTATTGGATATCTTTTATATTGCTACCATTCTTTGTCACCTTTTCAACACATGTACTTTTGAGCAAAAAGTAACTAGATTTTTGTTGTTTAATTAATAACTGACTACTTCTGTTATTTGCCAATTGAATCCAGTACTTTTTCGTTTAGTGAAATAATGAACTACTTGACTTCATTTGTTCAGCAAATGTGATTTTATTACCTATTATATTTTTTGTTTTTTCCTTTTTGTACTTTGCTACTTTTCCTTGAATAGCTGTTTATATCAGTTAGGGTAAAGGCTAAGCTGCTATTACACAAAAATTTGAAAAAATACAGAGACAAAGACAGAAATTCCTCTCTCTGTATCACTTAACGGTTCTGGAAAAAATGCATGCGGTTCATGGGGTCACCTCTAGTTCAAGTGGTTTTTGAGAAAACTGAGCTCCTTTCATCTTGTTTCTCTGACACCCTGTAGTTCATTGGCTTCTACATGGTTGAAACTGAGTCATGGGCGTATCTGTATCCCAGCTCATGGGAGTGGGAAAAAGAGAGAGGAAATCAGAGCAATTCCTTATATTTAAACAAGTGAGATAGAAATTGTCCCCAGCAATTTTCCTCACACAACATTGGCAAGAATGCAGTTACATCACATTTATATCTACAAGGACTCTGGAAAATGCAACTCTGGCCAGGGAAGCCACATGTTCAGCTTATGGAAGTATCACAGAAGAAGGAATAACAAAATTTTGTGGAAAGTTAACAGCCTCAGATACAATACTTGGTTATAGACACCCGACTATTTATATAGTTGTAAATTCCTTCCATAAATAGAACATACTCATTCCCTTTCCAAGGGAGATAATCTAAAGTCCAATTCAGTTACTTCATCCAGTTTGGAGAGATCCAGGATCTTTGGTTAAAGGTCAGTCCTCTTCATCAAGTCAATATGTTGTCTCCCTCCCTCCTGCCAACCCCCTAAATAAACAGCAGTGGAGTAGTGCAATATTGTATTTTGTAAGAAACATATATTTGGTCATTCAGATGACCACAATGTATTTCTCATTTGGTTTTTGTTCGTGGTTCCACACCCACAACTCCCATAACCCTTGGAGTTTCCTGAGCAATAAGAACAATGGGAGCATCTTTTGTCTGGTTTTGTCTCTTGTCCTCATTCCTCGGTTCCTGAAATTACTTAGGGGAGCCATAAATGTGAAATGGATATCTTGTTCATCATGACAAGCTCCTTTCCACTACAGCTGAGTTTATGTTAATAATGTGATAATACCTAAGGATGGGGGGAGAGTCATCAAGAGAACCAACAATGAGTAGAGGATTGCGACTTTTCATTCCAACCCCTGACCTCTGAAGAGGGGTGAGGGGCTGAAAGTTGGACCAGTCACCAATAGCTTCTGATTTAATCAATTGTGACTGTGTAAGGAAGCCTCCATTAAAAAAGGAGAGGAGTTCAAAGAGCACCTGTGTTGGACATGTGGAAGTGCTGGGGGAGTTCTGCACCAGGAGAGGACATGAAAGTTCCGTGTCCCTTCCACATACTTTGTCCTATGCATCTCTTCCATCTGGCTGTTTCTGAGTTATATCTATCCTCTTATAATAAACAAAGGATCTAGTAAATGAAATGTTTCTCTAAGTTCTGTGAGCCACTCTAACAAATAACCCTAAGTCATTGGGTTGTTAGAGCCTCAGATCTATAGCTGACTGGTCAGAAGCATAGGCAATAGCCTGGGCTTACAACTGATGTCTGAAGGAGGGAGAGGGGCAGTCTGGTAGGATGAGCCTTTGCCCATGGAATCTGATGCTGTCCCCAAGTAGATTCGGTCAGCATTGAATTGAATTGAGGGCATCCAGCTGGTGTCCTAAACATTGTTTTGTGGTATAGAGGAAATCCCCGCACCCACACTATGGAAATGATTCCAGACCCTTTTTACATAAGAACAGGGTAGCTGTAATAGAAATTCTGATTTGGAAAAGGAAAGCATGAGAAACACACTAGAGAAAATGATCTAGGGCAATTTTTACTCTGCTAGGCAAGAGTTGTTCTATCTGTACTAGCAGTGGAGTAAATCTTTGGTTGGTCCATCTGGCTGTCTCTGATTCTGCTCTTCAAGGGGAACTCCTTTGTCCATGGTCCTTGCTGGCCTCTGGCATTGCCTTCCAGGAGCTGTTTCACGTCCTTTGCTGTCCATGTCAGCTCTTAAGTGAATGTTGGAAAGTATGCATTCCTTGAGGACTGCTTCAGGCTTCACAATTTTAGTTTTTCCAGGCTATGCTGACAGCTAATTTGGTAACATGTTTCTTAAAAAATAGTAATCTGCAGATTTATCTGCTTAGAGTGTATTGCATGTCCTGGTAATCACACCCAAAGTTTTTCATGTGGGTTTTTTTTTGTTTTGTTTGTTTTTTGTTTATTGTTTTTTAATGTTAAGTATATCTGTTTTCTGAATTCTCATTTTTTCTTCTTGGAAATCTCTAATTACTTTACCTAGAGGTACAAGGTCAGTAGGAAGTTTGTCTTATAAGTCATCGCAAGTAATATTTCTACCAAATAGGTTTCAACACATGAATGAGGGTAATCATTTTTTCAGACTACAATATTTGTGTCCTCACTGTATATTACTTACTTTTCATGACAATATCACATCTTTTCTGGTTTTGTGATGGCTGCACCCTACTTGCAGTTCTAATTTTTCTAATGTGCTAGGAAAGGCTAAGTTGTCATAATAGAGATCCCAAAATGCATTATTAAAATAAGCATTTATGGCTTTCATACATAACAGTCTCAAGGTAAGCAATTCCGGTGTCCAGGGTGATTTTGCTACACGATGGCCAGAGCCAGCCTGTGAACATGTTTGGATTCAGCCTGAAGGACTAGCAAAATCAAGGCAGGCAATATTTCTTTCAATTACAGCAGAAATTTTACAAATTACTTCTCATAATCTGCTAGGGAGGCTTAGTCACGTGACCACAACCAGGCAACCTGTGTGCATGTGCCCACCTTCAGTTCCAGGAGAAGTAGAGAATGTTTATTCTTTTTTCCCTTGCTTTTTAATAGGAGAGTCTATACTTTTTAACTTTTTTAATGTCGTGTTGTTACCTTTCTATTGAGTCATAAATGAACACTTCTCTATCACTAATGTAATTAATTCGTATGTTCCCCCACAACACTTTGTCTATCTATATCCTATAGCCCCCCAAAGAACTATTTAGCATGCTTTTATTTCTTCCACTTTGTTCCCTAATACACTATACCCACAACAGTGTTTTCCTCAACTATTTCATAAAAAATTAGTTCCAAGTTATTACTTAGTTTTCTGCTTGTACAATATTCCTTTAGGTTAAAAAAACCTAATGGAGCCCTTGCTGGTGTGACTCAGTGGATTGAGCACCGACCTGCAAACCAAAGGGTCACCATTTCGATTCCCCGTCACAGCACATGCCTGGGTTGCAGGCCAGGCCCCCAGTGCGGGGCATGAGAGGCAACGACACATTGATGTTTGTTTCTTTCTCTTTCTCCCTCCCTTCCCCTCTCTCTAAAAATAAATAAACAAAATCTTAAAAAAAAAAACCTAATGGAGAGGCTAGAATTGTGTGGGTCCTAGAATATTTCTTGGCATAAATTATACAAGCAATAAATTTTAATTGACTGAAAACTTTTTTCTCACTGATTTATCATGTCACATAAGCTATATAGAAATACATATTTAGTTTTATATATAGATTCTAATACTATATATTATTGGGAATGATATACATAAATATACAGTGAATACATATAGTATTTTATTAATACATTTAAGAACTTTAAAAAATAATACATGCTATTCAGGAAATCACTAATATTTTACTAATATAAGACCAGGCGTTTTTTTCTTTCATTAATTTTTACTGACACTTTGCATGTCATTCTAAAAAGGTCTATAAATTGTTTTCTTCTATTGGTACTTTCATTATTGCTTTACTGTGATGTTCTATTTGTGATAATTGATCACAAAAATACCACAGATCATGTAGCAGATCATGTAGCCCTTAAGAAATAGAAATAAAGGTATCTTATATGTCAAATGTTCAGCCAAGTCAACAGTGAGCAGCCACCTTCTAACTCTGCTGAATCTTTCAGTATCTTTGCTTTGTTTACAATAACGTCGACCTCTTCATCTGTTTGGTCAGTAACATGTGTGAAGAACTTGTCATCATTTTACATGCATAAAGAATCCTCTTTCTAAGAATTTCCTGGAAGAAGACAAACAAAGAGAAAAGTGAAATTTGAAGATGTATAAAGAGTGTAATAACAAAAAAGGTGTGGAAAGGATACTGTAATTCAAGTCTCTTAACTGAAATCTGGAGATTGATTGTGAGACAAAACTACCTCCAACAGTCAACTCACTTGCCTAATATTACTAAACACTGTACTGTCTATGAGGTATAAGAATTAAAATAATCTTGCAGTATAGTCCATGATGAATAACAATGCATTGCTTAAAATAGTATATACTTTTGATCATTATTTCAAACTTTATTTTTTTACATGCTGTAAGTGCTAGGTATGACTCAGAGGCATGAATGTATAGAAAAAATAGCAGAAGAGTCAACCATGTAATCTCCTGTTTCAACCAGGTAGGATTAACAACACTCTGTTTAAACAAGTTCCTCTTTTCAGTGGTGAAAGATGGTCCTTTCTGCTCAGTGAGTCACACCTAACCCAAGACATGCCGGAATGATGCAGTGAATGTGTGGGAATAATACAGGTTTTGTTTTACTTCTCAGTGAAATAAAAGGCAACTGTGTTTATTAGTTAAATAAGTTTGGGGTTAGGTGAGACATTTAATTGCCAAGTGAATACAAAATTCTTCAAAATACATTTAGTAGTTTATCTTCTGACTATATATATGGTTTTATTTGGGTGAATCCAATTTGATAGAATGTCAAATTTAGAGCAAATCACAGGTTTATAATTCTTATAAAATGTCAGATTATAATTAAAGTTGTTTTGCAAATCAGGGGAAATACATTTTTCTAAAGAATTGAGCCTCCTTCTTTCCAAAGAGTTTCAATTTTTAAAACTTTCTTTATATAATTATTTAATAATTACTTAAGGATTGGCAAGAAGATTAATAAGGAAGTTGTCAAATGAATGTAATCAAATTAATACTTAAAGCTCATACACTTTATGCATAGAATATTCCTTTGGATCCTCCATCAGAAACTGTTTACTTATACTTTGCACACTTTTAAATAAGCTCTATTAATTTTATTTTAAATCTAATAATAGTTAGAAATGACCAAATAGGAGAGCTAAGTGCATGTAAATAAAACAATGAGTGTTCATAGTATTGACCCTGAATTATTTTTTTAATATATTTTATTGATTATGCTATTACAGTTGTCCCATTACCCCCCTTCATTCCCCTCCATCCTGAACACCCTCTCCCACTTCTATTCCCCCCCTTTAGTTCATGTCCATGTGTCATAAGTTCTTTAGCTTCTAAATTTCCCC
>CM052547.1:28782980-28826463 GCA_028533065.1 Trachops cirrhosus | reverse complement strand
TCTTTCTGGTCCACTCCAATGATGTGAGACCCATCTTTTGTTCCATCACTATTGGTTCCCTGTGCATTTTTCTTCATTAAACTTATTGTAGCCTGCATTTTTCATCTAATTTGTGACCAAAATCAACCAATTCTGTGAGTATCCTGATCACCAGTGCTTTGAAGTGTGCATCTGATAGGTTGGCTATCTCTTGGTCGCTTAAAAGGATGGGACCTGGGACTTTCAAATCTTCAACTGTTTGAGCCATCTTTTTTGCTGGGTTTTTTTTGGGCTTGTCCAGCTCCTGTAGTGAGGGGCGGGGCCTAAGGTTTTCACCAGGACAGGGCACCCCAGTCGCAGGGTAGTGACGCTGAATGTGGGGGCGGGGTCCGTGAAGGAATAATGGTGTTTGCTCTGCTCTCTGTAAGACCTCAGACCCTTCCACCACCTTCCACAAGCCAACTGGGCCCCTCTGGCACCAATTCCGGTGTGGGTGGGCCTGTGCACCCCTGGGGACCTTCCTTTTCAGTCAGTGCCCCAAAGCTCCACTTCCTGGTGCTGGGACCCTGAGCTGCACGCAGTGCCTTGCTTCACAATGGCCGCCTCTCTGGGCCTGCCAGTCGCCAACCCCCAGCCTGGCCTGCCAGCCACCGCCACTTGTGCGCCCAGGGTCTGCCTGCTGCAGACTTGCGTGCCCAGGGTCTGCCTGCTGCGGACTTGGGCGCCCAGGGTCTGCCTGCTGCAGACTTGCGCGCTGCCCCGGTTGCTCAGGTCTCCACTCCGCGTCCCTCGCTTGGCCCGACTCAGCCCCTCCTCCGGTCTGGATGAACCAGTCTGTGTCCACCTTTAACTCCCTGGTTGTCGGACTTCCATGCACCCCAATTTTCTGTCAGTTCTGGTTGTTATTTTGTTTCCATATTGTTGTTGTCCTTATCTTGGTTGTGCGTGGGGGCACAGTGCATCCACCTACACCTCCATCTTGGCCGGAAGTCCCTGATCCTGAATTATTAACACAATGAGAAATAAGGTTAAGAAAAGTGCAATGTACCTTTTTTTAGATTTTCATATAATATTTTTATTTTGAATTTCTTATTTCTATATGAAAATGAAACCTGACTAAAACCTGTTCTTTTGTGACTATATCCTCATATGTTAAGTAATTCTCTTGAAAATAATTATTTGTCAAAATTATACAAATAAAAAGCAAAACTTACCATGCTTTTCTACTATATTCATGTGGTGCATTAAAAACTGAAACCTGAAATGTTAGCTTGTGGACCTAAGATTACGCAATTAAGCCATACAAAGAGTGAATCAAAAAAAAAAAATGGAGTTATCTCCTGGAAGGAGGGCCCCTTGTAGCACAGGCTTCCCCGACTAGGTGAGTGTTCTAGGAATACTGTACCAGTGTATGAACTAGGTACATCTGTACCAGATGTTCTAGGTACATCTGTACCAGTGACTAGCTGGCGTTGTTGTGAGAGGTTGTGTTCAGCTTCAGTGAATTTTTTTTGAAGACTCTCAACACGTTTGCCCATTTCTTGTTGGGTGATTTATCAGCTTACCTGCCCACACTGCACTGAGTGTTCAGCAGTTTTTGACCCCCATGTCCCACCCTTCCTATTCACTCCAAGCAACTTTTATTTTTTGTTTCTCTGGATGAAAAAAGTCCTCAAAGGGAAATATTTTGCTGATATGGAAGAGGTGAAACAAAAAAATGGCAGAAGCACTAAAAGGCATCAAAATTAATGAGTTCAAAAACTATTTTGAGCAGTGGGAGAAACATCTCGATAGGTGTATTGCATCAAATGGAGAGTACTTTGAAGGTGACTGAAGTTTAAACAGAGTGTGTTGGGGCTGACAATGTCACATTCAGTAGAAAGTTGGAAACACTCAGTAGAAAGATGGAAACACAAGAATAGCAGCAAGATAAGAGAACATGACAGGGACGTCTTTGTGAACTTTGGCACACAAGTGACAGTTGACACCACAAGCTTGAAAGACAGTCCCAGCAGAAGTGAAGGGAGAGTTGACCAGAAAGGCAGAGAGGGGGCCACAGCTGTTGCTCATCCACATGGCACAACTCGTTTGGCTTTATTTTTCATCTGCTTTTCTTTTCCACGTGGATTTTTAAGTGAGTAGATTTGGCCAAAGTGATACAGTGCAATTTGTAAATATAGGCTTGCTGTAGACAGAAAGAAAACTTGGCCTAGGAGTAGCATTTTCTTCTTTTCTCAGTCTTCTCATCTTATCATGCATTAACAAATATTATTCAGTGGTCTTTAAAAACTTTTAAAGAAATCTTTGGACAAAAGCTTAGACATTCAATTTCTTAATTAATACAATCTGTAGATTATTCTCTAAATGAAAATCTCTTTCTCTAGATTTTATCTAGTAATCACACTGTTGCAGTTTTGATCAGTGAAACTTATAAAGATTATACTTAGTGTTTTGATTGTTTCCAACTCTTCCTTGAATACAGTACCTTATGATGGCAAATTTGGGTCTATTTCAACCCTCACTAATAACTAACAGATAAATATTCTTCTCCAGTTAACAAAACAGACACTTAAGAAAAACCATAAATTTCTGTAAAAAAAAAAAAAGTAATATGTAAAAATCTTATTTTTATTTGGGGAAAATGTTGAATTTATATTTTGAAAATAACTGTTTCACTTACACAAATGCAACATGATAAGCACTTTAAATATTGAATATCATCTGGTCTATAGAAATATTTGCAAAAAGATTAGGTTATTTTCTGTCTTTACTGAGCTTTTGTTGTTGTTGTTGTAAAATGTCCAAAATGACAATTGTCTAAATATACTTCCAAATAAGAAGGATTAAGGAGAAAGATGTTTATAACAAGAATACAGAAACAATATGAATGTGTGCTAAAATCTCTCTACTGCTCCCGGCTCTCTGTCTCTCTGGTGCTGGAGTTGCCATTAGCTTCCAACAGCTCTCACCCTGTCTCAGGGTCTGCAGAGCACTGCCAGATCACTCCAGATGGCCATGCAGGGGAAGCTCCATTCGTGAGAAACTTCCCAGCTCACGCCTCCATGTGCTGCTCTCAGTCTTTGTGTGCTGCTCTTAGGGCAAGAGAGTAGAAGCAGTCCAGGACCCATGTGCTGGGCTGCACTGGGTTGTAGCATCCCAAGGCCTGGCACCCGGCAAAGCACACGTCCCAATGTGGGACCCTGCCCCTGGGGAGCTGGCTTCCAGCCATGAGGGGCCTAAGGCCCAAGTGGTCCCAGCCTCTGTCACTCCTACCAGGGCGGGGCAAAGCAGGATCCCAAGAAGCTAAAAGGCCAAGTGGCCAAGAGGTCAAGAGACCAAGCGACCAAGAGCGCAAGCTTCTGCATGCCTTCTGTTTAAAAGTCCTCTCCCAGAATCCCATGCACTCCAAAAGCCAGTGGGAATGTTCAGTTTTTCAACCAATGAGGGCCAGTATTGGTCGTATTTGCCTTTTCCCCTCTTCTGGCTGCCCTGTTTAGCAAGGAGGCAGTCTTGAACCACAGATTCTCCTCTGCACGAGCTCCCTTCTGCTGAGTCACAAGCTGCTCCGCTGCCTCGGGCAAACTCCCTTTTCCCACAGCCCCTCCCTTTGCAGGGAGAGCAAGCCACTTTTAATCTTCAGTTCTGCTGTGGTGTTTTCTCCCCACGCCCCTGCCTTCTCTCAGTGATCAGGCCTGATCCCTCTGTTGCAACATCTCAGGCAGGACAATGCTGGATGACACTTGATTTCTTTGTTCTACTCAGAATGGCTCGCAATTTAAAATGTATGAGTTGTTTATTTCTGGAATTTTCCACATAGTATTTTCAGTGTGCAATTGACCATAGACAACTACAACTTTGGAAAGAAAAATTATGGATAAGGGGGGGACTACTATATACCTTGAGTTAACTATATTATGACATGTTCTATAGAAACAGAATGACAGCCACTTACAACTGCTTCTTCATTAGATATGCGTAAAAGAAATCCCAACATTATATTATGCACCACGAGCTTACTGAATGAGGGGTGATCCTGCCTTTCTCATGTCCAAAACTCAAGTTACTAGAATGGAAGCAGGGCTCTTGGTCTCCTACAGAGAAGATTCTGTCCCAAATCTGACATTTTTTCCTACTTGTATTCTTCTTCATCATTCACTTCCTCATATAAGCTTTATCTAAAGAAAGGCAGATGAAATCAATTTTAGAGAAGCAAAGCTATGCTTAAGCTATATAAATTAGAAATAATTTTTTCAGATAAGGATGCATTCAGCCTCATTTCACTATTTAGTGTTATATTGTTCCATTTTCCATGATCAAAACCAAATATGTCAAAATTTTAAGAGTATCTTTACCATCCCTTCTTCCCCTCTGTGTTTCCTTTCTTTCCCACAAGATGCCCTCAGTGGAAGTACAATTACATTAAGCACCTTAAAACCTCTTGTTCTGTTTACAAAGCATCATCAAAGTACCCCAGATTTCCACTTTTATTCCTTCTTTAAATTGTCCACCCCTCTTCCTTTTCCTCAAACCTCCTCTTTCTCAGGAAGACTGAAATGTTATAGTCAGCAGGAAATAAATCAGAGTAAACTGACTCATACTGAAATGTGAATAAAATAATTTGCACTGAGATGTAAATGACTAAAAAATGGTAATAGGTATGTGCAGAGGGCACTGTATTGGAGTCAGAGAGATCCAAGTTCAGACCCTGCCTTTTTCCCCATGTTGTGACTATAAAGTTTCTCTGAACCTCAACTTCTTCCTCTCTGTAAAAATAGGCAGAATAACACCTAATAGTCTTGTTGTGATGATTAAATGTGATAATATTGAAGCAAAGTATAGTGCCTGGAAATATTGTATTACAAATAAATGTTATTTATCTTCTACTTCAGTTTATGACAGTATTTAAGCATGTTAAAAATTTGTCCACACACATGAATCACAAATTAGTAGTGTTTTAATATGAAGTTTAAACTTTTTGTTAGATCACTCAAATCATTCCACTTCTCACTCTACCATAGGTTTTATAGTTGTATTCAGCAGGATATTTATAAAACACATTGTAAATAGAGACACACAAAGATACTCATGCACTAAATCCAACTCGAGATCTGCTTCATTAAAATAGAAGATAACCTTAGATGTAGTTAACAATTCATTCAACAAACCATTCGTGGGGCACTTCCTGGTTCAGGCACCATACTGGGCTCTTGATGTAGACTTTAAAAAGACCCCAAGAGATGTGGACAGATATAGAGAAAACTTGGGGCTTTCTTGGGGCTAAGCCAAGGCTCTTTAAAGCATGTTAAACTATTAACTTATTTGTGTTTTTAAAATGATAGCTCTCTTCCTTTAAGATTTGGGGCACAGAATTTCTGACAAATCAAAGTTCCCAAAGAAACTCTGTGAAAATGGTTGCTGTCAAAGGATTTATTTCTTCTCTTTTTTTTTGCCTAAGCAAATTTCATTCAAAAGAGAATCAGTTCAGGAACACAGTACACAAATTCTCTGGCTTTTACAATGTAAGAAAGGCTGGTTTTGTTATGTGTATGCATATGCATGTAGAGCCTCTAAACCAAATTTCATTGAGTAATGTTTCATCATGATTTTCCCACATTAATAGGCATATTTCTAACTTACTTCCATTCATTCATAACTTAAAAATACTACATATAAAAAACTTTAAATGCACCTTTTGAATGGGATACTTGATGAACAGTTATGCCATTCTCTTCAGTTCATTTTTAAATACAGTTTTCAAGAATGGAAATTAAAGAAGCCCCACTTATTTTGTCATAGTTACATGTATAATTTTATGTAAAATAAGATACGCTTTTCAAATGTGGCGATGTCTCTTTAAAAACTCTCCACCCAACAGCCAGCAAACGAGTTTAGCAACTTTACTGAGTGGAGTCTCATACGAATGATTAGCCCTGAGCCATGAAACTGTCCAGCAACACCTCCTCTTGGAATCTCAGATCTGTTTGGGATCGCTGGATTCGCAGCAGAGGTGTTTGTTTCACGGCACTTCTGAACGTTGACCAGGAAGAGGAAATTCCTCCTGCGTTGTTGGTGTACCAGACGTGGGTGCTCTGGTGGTGGTCTGGGCGCTTACGGCGGGGTGGTAGTGAGGGACGCTCTGTTCATGTCCACTAGGCCACTGCCATCTTATCCCTGCTAGTCAGGAAAGTCTACTTTCCGGTTTCTCAAGCCCCACCTTCAAAAGCTAAAATTTCATGACTCATTTATTTTGATACCATCAAAGTTTTGCTGACAGTATAGAATTTTTGCCTGCCTTATATGTTCATAATTATAACCCTCAACTCATTAGACAAATCCAGGCTTTGTTTAAGGGCTTAGAAATGAAAATAAAACTCATTATTCATTCCAGCCCACCTGTCACCATTTCTTCATGGTGGTTGTTAGGGGACTGGCATCATGTGACGAAAGATGGCAGTGTCAGGACCTCGAAGAAGTCACATCCAGTAATTCCATCCAAAGAGCTATGGACTCTAACCACATGTCCGTGGTGACTGAGACAACATCTTGGATAACAGACACACAAATAGATAGATTTGGTAATGGACAGACACATATACTGTGGAATATACTTGACTTTTTGTCAACCTTTGTTGTGTCATTGACGAATATGCCAAAGATTCAGTGGTTTTATTCACATCAGAGGAGCAAACATTTGGGGTGATAGTTTCAGTGGATACGTTGTATGGTTCTCACTAGATAATAAATTCCTTGAGGCAAGAGCAGTGTTACCGCACTTTCTGTATTCATCACAACACCTGAGGAGGTGCCTGACACACAGGCAATCAATAAATACTATTTGGATGAACGTACTTGAGTCAGCGACCACTCAAAAGTAACCAGCAGATAGAACAGCAGCTGCAGGGAGGCCTGGGTTCTTATTCAGATTCATTTATTGCTATTTTTGAAAAAGTTTAAATCATTTAAATGTACTGGGTCTCAACATTTCACCATATAAAGAACAAGGTGGACAAAGGTGCTCTCTGAAGTTGTTTCTAATCACTCAACAATCTTTCTTTAATGCAAAGTAAAAGAGGGGATGTTCCTGCTCTCATGGAATATGGACAATAGGTAAATAACTGGAAATACACAAGTAAAAAATGAGTGATTTCCAATAGTAATAACTGCTCTGCAGACGGCACAACAGGAGAAAGGAATAAAGAGTTAACCACCCAGAATGTCTTTTTTCTTCTTTTAATTTCTTTTTCTCCAAATAGAATTAACAGACTTTTTTTGAAAGGAGGCCTTGACTATCAGAATCAACAATAGGTTGTATTTTTCAAAAACAGGTTTCACACGATCCGCAGGAGATTGTGATGAACACCATGGATATGGAACCGGAGCCCTAACATCTTAGTGTCTTCATAACAGTTCCTGCGGAAATACCGGTGTCTGCTGGGGTCAGCGAACAATAATTATAAATATATAATTACATATTCATAATTATATTTATAAATACAGATATAATTTATATTTTAGTTGCTTCTAAGTGTGAGACTGTAAGCAATGCATTTTGAAAACCATTCAAATATTTCCTGATTTTCTTACTGCCCTGAGAACCAATAAGCCTATGGACTGATTTGATTTCTAAAATACCTGATTACACTAACTTGAATTCATTTGATAAGCCCCAAGTATTAATACTCATTGATTCTGATAACTAACTTGCAATAGAATCTAGCAAACTGGAAACTGGACCTGGTCTGTGATCTCAGAGGGTTGTGAATTCGACATGCCAGTCATTGTGGTTACCCAGGTGGCACATAAAGCGAGAGCATGAACGGTAGATGGGATTATTTGTTATCTTTAACACTGTACGCCTGCCCGTGTACGCCAGGACAGGGGAAATCCCACAAAAGAGAGCTGGCTCTCAGGACTAAGAGCAGCGCAGCAATCACCCTGCCACAGGGTAGAAATGGATGAGATCACACTGTCCCAAGCGGTGAGCTACATCCACCCCCTGGCATGTTCCTTGGGCATACTCTTCCCACACGGAGGAGCCTGGCCATGCAAAGTAGGTGTTTTCAGGGTACAAGAAAGCCCTCCCAGACTCCAACTAAAAGGTGTGATGAATGTATTTTCCTACCGTTAGTGCTTTAAATTTGTCATTTATCAGAAAAGCCTTTTCCTCTCTTCCCACCATTGTTTTTTTTCTTGTCCTTAGAGGAATGTGACATAGTAAAGTTCCACTGGAGGAAAAGAAGAGACAAAACCTAAACCCAATGCATATGCACTAGAATGGGGCATGAAGAGAAGGGTCTGAGGTGGCCACTTCTCCATCCTGACTCTGGCTTCTCTGTCACACAGGGATGATATCCAATCCAAGAGAGATTGTGTGAGGGTTAAACAAGGAATAATTTACACATAAAAATGCTCCCTATAATTCAAAGAACTGCACAATTAGCGGTCTTGAACAGCTAGCTACTGGCATTTTCTTGCATATTGCCCAGGGGACACTTATCAGAGTCAGAACACAGGACTAAACTAATAATAGCCTATTGGAAGTCAGCAACCTGGCTCTTGAGATATAAGCTTTAGAAAAGAACTGGAAATGCAGTAATCAGACTAACTTCCCCAAAAAAATCCATTCCAGTCAAGAAGACAGTGATATCCTGAGCCTCATGTGAGAACAATGAGAGGTAAAATAACACCTTAGGAACCACAGAGTTTCATTGTGGCCAACACCATAAGCAATTTGCCCAGCAGAAGTACTCATATATCTGAAAAGGGCTGGGATGCAGTAATATCCGAGGAGAAACAAAAACAGGGAAGTGGAGCATTCTGAGTAATGGTCTAATCGCACAACAGAGTTTTTAAGAAAAGACAAAAATGGAGTCGCTCGTTCAGTGTCTCTAATGTACATTTCATTTCTTACACAAATCTCTCATCTCTTTTACACTCATGATTTAACTTGTCTTTTGCAATGCAGCTTTTTACACCAGAAAGGAAACTGCTGAATCGCAAATCAATTTGTCAAACTGTGACAGTCTTCCCTGCCAACATCTAGAACAATCCTGTCCTAATCTGTTCTGCCTGATTGAGCATAGCATTTTCTCCAGCCTGGAGATATCGAAAGAATGTTGCAACTGCAAAAACAAAAAGTTTAGGCTGAAATGAACAATGGGCTAATTGGTAAGGCATTGAAAACAGGCCAAACAAGGAACTCACCTAACACCAGTTTTTAAAAAGAAGTCTATGCTCAGAGAGGACAAAACCAAAACAAAATGATGGGCTTTAGTCTTTTTATCTTTATTGGTAAAAGTCCTAAAAGGTTGTAAGAAAGCACTTGAAAAACAAATATTATTTTATTTTACATTAAATAAAAATATACACACTATGACAGAAATTTGGAACAGTATAGGGAAGAAAAAGAAATGAGATAATCTGTAGCTGCCCCACATTCAGATGTGAAGCATGACATATATTTTGTTCTCTGTACAGAAAATATTTTGATGGTTGTAATGAACTATCCTTTTCTCGGCAGTCTGGTAAATGTATTATTTGCATAGGGTAAAAGGACATTCTTTGAATAATTGAAAGTGAACATTAAGTAAACAACCTATAAAGTAATAATTATAGCTTAAGATTTTTAAATCAAATACAAAAACTGTCTCCTCAATGAACTAAGGGCTCTGGTTTTATAGGACTCATCTAAAATTGCACTGTATAATGTCCTGGCTGGTGTAGCTTAGTGGACTGAGCACAGGCCTGTGAGCCAAAGTATCACGGGTTTGATTCCCAGTCAGGGCACATGCCGGGGTTGCAGGCCAGATCCCCAGTATGGGGTGTGCTAGAGGCAACCATACATTGATTTTTACCCCCTCTCTTTCTCCCTTCCCCATCTCTCTAAAAATAAATAAATAAAATCTTTTTTAAAAAAGTGAAATACACTTAAAAAATAAAAATAAAAAATAAAATTGTAATGTATTATTTTTTTAAACTAATGTTAAAAAAATTCAACCTAGTAAATTTTAAAGATCTAATTGGCTCTATTGAATAATTCATGAATGGGGCAGCTTACTATCCTCGCTGTTTATCTGCTAAATAGAGAGGTCCTCAGAGCAGTTTCCTAAAATAGGAGGTTTTTATATGCAGAAACTGGGCGGGACAAGAGAGTTATCAGCAAAAGAAAAGGAAGAGTTGTTTCAGGCAGAGTCACCTTTGTTTGGGGAAGTCAGGCTGGAGTCTTATCTGGTGGATTAGTTGACCAGACTGATTAGTATTAAGTCTTGGGGAGGCTTAATAAAAGTGACACCATTTGGGGCCTGCTGTGTCTTTTTAAGGATTATGTAAGTGGTCGAGGAGGATGTGGGAAATCAAAACATGAGGTCTGTGGGCCTCACTCTCTCTGAGGAAACAGTGAGAAGCTCTTTCTGGGTGAAGGCTGGTGGTGCCCACACAGCCTGTGTGACTGATATTTTCATTTTCTTCTTTTGTATTTTTACTTTGTGACAACAGTAGATTCTAAACAAAATCAAAACAAAACAAAAGGGAGTGAGCATCCTTGGGCCTTGGTGAACACTTCACTTATGATTATTTGATTTATATGGCTACCTAACTTTTCATCTTTTGGTTTAAACTCTGCTTTTTATTTCAAATTCTTTTTCTTTTTTTATTTAAGAATAATTCTGTAATGCCTTCTGTCTTAAGAGCTTATTCCTGTCAAACTTGTTAGTTCCTACTTCTTAATACTTTTAGCTTCAGTTTAATTTGTCCTTTGGGTACATGTTCTAATATTAAGGTATTTTAAATATTTTCTTGGAATCCAAAACTTTTATTCCAAAATAAGACTTGACATTGCTTGCTAATACAGACAACATCTCACCACCAAACACTGAGGCTTCTCTCAACATTGTGGGATATTTTACAAACCAAGTCACTGGTCCTATTCACTGATTATCTCAAAATAAGTAGGTGCTATTGATTTGTTAGCTACAACTGCATATCCTAAATTAAACTCAGGCAGCAATACACAGGATCTGGGTGAAACGTTCGGAAGAATGCAGATTAGAGGACTGGGTGAATAGAAAGAAGGCCAGAAGACCCATTAGAATTTAGTCTAACTAGGGCAGAGAAAATCAGAAGAGTTCAGAGAAGAGATGACTCAGATAGAGTAAATTTTGCTGATAGCTATTCCTCAGGAAAACACCACTTGAGTCCGTCAGCTGCTACACCTTTGACTAGAGAGCAGGAAGTAAATACCTCTTGACCACAGTTGCCAGAGACAAAGGCAGCAAGAATTAGGAGAAAGCTGCTGATTAGCCTAAGTGTTTTGCTAAGAGTATTTTTCTCCCAGGCTCAACACGTACGGAAAAGCTGAGACTCCTCACAGGAAGTCTATTCCCTGAAAGTCCCAGAAAGAAATAAAGAGCCAAAAGGATTATGTGAGAGAAATACACTTTGTAGGCTAAATTCTGTATAAATTATGAATTTTTGCAGTCATATGTAAAATTTGCAGTTCATTAAGATTGTAAATGTAACTTTGTGGAGCTGCTGCCTGCCCTATATGCCTTAAGGAGTGGTGAAAAATTGGAATCCAGCCGCTTGGAAATACTCCATGAAATGACTGCCCTGAGAAAATTCATAGGATATGTACTGAGGGGATGCTGTAACATCATCCCTTTCTTGGGAGAGGGAGAGCTGTATTTTAAGTCAGTGATTAACTTCACCACATTTGAATAGAGTCAACTAAGGAACATTCTTAGTTTTTCCCTCTTGCTTATGATAGATAAAGGCTCTAGAAAATTAGCCTGTGTACCAAATATTAGTCAAGTTTTTTGAAGAGCCCAGACACTGGTAAATCTCAAGTCACAAATCAGATTTGGTAACTACCAGTTAAACCACCACCCTCTGGGAAGTGTTAATGGAGTCAGTCCAGCTCTTAGTACAAGTTTGTCTTTATCACAAAAAACAAATTTAAATTGGCAGTGTCAGCAGAGAAAATGAGATTTCATGGGTGTGGAGACAAAGCAACCCTTCAGGTGAGAAGTGACCTCACAGTGCTAGATAGTCTCCTCGAGGTGAAGTCTGGGAAGCCAAACATTTTAAACACCTTTCTCACTGTTTCCTGTGCCACCAAGAGCTGGCACAACAGATAATGCCCTCAGACCTCCTATAATAACAAACACATCAAATTCTATGAGCATTTATAGCTATTGTGTAATAGTGGTGATGTACATTTCTAAGCTTACTTCCACTTCTATTTTAAGTTAAACACTCATGTGTGACATAGGGGGGAGGGGATGATGTAGGTGCCAACTACTGTTGTCATTTTCTCAGTTTTCAAACAGAGATATTTGATACTCCTCCCTGCTGAAGAAAACAAGCAAAATAAAAATGTAAATTTGATTAGCACTTTGAAGTACTCTAAGCAGTCTCTAGCATTCTGACCAATGCATTACAAAATCAGCAGCTGCTCCTTCAAAATGTTAACTGAAACCTCCAACAGTTTTCTACAATGTTTCTAATCTTTCATTTCTCCTTTAATCTTATCGTCTAAGATAGTATAGCACTGTAGCCAACATTTATAGTGATCAGTATTATATAACTCTAGTACATATAAGTATAATTATATTTGAAACCTTATCAATACATATAAATAAGATTTCAAATATAAATAATAAATACCAGTGCATCTTTCGTACATTATCTCATTTCAGCTTTCTCTCAGACATCATCAATGGTAGAGGTTATGCAAATTATCATTATGAACACTAACTCATACATTTCTTGAGCAAAATGAATAGATCATGTAGTTGTTCACTTGGTGTGTATTTGGAGTGTGTAAGCGTGCATGTGTATGTATGCAGGAGGATGCTATGGTGTTAGAAATCTATGCCTGTTTACCCAAAATGTATACCTGAAACTAGCCACTATAGTATCAATATCATTAGTATGATATCACTCCATCAATGATAAGCACAAGAATGTGTTAAGATACATATCAATAGTACTTCAGAGATTGTCATTTATCACACTGAATAATCTATTGATAAAGTGAAAATCACTTCTATTTTCATTGGTTGTACTACAGATGGTATTTATATAGTACAAGGAGGGATTCAAAAGATGCTAGGTACTTCCATCCCATGTGTTCTTTAAGTGATGCACGTAGTCCCATCCTGGTGCTGGGCTTTCAAGTAGAATGTGCAGGGTGGGGTCAGAGAGGTGGTTCCAGGAAGAGAGAAAGCAGAACGATAGCAGACAGGTTGCTTTATCATGGGAACGAGGCAGAAGCTCAATTTTCCTACTTGAGCATGTCATAAACAGGAGAAAAGCAAAAATTACTTAAAAGCAATTCCTTCAAACTCTCTCAGTTGAAGTCAGACTTAGTTCTCATGATTGAAATAGAAGTATTTATAGACAAGGGTCTGGATATAAAATTCAGGAAATTAAAATACGATGGAATCAAGACGGTGCCTCAAAAGTTTTTTCAAAAGTTAAGGAGATCAGTTTGCTACTGGAAAGAGGACGAGGCTCTGAGTGGGCCTGCCTAGAGCTGGTTGGTAATATGTGGGTTCTTCACTTGTGCGGGAAAGGTTTCACAATAGGAGTCCAGGTGGTTTTTAGAGGATTTTATCAAAGCTGGGGACAGTGAAACAACAAAGGGCCTGGGATAGAAGAAGCAACAGGAGAGGAACTGTAACCAAAACACAGATCCTACTTCCTGCCACTAGGAACACCAATATTCCGCAGGCAGGTGCTGATGTAAAGGAAAGTGGTTTCTTTTCAGATGCTGGCCACCTGGAAGATGGGAACTCATGTCACAAAGCCCATCTCCACCTCTCAGTGGAGGCAGAGGTTTTTATAAGGAAGGAGAGGGGAACAGAACAAGGAAATCAAGGGAGGAGGTTGCAAGTTCCCTCTGTGCAGACTAGCACAGACCTTTCCGTTAAGGCAAGTGATGGTTTGGTGTTCGTCACACTGGTTTAGCCATCTGGTTTCATATCATTATCTTGACTCCACAGTTGAAGGTCAGCAAATCTCCCAGAGCTGGGATGTCTGAAGGCCCGGTCTGTATCTTTTGAAGTTAGTTCTTAGGATTCTTATACAAACATGCTACAAGCTGCATATTGGTCAGAGTCAGCACTTATAGAAACAATGTTAAAAGAATGGTGGGGTGGGTTACAATTTCAGTCCATTGCAATTTTTTATTGTCACAGAACTAGGTTGGAAAATGAACCTAGGCTGGGCTGCTTTGGCTCACTAAGGAAAATGGGGCCTGAAGGACAGGTTCAGGGGTTAGCACAGGATGAGGTGCTGCTGCTCATTGCTCCCTGGTTGCAAGACTCATAGGGTCCCTTACAGTTTGGAGGATGCATGCCTTTGGGGGAAGAAGAATAACAAGGGAAAGTCATGGGCATGGTCCTGGGAAGGAGAGCACTTGGGGTCCTCCATCCTAAAAGCTTTTAAAGGAGTGGGTGGGAGGAAGGAGGAGGGGTTAGGAGAGGTCTTAGGGGAGAATCTCAATAGAATATTCATCAGCTTTATGCTGCTGTGCCAAAATGAGATTTATTCCCTTAACTTCATCTGTTCTTGCCAGTGGTTGGCACAAATGGCATTAATTGGATTTCTGCTACTTATCTCCCTGAGTAGGGTGATTTAAGCTATTTACCCTGTAGTTGGGGAGGAGATATGCAAACAATTTACTCTAAAGTGTCCTTGGTTCAGGGAAGACAGGATTTACCAAATGGTTACAAACTGCTTTTTTAACCATTTCTCTTAGTTTCCCTGCTCTGTTTGTTCTGGCTTACTAGCCTGTCTCATATTGATCAAAATTAGAATTCTGTACTGACAGATAATTCTACAACCTACAAATCTCAACTAAAATGATTTCCTTGCTATTATTAATGGGAACTTCATCAGTGATGACCCAATAATATGTTAAGATATATATCTAAGAAGTTCTAAAATAAATATAAGTAGGATATTCAAAAAGGTGAAAGAAGAAATTCCTGGTAGAGTAAGAAATCACAAAATCAAACATGGCAGAAACAGAATAAGAAGTATATAAAAAGATCAGAGATTCTAAAAATCAAAGTATACTCACCGATGAAATTTTTAAAGAAACTTAACAGAAGAGACACTCTCTAGACTGGAAAAAGAGAGAGGTTAGCAATTTAAAAGATAGGATTATATGCTTCCAACTGAAAGCAACACAGAGATAAAAGAGTTCTAAGACATATGGCAGAATAGTTAAGAATCAAGAACAGCCTGAGAGGCTACAATGTTGGTGAAAAATAGCTAAATTTTTCAGAACTAGGAAAAAAGGTCAATTCTCAGACTGCTAGTGATTAACTGAATAAGTGAAAATATACTTATTCATTCTTGATATTTAATTTGTTTTTAGGAGATGATTTTGAAGTGTGTGAAAATACTATGTAAAATTTCAGTTAAATTTGAAGCTATATTTAAACTAGAGTTTGGGTATGTATAGATGTCAAATGTAATATTTTATATTATAGTAGTCATACATCTTATTAAGTATCACCTAAGATTGATGGCTTTTGGGACAAAGAAATCTTAATACCTAAAATTATTACCTAGGCCAACATTGGGGAAAAAAAGCCTTTCTGATTATTTCCATCTTTATATATATATTTTTTAAAGATTCTATTTATTTTTAGACAGAGGAGAAGGGAAAGAGAAAGAGAGGGAGAGAAACATCAGTGTGAGGTTGCCTCTCACACGCCCCCTACTGGGCATCTGGCCTGCACCCCAGGCATGTGCCCTGACTGGGAACTGAACCGGCGACCCTTTGGTTCACAGGCCGGTGTTCCATCCACTGAGCCACACCAGCCAGGGCCCATCTTTATATTTTTATACCATCAATCTATCTATTTCAAACCTTCCAAAATACAGTTTTTGTTGGTGATGTTATTTATTGTTTTAGTAGAAGAGATAAATTACTCTACCCCTGTGAATTTGGCTTCTAAACCCTGCCTTTTAAAATCTGGACTAGTTCTTAGCAATTTCACATAAGAATTTTTTTTTAAATAAAGGATACCTTAATAAAGGCAAGTAAAGATTTAAGAGTCCAAATATAAATAAATGTAACAATACAGTAAATAGAGAATATCTTGAAAATCTTTATCAATTTGACTGCAGCAGTCCTATTGAATCATTGAAAATAAGTTTATTTTTCTTGTCTTTTAAAAAAAATCTAACCATAACTTATCCCTCCCCCTAAAAAAAGGAATTGGTTATTTCAATTGAGTATATGTCGTTTCCATTTTTACACTATAGTTAGAATTTGTAGAATTGTAGCAATGAATTATTCCTTTTCAAATATTTAAATTGTTATTAAATAAAATCCAATTCATGTTTTACATAGAATAACATGCACTATGTTATGGATATAAATAGTAGCTTCAAGTAAAATATTTAATTATTATTGAAAACGTAAGCATTAGTATTTGTAAATGAATAGTGTTGATTCCTGACAGTCTCAGATATTATTTTCCATAATAAATGCTGTATAATTTGACTGTGCTCTTATTGTAGACAATTGTATAAATCATATTTTTTTCTATTCTGAAGTAGATAATTTTATAACAAAAATGTAGATTAGTTAAGAGCACAGACTTTGGAGACTATTTAAATTTCAGGTTTGAATTTTGTATTTGAAATTTGAATCCATCAGGATGAAGCCAAGAAACAGAAACCACTTTAAGTCTCTCAAATAAAGAAAATTAAATAAGAAAGTTGATTACTCAAATGTGGAAAAGCTGAGATGTAAACCTACCAGGCTATTTAGAGGTCAGCACCACAGGCTCTCTTTCCTGTGGCTGGTAGGGCTGTGGGAAGTGATGGTGTTTCCCAGAAGCCCAGTGGGAACTAGTGCGGCAGGACAGCCCGCAGAACTGAGAGCTGGAACAGACAACCATCTGGTAGGGGCTGGAGCCATGGAGGAGAAGCAATTCTTGCCCCAGTTAACAGAAAGAGAAGAGAAACATCCTAACTTCTCTTTTTCCATCCTCAGACATTCTACAAATGCCTCCCTTCGGCCACTTCTCCCACCAGTACAAATCTGAGAGAAAACAAGCTATTTGATGTTTTTGAATTTTTTTTCCACTTGTAAAATAAGCATTGTAATCCAGTGTTTTTATAAACATTAAATTACCCATTTACAGCACTGAGCAGAGTGTCTGCCATATTATAAAGTTCTCAATAAATGTTAAATATTTTTATGATAGATTTTAAGTCCTTGTATTATTTCAAATCTCAATCTAATCTTCATTGGATTTGGTTTCTGTTTATCCCCTTCTAAGCTATGACCTCATACTCCAGAAGTGGTTCTCGTCTTTCCTCTTTATAGATAATATGACTTCTTTTTCTTTGATTGCAAAATCCTTATCAAAGGAGTATTAAAAATTTCATGGGTCCCTGATATTTAGAATTTCTATGTGGATTTGAGAAATAATTTAAAACAAATAGGTAGGTAGAACTTGCTTATAGCTACAGCTTCTTGTGTGCCTATGATATACCATGTTTGAGACTTTAAATCTTATTTAATTTTTACCATGACCTATTTCATGTATGATATAAGGATTATCATTACCATTTAAGAGATGAGAAGGCAAGAAAGCAGAGGTAAAATTACTTGATCAGAGTCATAATCTCACAGGAGCTGTTGTTGAAATCCAGGTTTGCTCAAATCCAGGGCCCATGTTTTGATCCCCATTGTACATACTGTCTCCCACTACATTGACCCATTATTGCATTTTCAATTTTCATACACTAAATTATCCTAGGAATTTAGTTTTCATTGAAAATTGTTTTACAATTCAATTATTGTCCCTGATGCCTTCAACAAATATCTATTAAACACTTAGGAAGTGGCAGGTACTCTTCTGAACACTGGAGTTCACAATCTAGCTGGGGAGAGATAGGTATCCATCTGGTAGGTATCCATCTTCTCCTGCTGAGTAACAAATCGCCACTAAATTAACAACTCAGAACAACACCCATTTATTATCTCATAGTTTCTCTGGATCAGAAGTCCAAACACAACTTAAATGGGCCCTCTGATTAAGAACGGTCTCATAAGGCTGCAATCAAGGTATGGACCAGACCTGGCTTCTCATATGAGGCTCAGGGCTCTTCCAAGCTCATGTGGTTGTTAGCAGCATTTCTATATCTTTATATCCATCTAGATTTATATATCTTTATATACCTGTATCTTGCAAATATAGAACTGTACGCCTGCTATAAGTTACCTGCAGTTCCTTGCCACGTGGCCCTCTCATGGGGGCCTCTCAAAACATGAAGACAGCTCTCTTCTTCAAAGCCAGCAAAAGAGAAAGTTGTTAGAGCAAGTCTGCTACTAAATGGAGTTTTATAATGTCGACATCCCATCACCTTTGCCGTATAACAGAAGCTAATTCTGGAAGTGACAGCCATCATTTTTGCCACATTCAATTGATTAGAAGCAAGTCAGAAGTCCTGGCCATACCCAAGGGGAGGAAATTATACAAGAACGTAAATACTAGACAAAGAGGATGATAGGAGCCATGTTCAAGTCTACCTGCTACATCTATAGATAAGTGCTTAAGGGTAATACCAAATAAAAATGAGTACTCAACAGAGAATCCAAATAGCATGCTATAATTCAGTGTGACTTAGTGTCTCTTGATGGAATGGTCACAGGAGGCTTCTCTGAGGAGGTGACACCTACACTGAGATCTCAACAACAAAAGGAAGCCAGATCATCTGGTCGTGTTCACAGTGAGAGTGGCTGGAGAGCAGTGAATGACAGGGACAGTGATATGAAATGAAGTCAGACTGGTAAGCAAAGGTTGGGTCACATAAGGATTAACAAATGAACATATTTTTCTCCATGCTATTATTAGAAGGTTTTAAATAGTGTGAGCTTGTGATTTGGATATATATATATATACATATATATATATATATATATATACACACACACATATATATATCATTCCGATTGTCATAATAAAAATAGATTATAGGGATTCAATAATAGGAGCAAAGAGACCCATAGAAGGCTACTGTAGTAGTTGGGGCTTAAACGTATGCAGCTTGGACTGGGATGGTAACAGTGGAGATAAAGCTAGGTAGACAGGCCTGAGGAATGGTTAATGTCAGTAAGACCTGCGATATATTAGTTAATGGATATGATGAATAGAGAAATCCAAGGAAAACTCCTTGCTTTTTGTGGTTACTACCTTGATAAAGACAATCTTGTGCAATCCTGCTTTTCTTAACAAGAATAAATTTCAGTTTATTACCAAATAATCACTTTCTTCTGTTAGTGGTTTTTGCACACAGTTCTTTCATCCCATTTCTTATAATGTCGCTCTATCAAGGAGCATCCTCAGATTCCACTGACCAGCTTGGCTGTGTTAGGCAACTCTCACACAAGAACAGGTGCTACATCTAGTTATGTCTAGGACGCTTTCTTGTACATTTTGCTTTTCAATTGACAAAATGTGTAAAATAAAAATTTCAGTCAATACTGTCCAGGGTGGGAGACTAAATATTTTTCTTAATGATGATTTCTTATTGAACTAATTATTTCTGTTCATCACCTTAAAGTGAGTCAAAGGACCATGTACAGGAAGATGAAGAAACAGTTTAATTAATTTGTTTTGTGGTTTAATCAAAATACAACTTTAATTTTTGGTCTCCCACCATCATTTAAAAATGTATGCACTAGCTATAATCTTTCCCTGCCTCTACTTGAAATGGGGGCAGTTCCCATGAGCTTTATGCTTATTCTTAGTTGAATAGAACTTTAAGTCACAGAGTCACAAAATGCAGTTCCAATTTAGAAATCAAAATGTCAAGAAAAAAAGTACATATAAAGTAAATAAGAGAGTCAACTCTTCAATATTGACTCAAAGGCGAGTCTTCTTCCCTTTCCCAGCTAAGGCTCCTATAGTGGGTGACTTCCGGACACAGGGGGTGCTGTTGGCTCCTGCTCTCACATCCTTCATCCATTTCTCTATAGGCGGGTGTGTGCACCCCCCAGGCAGAAGAAAGGAGGAGAGACAAGAACTTGGACTTGGTTGGGTGGCTTCAACCTTCTGCCCTAGCAGTGCTTCTCTTATAAGTGCTTTCAAGGGCTGTCCTGGGGTCCCCGCCTTTCTCCCCCCTCCACCCAGGGCCTCCAGCCCAGCTCCCTCTCCACGTGGGCATGTTTTGTACACAGGAAACACGTGGGCATCCTCTAGCAGGACAAATGTGAACTGTTTCAACACAGTTGCCCTGGCTATCCCAGGAAACAGTTAGCTTTTCCTGGGCTTCCTTGTGTCCCAGGCTAAAGTCAGACCCCAGGAGTGGCATTAATATAGCAGAACAAAGACTTAAATTAAGAAGTATAAATCATCTTTATTATTAATTTGTCCAAACACTTTGCCACTGGTATTAGTACAGAATAGCAAGAAAAGTAAATATTTTGATGTAAATAAGGCTATAAACATCTAACTTAAATTAGTTTGGAATTATAGATATATAATATATCTAGAATTATAGATATATAGATACATCATATAATATAGATACATTATGATATATATGTATAATATATGCTATTGATATATAAGATTTATCTATGTACACACATATATATATGATATATGTATATACACATCTTAAGTACATCCAGACTGAGAATCTGGGCATCCTTTTTATTTCTGAGCACAACCTCACTCATCCACACTTTATTTGTACCAGAGAGTGTGACTCTACATAATTAAAGCTTAGCGATAACAGGTAGGATCTTGTCTTCAGCCTGAGGGCAACTACATCCCTTGTTCTGCCAGCACTGCCTATTGGAAGCAGAACTCTCAGATTAAAGGCAGAACACGCCCCTGGCTCTTCAAACATCAAAATGAGCCATGAAGTGCTTTTTCAGTCAGTATTTTCTTAAATTTGATGAATTTGGATTTCCTTTTTCTCTTGTGATTTATAAAAATACGTATTACATAAACAGTTTTATCCAGGAAGCCACTGGAAATATGTTTAGCCAATAGAATATAAACCTCACTAACTATGGGACGTTTTTAAACAGAGAAGTGAGAATGCCAGCCACCCCGTGTTTACCATTTCACAACTGTCTGTGTTTTTCAGAGCTTGTCTGCACTTGCTGGTTATGCTTTGAGGGGATGAGCCTTTTCTTAGAGTGTCACTTCTTTTCATACTGCTTTAACAAAACAAAAGACAAAAAAACAAAAAAACAGTACAATTCTAGTTGTATTATTCATAGATAATGCACAAAATCATTTGCTTTTTTCTAAAGTTGTGTAAATCATAAGTATCTCCAAATATGGAAGAGCCAGTGTCATGAATAGTCTTTATTTTCTAGCTTTCAGGATTGCTGAGAAGTTTTATGCCACTCATATTTAAGAACAAGGTAACGAAAAGCTGAATTAAAGTTTAGTGTGCATGGATAAAACTTAATAGTCTTTGTTATAGGGCTGAGTATTCCTAAGTCTCAGAGTCTCAATGCCTATAAGTCTTTGGTGGTGTTGATGAGGCCAGTAAGTTTTTATCCAGGAGAAATCTTCTTCCATTTTGCTACCTTGGAGAAATAATCTTGGCAGGCACCATCCCTGAGCTAACGGAGGAAAGGAGTTAGGGTCTTACTATTCGGAATGTAGACATTATTTAACGGGCATTTCAGCATGGGGGTGACAGCAAGTCCAGAGTCCCTCAAGCTGAACCTCTCCGGAGAGTAACTTCTAATCATCTTGGGTAAAGAGGGCCATCTAACAGCTGTGCTGAATTTGGAAGAAGGAATTTTAACTACTTCCCGATATTGACTTTTACCCTTGTTTTCCTCTCCAGCTGAATCTGTCTCTGATTCTTAAAACCTCTGGCTCCAACTTTCAAAGGTCTACTGATTCAAATACCCCTTATATATCTGATGTCTACACTCCAAAACATAGTTGCAATTGTCTGGCTATTCTCTGTTTTTATCCTTGTACACTCACAGTTGTTTTAATTCCATTAGGTTGATTAAAACAGATGCCATAATTATTTGGATTTGATTTGGGGTATATTTAACCTGCAGTCTCTAACCAGAAACTCTTCTTACCACAGTTCTTTCCCCACCAAAATTCAATTTCTTTCCATGAAGAATTCCTTATATGTAGATTTTTCTTATCTCATTTCATCTCATCTCATTTTATTACTGTGCAAATAAAGTGAAAGTCATAAAAACAAAAGTAATAATACTAGAGGAGATAGGCCTAGGTTTCATAAATTTAATTCATTTGAAATAGAGATGAAAATCACTAGGCCAGAAGCTGTATCACTGTAGGTTCAATTTGATGCTTATTGAATTTAAGCCAGCTGAATATTTCAACAGTTATAAAGTACAAGAATAGACTAAAATAATATATCTTGAATGTTGAAAATACATTACAAAAAATGGTGTTCCATAGGTGAAATGTAATTTTAAAAATTTACAGAATTCTCTATAACATAAAAGCCCATCCCCAGGCTTTAGATATTTGAATTGCAGAAAGTTCCAGTAATGTAAGTAAAGAACTATAGAATGTCCCAATTTTTAGGTTACCATCCTAAATTTAAGAAACATAAGAAATAAGTAGGTACTCAAGTAGAAATGTTATGAAGTATTTTAGTAACTCCAGAGTTCTGTGATATTTTCTGGAACTCTTGAACTATTTACTTTTTTTTCAACTATTATTATAACTCTTCTCTATCAAAACTTGTTTTTATTTTCAAAAAATTATTATTCATGTTATACCTCACTGGAAGTACAAATCAATTCTTTATCTCTTGCCCTTTGAAAGTAAATAAGCATGCTTGAGCAGATAGAATTTATTTGAGGGGACAAGAAATCAATGTGATATAATAAAGAAGATCAAATATTAAAGATTGAACACAAATATGTGTTCTCTTTGCTAAAATCCCAGTAAATAACGTAATTTCAAACAGCATTCTTGGAAGTCAGAAGGTAATGGTGTAATATATTTAAATTTCTAACAGAAATTGATTTCTAATTTCTAATTCTATATCTAGTTGTGATATTAAGTGTGAAAGTAAAAAAAATTCACATATGTCAAGTCTCAAAATAAGTACTCATAATGCACTCTTTCTCAGCAATCGCTCTCTCAAAACAAAGGGATAAATAAAGAAGGCAGAAATCCTGGGCCTGGGAAACAAGAGATTCAGCAAAGGAGAAAGGAGCAGAAAACTCTAAGAGCAAGAGGGAAGGGGTGTCCTGAAAGTCATCTGATAAGGAGAAGAGCCAGATTGAATCAGAGCTCAGAGAGAACAAAAGACAGTGTCAAATAAACTGACAAATAAACAAATAAAAAAAAAAACCTGAGTGAATGATTACCTAAGTTTTCAGAGTTCTGTGAAGGTATTAGGAAAACTTAATGAAAATCACATAGAAATCTGAGCAAAAAGACAATTGTCTCCAAGGAAAGTGAAAAATTACATTAAAAAAGACGTGAGCACAGCATGCACTGTTGACTCAGTGTGAACGTGAGAATTATGTAAGCACTGAATTGTCATCTTACCAAAAATCATGGGATAAAGAATCGGGAGGATGAATTGAAAGAGAAATATCTGTGTGAAACAGGGATTTTATGTTTACTGGTTTAAAAACAGCTATATGATAGTCTTATCTTCCATAGAAGGAATTCAGTTGATATATCTAAATTTTCAAATTGAAGAGTATATTTCAAATGCATTGAAAGTGGGTTGCTTCTGGTAAACCAGAATCGGGGGTGCTAAGGGATTGGATATAAGATTGCTAATTTTTCTCATAAACACTCTGTTAAATATTTGAAATTTTGAAGCATATTGATGATTAATTTTTAAATGAGTAAGCATGAGAAGTTAAGACCACTAGATTTAAATGTTTGCTCTGGTCTGGTTACCAAGTACCCTGAACTGTACTCCCAAAATTTCAGGGCAGTTTTTAGGGTTAAAATGAGAAATCTCCAAATATTTCCTCCAGTATACACCCTGGCACTCAGGCAAGCTTTGAGCATATTTCCTGAACTTGAGAAGTCCCAAATTCTTGACAAGACCCAGCATGACCATATATCCTCCCCATACCAAAGGTTCTAAAGATTCATGCCCTACCAGACTCTTACCCCGCCCCATGCCTGCCCCCCAGCCCTCCCTGCTGGCTCCCTGTTAAATGTACTCTGTGGGGGTTGAGGCACAGTAAGGCCCTAAGTGGCCCATTATCTTTAAGAGATTCCCCAGACTAGAAGGAGGTATCCATGGATTTTCTAGCATTTTAGAGACTTTTGAGTTTCAATATTAGCCCTACAGACAATTATGAATGACCAATAGAAGGGATGGCCGAATATGCCTAAAGCCAGGAGGGTGGGAGTTTATACTCCCTTAAGGCATGGTGTGTCTATTGGGATGAGCAAATAAGTATGATTTCATCTTAACTCAATTTTTCTCTATGCATCTAATAAATGTTTTTACAAGAATTTTAAAAACTTTTTATTCACAGTTTAAAACACAGAATCTAATTTCTAATTATTCTTAAACTAGTACTTTTGGAAATTTGTATATAAATAAAATAGAAATAGAGGATTGTTTGAAGCAAATGGTGTCAGGCATTATGTTTTAGCACAGGTCACTGATTTTCTGTGTCTCATCACAGTTGCTGTTTACAAAGCAAACTGAATCTCAACCTTTCTCTGAAAAACAGATCCACATTCTTCTCTTATCAGGGGCTGGTCCCTTACATTCAAGCTAAAGTTCAACCAAAGTAATTCCCACTCCTTTTACCTATTTTACATGCTCTACCTTGAGAAAAGAATGTACACATTTTGTTCACCTGCATACCGATGTTTTCTATTTATAAACACATGTAATTACAGGCATTTTCCAGCTGATTTAAGTTACTAACAGGTGGATATTGCAACTGTCTGCATGCCACATTACAGTTTCAAAGTCAGTAAACTCCTACCAAGATAAGTTAACAAAAATAAGTAACATATATAAATATCAATTTATTGTATATCTAAATATAATGAGTTCTAAAATTAAAAGTATTTGTTGAATCATTATTCTCATTAGCACAAGATTGGACAAGATTTCAAATTAAAAGTATTCAATCCCCACTATTCCAGTGGAGGTGATCATCTCTCCTTCTTCAGCTGGCTACTGGGTTTTAATGACCTAAAATTTGATGTGAATCTTTGACTGTAACAGCCTTCAGGGAATTTCATGGTTTAGATTTCAGATTACTGTTCCCAGTCAATCAAGGATAGAGTCTTCAGCCAAATTACCACTGTGTGGAGAGCTCAGACATAACCTTTAATACTCCATTACCAGAAAATAAATGTGATTTTTGTATTGAAGCACAATTTAAACAGGGGAGAATGCACCAATCTTAGTTGCAGAGATCAATGCATTTTGAAATATGTATTCAAGGTCTGTCTAGAAAAAGTCCAACCATCATTAATATAATGAGAATCATTTGAATAACATTGATGTACCCTGGCAGCCAAAGAGAGTGGACTGGAATGTACATGTGTGAACAATGATGACTTCACTGTACTAGTCAGTGGGGGTGGTAGATGCTACTGAGTGAGCATGTGTATTGTGTGGCTGTCACATTCAAAATGACTAAGCGAGTGGAGCAACAAGTCTGGATCAAATTTTGCCTTGAGCTTGAATATTTATCTGAGGAAACTGTCTGGATGATTCAGAAGTCCGTAGCAATGGGCAACTTGTGATTGTCAGCTTCATCACGACAATGTGCCCACTCTGCATCGAATCTTGTGCAGAGATTTTTGGTGAAACATCAAATCACCCAGGTGACTCAGCCCCACTATAGCCCAGATTTGGCCCTGCTACTTCTGACTTTTCCCAAAACTAAAATCACCTTTGAATGGGAAGACATTTCAGACCATCAACGAGATTCAGGAAAACACAATGGGGCAGCTGATGGAGACTGGAAGAACTGTGTGAGATCTCAAGGTGCCTAATTTGTAGGGGACTGAGACATCATTGTCCTATGTACAATGTTTCTTTTATCTTGCATCTTCTTCAATAAATGTCTCTATTTTTCTTATTTTATGGCTGCATACTCTCTGGACAGACCCCATGTACCCAGGTAACAATATCCAGCTCAAGATTTAGAACATACCTATTACTCTAGAAAATTTCTCCATGCTACTTTCGAATCAGTAGTCTTCCCTTGCCACAGAAGTAACTTTTTTTCTGATTTCTATAACTATAAATTAGTTTTGTATAGTTCAACAAATGAAATTATAAAGGCTATGCTCTTTAGTGTCTGACTTCTTTTGATCAATATAATGTTTTTGAGATTAGGCCTGGAGTTTGGAAAAGGGAAGTAAAAGTGGCCTTTCTTCACAGGTGGCATAATTATGTATGTAAAACTCTAAAAGCATCAGGAAAAACGTATCTCTAACTACTAAGAATTCAGTAAGGTCAAGGGCTATAGAGTCCTTATATAGAGTATATAAGTCATTGTATCTCTCACTAAAACTTCTGCATAACTTTATCATTGACTGAGAAGGAAATTATTTTCTGGAATGAACAAATACAGACCCAAGGACACACAAAGATAACCCCTAAACAAACATGAAAAATGTGTTTGAAAAAGACCTAAAATATCCTCAAACCTAGTAAACAATCAAAATACTTTTAAGAGAAATTATAAGGCAATGCATAGAAGACTAAACTCTTATGCCCATCATTTTACTATATATGTATAACCTTATTTCTATGTGAATATAATTTTTAAAAATCAAGTTGCAAAGTATTTTATAGAGTATGATCAACAAGAAACAGAACTTTGTGCTTCCATTGTCTGCGTATAGAAAAGAAGATTCTCTCATGAATAAAGAATTAAATAAAAACATTTAAGTTGTCTAAACAAAGCAACTACCTCTGCATTTTGGGGTGAGCGTGTGTGCATCCACGTGTGCATGCGTGCACTGCTCTCTCTTTAGAAAGTATTAACACTCACAAAGGGTAACTGGTCAAATAAAAAACATGGCAAGCCTTAAACAGATGTAATCAGCTAAGTAAAGTTTACAGTGTGATTGTATTCTATGTACAACACAAGGTTGCCAGGCAACTGTCTTTCCTACAACTAACTGAATGAATGTAGAAGATACTTATAGAAACATTTGTTTTGAGATTTCCTTGTGCTGGACACTGTACTAAGGACCTCACATGCCTTTTATCATTTAATCTCCACAAAACATGAAACAGGTATTTTCTTCATTTTATAGATGTGAAATCAAAGGTCAAAGCATTTAGGTAACTGTCCCAGGGTTACACAGGAAGCAAGTAAAGAAAGCAAGATTCACATTAAGAGCTCACTTCCATGTTCTGACACTCCTTTGCTGTCTTCCTATATTTAAGTCAGTATTCCCCATTTCTTTTTTTGATCATCCCATAGTTGCAGGAGTAAATTGCTATATTTGAGCAATTTTCTTGTGTCTGAATTGCATGGAAATAAACTCAAACCATGTAAGAGCAATGTGACATGGAGACTAAATTCTAATATAAAAAGGCGTAATAACTGAAATAAAAAGTTGGCGTAGTCCAACAAAATAATTTTGCTTTTACATGTTAGCAAATATTAAGTTCCCATGATAGTCACTTCCACATGGGATTTTCATGACTACATCACAGCAACCATGTGTGAAAACCCTTTCTACAATTTTACAAAGGAGCACACTTGGGCTCAGAGGTGAAATGATTCTCACTCAAAAGTTGCCTCTAACTGGACAGTTACAAAACTCCTACAAACTGAATGAATGGAGTTCACAGAAAGGAAAATGCAAAGGACCGATTAAAGTGTTGAACTTCAATTTCATTAAAATCAAAGAGAGTAACATTTAAATCACAAATACAACTTTTCACACATCAAGTTGGCAAATATAAGGAATTCAAGCTTTTTCTTTTCTCTTTTTTTTTCTTCTTGGATGTTGAAACATTTACTGTTGTCTACAAGGTCACCATGCATGTGAAAGCATTCTACTTCACTTCTACCCTTCCAGATGTGGCCATTTCTTCAAAAAATTTTTTTTTGTTTTATTTTTTGCCATTAACTTTTTCAATGATGGAAGAAAGTGCAGGTAAAAACATTCTCTCTCATTCTTGGTAAGAATGTGAATTACTGAAACAGAACTACTCTGGGTTCTATTCCTCTGGGTTCTATTGCCAGCCTCCAAAACACCATGACTCCCAATGTCAGTTTTATGAAAAGGAAAGGAACTATTTATTCAACAGTTATACAGGTTTAGAATAATGGTGGAATTATGCCTTTAAATCCCATGCCCTTCAGAAACAAAAAACACCCACAAACACAGTCCTGCCTCCCCTTGCTAAACCAGCCCAGTCAGGGGTATTGTCTCTCAGGAAAAGAAATAGAAGTCTACAGCGAAGCTGGGCAGATTCCCCATCTGTATTCCAGCTTCTTCCAGTTATCCATGCTCAGCTAGCTCCTGCTCTTAATCCAAAACTGGATGATTCCTCTTCCTGGTGAGCTGGGGGCACGCCTTTTGTCTTCTTTCAAACTGTGTGGCCAAGACCTCCTCTGCTCCCAAGCTGCACAGTTAAGAGAGTGAGAGAGAAAGAGAGTGAGCCTTTCATGGCTCTCCTACCTTTCTTCCAAGCTACAAGGTACAGAGTTCCAGCCTGGCCTCTGTGCACTGGGGTTTAAATCCCGGGGCACATCTTCCTCCATAGCCCCGTTTCCAACTCCCACATTGGGTTACGTCTGTCCTTCCCCTTATCTCCTGCCCTTCCCGGCTACCATTGTTAATCCCTACCATTGTTAGTCCAGGCTGGCATGGCCCCTTGATGGTAGGAGTCACCTCTAAGCCTCTCTTGCAGGCACAGCAAACCCCTCTGGAGACATCAAGATTTAGAGTCACTCTCCTCTCTGGCTCAGAGGCAGTGAGCACAGCCATCAGCATTACTAAAGCACCGGCCAAGTTCTGTAGATATGCAAGTAACTCTCCAAGGCCCTGCTCTGCTTCCCCTTCCCCAAGCCAGGTTAGTGGGGGGTTTCCCTGTTTTGGGGGACCTCGGTATTCCGTTACATTACTACAACTTTTTGGAAACTCTCCTAATTAATATCTAATAAAATTGATAATTCCTTTACATTTTGATTGGGAATTCTTGCTTAAGAGCCAACTCATCATAAATACAAACTCTGTATATGAACCAGGATTTTTATTGCAGCACATGTTGCAAGAACATATACCTACATATATACACACTTAAACACATGGATCCCACAACAGTGCAAAAATGATTCATTGGAGAAAAGTTATACTCATCAACAAGTAGTACTGGAATAATGGACAGCTACAGGTAAGAAAATGAATGTCAAACTACCCCTCAGAAATTACTCCAAAATTAATAGATATTGGATCATATGCTTAGATTTAAATCATGAAATCATAAAACATTTTAGAAAAAAAATTTAAAAATTTGTGATCTGTGGTTAGATATTCTTGCAGGTGATATAAAAAAACATAATACATTCAAGAATAAATTGATAAATTGAACTACCAAATGAAAAACATTTGCTCTATGCAAGACATTGTTAAGACAACCAAAGGGCAAACCACAAACTGGGAAAAAATAATGCCAATCATATATCTGAAAAAATCACTAAAATCAGCAAAATACTTCTATAAAACTATCAGAATGACTAAAATAAAAAATATTAACATCAAGTGCGGGTGAGGATATTAACACACTACTTCTGTTGCTACAAAATGGTACAGTCACATGGGAAAAGTTTAGCAGTTTTTTCAAAATTAATCATACCATTTGACCCAGCAGTTCCACCCCCAGGTATTAACTATACAGGAATAAAAATTATCTTCACTTACACCAACAACTGTACCTGAATGTTTATAGCATCTTTATTCAAAACAACCCAAAACTCTGTCAACCTCTGAATGGATAAACTTTGGTACATCCATACCAAAGGAGCAAATTATTGATGTAATGACAAACTATTAATACATTCTATGATTTGGATGAATATCAGAGGCATTGTGCTGAGTGAAGGAAACCAACTTCAAAAACTACATGTTGTATGATTCCATGTATATGACATTCTCAAAAAAGGAAAAAAGTGAGCTGTAAGTGTGGAGAACGGCTCAGCGGTCTCCAGGAATTAAGGATGCAGGAAGCGGGTGACTATAAAAAGATAACATGAGGGAGGTTTTGAAGGCGATGAAATTGTTCTGTAACCTCAAAATCCATAAACTGTACACACACAAAATCACCTTACTCTCTATTTTTAAAATTTAAAAAGCCAACAAGAATTATCAAATAGAGTTCTATGTATGAAATATTGTATAGTTATTAATACAAGTGTCACTGATATGTTAGGTGATTAAATCAAATTTGAAATATTACATGTATAGAGTATGATCACATTTTTGTAAAATTAAAACCAAAATAAAATTTATATGTGCATGTGTGTTTGTGTATGTGTTTATATGTATGTATGCCTGAGTGCATGCTTATGTGTGTGTGACTGTGTGTGTACATGTTTCCAAGTACCATTGTGCAGAAGATACTTTAGTATCTTTATGAGAGGTAGAGAGGGGTAGAGGTGGAGTGGAAAGAAATTTTAATCTTCTCAAATTATTGTGTGATTTTTTTTTAGTGGTTAAAAGAACATTTATTCCTGTACTACAAATAATCTAACAAGCCAATACCTCTTTTGGGCGTGAATGTTTTAGAAGAATGTCACTTGCACAGAAGCGTAATATAAATGTTACTATAAATAAAAACATGTTCAAAGGAATGCTTTTAAGTCTTATTTGTCTGTGACTTTCGTCTTCAGGGCATGTTGAGAATTGAGGAAATTTAAGGAGTTTATTGTCAAATCACTTACAAGTTATAAGAAATTATAAGTAAATTGTTTTATCATTTATTCCTTTTGAGCAGGGATATTATTGAGTTATTTAGTTATTATATTTAGTTATACCCCACTTGTAGTGATGTATGTATTTTGTTAAGTCAGGGATAATATTAAAAGTATGTGAAACTCACATCATATGTTTTACAACAAATATTCTTTTTCTTAATGGAGTAACATAGCCCATTACAAATCCTTCCCAAAACATAATTTTTCAATATCAACAGCACTATTCAACTTTCTGTTTTCAGATAAAATCATCATTTAAGTACGTAGAATTTTTAATGCCCCTTAAACAAAAATGTATTCCCAAGTATTGTATATACAAAACATCATAAAGTAAAATTCCTGAAGGTGGCAGCATCCTAAGCAATTCTGTCCTCAACCTTTGCAGTAAGCTGTTCTTTTTTTATGAATTAGTACTACATTTGCTGGTTAAAATGGCCAGGAACATTACAAACCACGATTAATTGCAAAGCAAGGTAACTGTAGTCATAATGCTGTGATTTCTAGAAGATTACTATTTAAAATATATAGGCTATGATTACAAATACAAGCTATTCTCAATACAAATATCTTTGTCAATGCCTCTTACATTTGTGAAGATTTCTGTTCCCTTGTTCATTACATTAGTTTCTCTACTAAGAAGTGACAGCAAAGTGACAAGGTGTCAGAGATGCATTTCAATATTCCAACTTCCAACTTAGAGCTGTTATTTTTATAAGAGAAAAATAATTTTAATGCCAATTCTTTCTTTACATTTTTTGAAAGATAAAAAAATAATTATGATGAGTATGACTACAATTCTTGAAAATAAGATGGCCCCATAAACCAGAAGTCAAATTTAAACATTAGGTGTTTAAAGAACTTATTCAATTTACAGTGTTATATTAAAACCCATAGTTTTCTTGCCTGCCAATAAAATTTTATTTGATGATATACTTGAAGCTATTATGCTCTACTCAGATGGCTGTGGCTGTTACCATGGTTATTGAAAGGCAAATTTCCTGATCCATTCTTTGTGAGTAGGAACTCATAGGAAGAAAGAGTTCATTAGCAGGGTTAGGATGATCACTGTTGTCCCTGATTAAATACTCTGTCAGAAAGAAAAGTCCCCTCCAGGGAAATGTTAGCCTGTAGGAATAATGGAAACATATCATTCATTAGTAAGAATCACATTGTTTCCAGAACTTCCCATCCATCCCCAGTTGGGTTACACCTAAATTCTCCCACACTCATACCAGGCTTGAAGAAGGGACCAGCCTGTTCTCAGTAATAGCAGCCATGAACCGTTCTCCATGCTATTCATCAACAAGGGTCCCTCTGGATATACGTATTTTTCCTTTAGTGTGATGTGTATTTCTCCATTCATAACAATTTACCGGTTGATTTCCAGTCTCATGTCTGTTGTTTCATGTCTAAACTCTACAGTGTTTGTCAGTAACCTCCTAAGGTTTAACAACCATTCATCATGCATACTACATTAGATTGCCATACAAACACACATTTCATAGAAAAATAATAAAGCCTTTTGTGTTATAGGTAAAGAAACATGATGGCTAGGTGGCTTAGTTGGTTGGAGTGTCAGCCCGTACACCAAAAGGCTACAGGTTCAATTCCTGGTCTGGGAACATACCTGGGTTGTGGATTTGATCCCCAGTTGGGGTGTATATGGGAGGCGACCAATCAATATTTTTCTCTCACATCAAGTTTCTCTCTCTCTCTCTCAAATAAATGAAAACATATCCTCAGGTGAGGAAAAAACAAACATGGTGCTGCAAATGGTAACCTACAAGTCAGCTAAGCCACACATGACCACGCGGTTTGGAGAAAGTCTCTGGAAGGCATAAAGTGATCTCAGCAGCATTTTTTAGACCTTTCCCCAACCAGAACTTTTCTCTCTGTTTCTATTTTATTTTCGTATTATCCTTCTTTCCGTTACTATTCTTTCTTCCTTTTATTTTATTTTTTTCAACTCGTGTCCTTCCCTCTTCAGTTTCTAAGTCTGTGAGCCTAGTGAATATTAGGGTTTTTCCAGGAATATTTCCAAATGTTTGGTAAAGCACTGGGACTGGGACTTCAAGTCACAGAAACAACAAAAGCACAGACCCCGGGGGCTGAAGGTCAGAGGCTGGAGCGATGATTCATCCAGATGTTATTTAGCACAGGAAAATTAGAAAATGGCCATAAGGAAAGTTTAATGCAGTTAACTTGTACAATGAAACCGAAAAAATTTCAACATACTTATTCAATAAATCAGGGCACTTTTTTTTCATATTTGGGACTAGCAATTTAAAAATTCTTAAAAGACTAGCCATAAATTTCTCAGCTATTATAGATTATAACTAGCAGCCATATTATAGATACAGATGTGTAGAGAGAAAAACTGTCTCCTTTATTTTATACTTTGCTAAATAGGGCTTGAGGAGGAGATTTAAGAAAAAGAAATAAAGTTATTTTAAAATAAAAATGGTTTCACTTAACCATAAGTGATACAATACAAGACAGAAGTAGAAGAAGGAGCAAATAAGTATAATCAGCATGGGAAACTTGAAAGAAATAAGGGAGAAACGAATGTTGAAATACAGGGAATAATGAAAGCATTCATATAAGTAATTAATAATAGTTTGGTGGAAAATTAAAGAAAATGGGTCAGAAAAAAAAAGATGCAATGTTTGTGAATGAGAGAGAGACAGATAGACAAGATGTGGACATCTGAGACAGGAAATACCAGTGACTGTTGTGCAAGAAGTCACTTTTGCCATAAACCAAGTAGTGTGAAAACACTGGTTCTCACCAACATGTTAATTTTCACATCAAGCATCGAGGACTACATAAATTAAATGTATAATTTAATTATCATTGAAGGCGATGATGATACTAATTGTATTTTCACCTCTTTAGAATCTCATGGGATGTGATAATAAGTGAATTGCACAGAGTATCAAGCTCATTTCCGGTGCTCAGCTAACATCACACAATAGAAAACCAAGTTCGCAGCAGGAATTTGCTATTATTTCGTGTTAGCTAAATGGAAAATGGTAGGCACCTTGCTTTTGGGATATATTTACTTGTTTCTTGATCCCTCCTGCAGTTTTCTGCCAAAGTAAACAAAGAAAGGAGAGGCAGAGAAGAGTCACACTAATTGTACTCCCTCCCCTCCTTTGCCCATGGGTAGACAGGCTCGTCACACCACAGGTGTGGCATCCATAGTCTCCATTCAGTTTCAGATTTTCCATTCGAGCAGCGATTTTCAAACTTTTATCCAATGGCACATGTAAACTAATAACTAAAATTCTTCAGCATTCCAAAAAATACATTTTTTGCCAATCTAACAAAAATAGATACAATTTTTATTCATTTGCACTGACAGCTATCATTGTGTTGGTTGTCATTTTTTAAATTTGACAGTCTAAAGGAAAAGAGGTCAGAGACGTTGACTAATTAGTCAGGTATTACGGACTTTAACAATTCTTGCAGCACACCAATTGAAAATCGCTGCATTGGAATATTTGCTCTCTACGGATTTCCAGTACAAGGAAATGGCCAACACAAGAATGCAATGTAAGCTCTTAGTTTCTACAATTAGTAGATAATAGCTGGTGTTAATTATTCATTATGCAGCCCAGGACGTTTGACCTCTTTGGATACCTCTGTATCCATTTACATAGAAGTCCCAAATGTTTAGATGGGGTGGGTAAACATTGGAACTTATTGCCAGGTTCTCCTCTGACTGAAGTAGAACACTAAAGATTAGGAAAACAGCTTTTTTCCTCTTCAACTCTGGAAAGGTAGTCTTAGAGTTACCCTTCCAGACAGAGAAGAATAAATGGAGAGATCTCTGGACACCTCAAAGCAAAGACTCTTGGGCTTAAGAAAGGGGCTTAGCAGTGTATTTTGCTGACCTGCTTCTCTTAGGCAGCTCTGCATTAATTCAAGAAGTTCTCTCTAAAATCAAATTTATATGAAGCTCTGTCCAGACTCATAGGGAAGGCTTAATTATGTTTTAAATTAACCTATAATAGAAATTATAGTGTATCTATGGTGCCTATGAAAAGTGCACCTATCATAGGTCTATGGCTCAAAGAATCTTCATCACGTAACTACATCACATGTAACTAGCTCCCTGATCATGATCTCAAACATTATTGGAAGACCCTCCATCACTTGCTTCCAATGTAACTGTTAGTCTGAATTCAAACTGCATAGTTTTGCCTATATTTTGTCTTTAAATTTTAATTTATTTACTTTAAATAGATGAAATAATGCAGTATGTTCTCTTTTCTAGCTGGTTTCTTTGACTCAGTATTATGTTTGAAAGACTCATTCATATATTTGGGGGTGATTATGGATTGGTTATTCTTACTGATGTGTAGTATTCTATTATATGAATATACCATAATAATTATTATTCTACAATTGGTGGATATTTGAGCAGTTTCCAGTATGGGGATATTATGAACAGTACTGTAATAAACATTCTCATATGTGCCTTCAGTGCATATAACTGTTCATATATGATAAGTATACATCAAGAGTTTGAAATTGCAAAGCCATACAGGTCCATGTTCTTATGTTTTAGTAGTTAGTGCCAAACAATTTTCCAAAGTGTTTCTACCAACTTATTATACATTCTAACCACACCATGTGAGAGTTCCGATTGCTCTGCATTTTTGACAGCTCTCAATATTTTCCATCTTTCAGTTTTATCCTTTCTGATGGGTGACCACAGGAGTTTACAGCTATACTCTAACACTGGTTGAGTAGTCTGGGACTCAGATCTTGAGTGCCCAGACTCAAATTTACAAATTTTGGAAATTTACAAATTCCAGTTGTAAATAATATATTTGAGTCTCCTACATCACTTTGGTACACAGCGTCTTTTTGGTAATTGAAAGAAAAAAAGGATTTTTAAAGAAATCTACCCAGCAAGATAACTTTAGCCATCAAAAAACACTTTGGAAAACAGTTGAGGGGAAGATACAAGATACAAGAAACATTGTGCATAGGACAATGACACCTTAGTCACTTCAAAGTAGGCACGTTGGGACTTCACACAGTTCTCCCAGTCACCATAAGTTGCCCCATTGTATTTTCCTGAATCTCATCAACAGTCTGAAATCACTTCCATTTCAAAGGTGATTTTAGTTTTGGGAAAAGCCAGAAGTCACAGGGCACCAAATCTGGGCTGTAAGGGGGCTGAGTCTCCTGGGTGATTTGATGTTTCACCAAAAAACTCTGCATGAAATAAGACATGATGCATGAGCAGGAATGTTGTCGTGATGAAGCTGCCAATCACAATTTGCCCATAGCTGCAGAACTTCTATATCATCCAAATAATTTCTGCAGAAGAATGTTCCAGCTTAACGCAAAATTTGATGCAGATTTGTTGCTCCACTCACTCAGTCATTTTGAATGTGATGGCCACACAACACACATGTTCAATTGACAGTGTCTACCACCGTCACTGACTAGTACAGTGAAGTTGCCATTGTTCACACATTCCAGACCACTATCCTTGGCTGCCAGGTTACATCGATGTCACACAAACCATTCTGATTATATTAACAATGGTTGGACTTTCTCCAGACAAGCTTCATATTTTACTTTCAATTAGGCTAATTATCTTTTACAGTTTTATCCTGAATGCTTTGGTGTTTTCCAAAACCTAAAGCAAGATACATTAGAAAACTTGTTCTAGATTAAAATGTTATTCATTAAGTTATTAGTACCTGATATTTACTATTATAACTGCCAGAGAGAGAAAAATTAGTAGAGTCCTTTTTTTCAGCAACTTACAAACTAAGGAGAAAAGTAATGATAGCAAATGTTCTTTGAGTGTTTCCTCTATGCAATTCACACTCATTATCTTATTTAGTCTTTACAACAAACATAGGAACAGATTCTATCATTGCCCCCATTATAGATGAGGAAACTGAAGCACAAGAATGTGAAGAAAACTGCCCAGGGTTGCAGTATATAGAAATAAGATTCAAACCCAGGAAGTCAGATTCCAGAGTAAACTTTTAACCATTACAGTATCCTATGACTATAACAAAAGAAATTATAAAATATGTGCTTAAAAATAGGACTAAAAACAAAGTTATCTGGGAGATACAAATGGGAGAGATACCTCTGATATAGAACTTTGAGAAATGACATAGAATTGGCTAGATTTTTAACATTAGGAATACTTAGAAGGGAAAAAATTAGAAGAAATAAAATTTCATCTAGAGGGAACAACACAGAATCTAAATTCCTTGGGGGAAGGAAGTGTGCTTTGTTACGGTAACCTGAGAGATCAGAGAAAGGTCTGTAAATCAACTGATATGAATGAATGTAGAAATTTAGGGCATGTCAGGTATTTATGCATCCTGTAGTCCTCTACTGCAGTTCAAGTGGTTATTGGATGAGAGGGTAAGTGAACGTATAAATGGGTGAAGAGTACATTCAGAAAAGCAATACTTTTGAGTAAGCATAACCAAAGTATAATCTCAGCCTAAGGTTTAATTTCTGTTTCCCTGCAGTTTATTTTATACCATGATGTTGGAATCTTCAAATGAAATAACTTTTTAAAAAATTCAGGGGCTGGAGTTGCTAAATGGTCATTAACTTTAATTGCAAATCAACTAAGCTAAATATTAAATAACTTTCAATACTGATAGTGTTATCTTCACATGATCATTTTAAAAATTATTTTCTTAAAAATGATTAATCACTGACCCAAAATATTACTTTAGGATTAAAGAGAAGAAATAGACATAAGATATGCCTCAAGTAATAAATGTTGAATAGATGCTAAATAAGATGAATAAACAAATAATGGAAGCTTGTGCCACTGGATCCTACAGTATACCAACTACATAAGGCCACTCTCTCAAGCTCAGGAGACATAACAGCTCTATCTAATACATAGAAACGAACACAGGGAGGCTGCCAAAATGAAGAGACAGAGAAACGTCCCAAGTGAAAAAATAGAGCAAAACTTAAAAAAAAAAAAGAACTAAACAAAATGGAGACAAGCAATCTACCAGATTCAAAGTTTAAAACAATGGTTATAAAGATGCTCAATGAAGTTAACAAGAACCACAGCATAAAAAAGGACGTAGAAATCATAAAAAAAGAGTCAGAAATGAAGGATACCCTAACTGAAATAAATAATTTATATGAAATCAACAACAGAGTAGATAAAGCTGAGAATCAAGTCAGCAATTTGGAATATAAGGAAGTAAAAAAAAAAAACCAGCCCAATCAGAACAACAAAAAGAAAAAAAAATTTTTAAATGAGGCTAGTGTAAGAAACTTCTGGGACAACTTCAAGCTTACCAACATTTGCTTCATGAGGGTGCTGGCAGGAGAAGAGAGAACAAAAAAGTGAAAAACCATTTGAAAAAATAATGACTGTAAATTTTCCTAACCTGTTAAAGAACATAGACATACAAGTCCAGAAAGCACAGAGTCCCAAACAAGATGAAATCAAAGAGGCCCACACCAAGACACATCATAATTAAATTGCAAAAGGTTAAAGACAAAGACAGAATCTTAAAGAAGTAAAAGAAAAGCAGGGAGCTCCCATAAGACTGTCAGCTGATTTCTCAACAGAAACTCTGCAAGCCAGAAGGGATTAGCAAGAAATATTCTGTGATGAAAAGCAAGAACCTACAACCAAGATTACTCTGCCCAGCCAAGCTCTCATTTAGGATCCAAGGACATATAAAGAGCTTCCCAGGGGAAAAAAAAAACTAAAGAAGTTCAACACCATGAAACTGGTATTATATGAAATGTTAAAGAGTCTCCTTTAAGAAAAAGACAGAAAAAATCAAAAATAGGATCAATATAATGGCAACAAGTACAACAAGTCTATTAACACTTGAATAAAAAAAATAAACAGAATAGAAACATACTCATAGATAAAGAGAATATTTTGATGTTGCCAGATGGGAGGGGGTTTGGGGGGTGGGTGAAAAGGTGAAGATACTAAGTACAAGTTGGTAGGTACAGAATAGTTATGGGGATGTAAAGTATAGCATAGGAAATATAGTCAATGATATTCTAATAACTATGTGTGGTGTTAGATGGGTACAAGGTTTATTGGGATAATCACTTAGTGAGTTATATAATGTCTAATCTCTGGGGTGTACACCTGAAACTAATAAAATATGGTATGTCAGCTGTAACTGAAACATAAAAAATGATTTTAATGTAAAAAAAAGAAAAATACAATTTCCTCCCCAACCGTTTTCCTTAACCAGAGATAACCTTTTTATTATTCCAGAGACAATTTACATTATGTAAACAAATGTATATTTTAAATGTGCCTTTTAAAAAAACAGGTTCATTCTTTTAAATGACTGTAATATTCCACTCAATGTAGACCTCACTAAATATTGAATAAGTACTCTATTGATGTTTTTTATTACTATTTTCAGATTGTGTGATTACAATGCAGATCAAATATTTCCTTTTAAAATCATCACTACACATATGCATGGATATCTATAAAATAAATTTGTCACAGTACAATTGTTGAGACTAAGGGTTTATGTATTTGGAAATGTTATTGTTAAATTGTTTGCTATCAGTGTAAGACTCATAAATACAATAAGTAAAATAAACAAGCACAAAAGAATAACATATTCTTCTGTGTTGTCTATGTAATACTCAAAAGCAGAAAAACTTCTTATATTGTTAGAAGCTGGTGATTAGTTGGGAAAGTGTGGAGGGGTTCGTGAGGGAGAAGGCACAGTGGTACTGCTCTGTCTTTTGATTTGAGTGGTAGTTAAATGTGGTTGCTTCTTGATGATGCATCAAAGTCACACTTAAAATTCTTTTCTTTCACTTTACGTAGGCTATACTTACAAAATGTTTATTAACAACGGCAGTATAAAATGAGTTACATTGCTATGAGACAAAATGCTTTTTACATGCTTCAGTGCCAGTGTGTTTGTTTTATTGAGAACTGTGTGTCAATCTCCTTGGCTGATGTTTCTGTTCTTTCTAACTTCCTGTCTGCGGATTTGTGGTGCTTTTATTTTTAAAGTTCATTGAGGCATAATTTATATAATCTGTACATCAAACGTAAAGTGTGATAAACCCTAAGAGGTATATACTTGTACAACTATAAAAATTAGTTCTATGCCTTAAAAAAAAGTGGTATTTAATATTATGTTTTATTTTTAATAAAAGGTAAACTTCAGTCATTTGGTAGTTCCTGGAAAATTGAAGGGAAAAACTACTCAGATTATAAAATAACAGAGATTATATTGAAGTATTAATATTCAGGTAAAAACTTGGATATGTTAAATTACAGAATGTTAGGACAGCTTAAAAGTTTTTCCATTTACGTCATATCTCCCAAGTTCAAGCTTCTTCTGAATTATTAACATTATAAACAAAATATCTCTGTTAAACAAGTGGATGTGGTTGGTGACTATCTTCATATATTTCAGGTTGAGAAAAATGAAACCCAGATTGATTCAGTGATGTGTCATTCATTCAATACAAGAACGGAGGTCTCTTTATCTTGAGTCAATAATGACTTACAATGGCTCATTAGCCTATAGTCAGAACTTTTACAAGTACCTTTTCTTATCTGTCTAACTTTGAATACAGAACACCGTGTTTTACCACTGGAGATTATTTTACAGCACTGTAAACTCAGTTTGGAAGTCTAACTATGACTCTGCTTTGTGTGAAGTGGAGACATACACAATTTTAAATATAAAATTTGAGTCAGCAAACTTTTCTCACAAAGACAAAATCCCATGAGATTTTGTTTTCAGTATATGTACATAGAACATAATTTCATGATGAAAACAAGCAAACATTATTATAAGAAAAATAACTCTTTGAAATATACAATCATTGGATCAATTTTTCAGCATTGACTTCTGCTATTATTAGTTAGAATAATACTCTAAGACTTTAAAGAATTATGACTGGGAAACACTTACAACTAATTGCATTGGTGAATTCAACTGGTAAAAAGTGATGCCTTTTTTCTCCCCAAAGCTGTATGTAGTTGTGCCAAGGAGCTACATGGGTAAAATTTGGCCTACTACTCATAATGTTGGAAACAAGCGCCCCCTGCACGTTTCAGGCAACTATTTTTGTTGGTCGCAGCTTTTCAACAAATATTGTATGTTAAAAAGGTATTACATATTCTGTTCCCGTTTCAAAATCATTAACTCTGTAAAAGTTGGAAAAGAAAGTCATATTTTCAAATAAAAGTGATTTTTTATTTCAGAAAGAAAACATCATGTGGCTATTAACTTGACTTTTCACAGTCTAAAGAGAAAACTGAAATAAGTCTCTTTGCTTGAAAAAAGAATTACAAAGTTTTAAGTGTTGAAAACATCTAATTTTTGAGAATTATATCCATCTATACTTGCACAAGTCCAAATTTGCTACACAGAAATTAAAATGCTAATAATTTCTCATTCTTTTAAAGTAATGATTGGTGAAAAAAGTTATGCAGGCACAAACCTAATACATTTCTTACTTATGTTCATTTTGGTCTACCTATCCTCAGAGTCTCAGGACAATTAAATGTTTAGTTGTTCCTGAGAACAACTAAAGACAACAATTTAGTCTTTTTTCCTTGTTCACTTGCTTACCCACTGTTAAATCTATATTTTAAGTAATTTCAATCAGGGTGAATTAATAAATCCCAGATTGCTCATGAGAGCCAACTGATTCAGAACGAATCTTCCCTAATCGTTTTGTGTTCACATGGGTGTTCACTTTAGTTCCTCGCCAAAGGGGAAAATAATCTTTCCACACCCAACTAAAAAGACTCAAAGATTAATTCCTTTAGTGAGCAGCGTCACTGAACAAGCAGTTTTAGCTTGGTGTGTGTGTGTGTGTGTGTGTGTGTGTGTGTGTGTGTGTGAATGAAGATCTGGGTGCAGATTAAGTCAACAAAGTAGTTTTCACATAGAACCGTACAGGATCCTGGTGTTGCTTTTTGTTAGAAATCGCATTCTGAAATTTATAATCTTTATTACCAAGTTTTTAAAATCCCAAATGACATTTTATTTTCTGTGTGAAAGTTTTCTTTGGAAAGCATATTGTCATTTTTTTCTCAGCCTAATTTTATATCTTTCTTCTCTACCCCTCCACAATAACATTTTCTTTTGATAATATCATCTTGTGCTGTTGAAATGAGCACATCTTCGAGTTAGCTCTTCCTTGTCAGAAGGCAAATAATAGTGCCCTATTTTTTTTAAGTCTAACAGTATATGGCACTGTGCTTCTTACACAGTTTCTCACCCGTCTAAATAAGAAGTCTAAGATTAGTTATTGTCTGGCTTGACCTGGGCAAAGTGCCTGAGCTCTCCAGAGAAGCCTGGTCCAAGGTTTCTTTATCAGGGGTCACTTTGCTTTAAGAGAGCAACATCGATTGGTTGCTTATAAAAAAGAAGAGAAAAATTTCCATAAGCTGAACTGAAAATTCAGTAAAAGATGGGGAGGTTTTCACAGAATAATTAGAACACAGGTGAGATTTTAGAGCCTCCATTTCCTCCCCAAACCCACCTGCACAAAGTATCACCACCGCCCCTTTCCAAGGTGGTGAGTCAGACAATCCACTCATCTCGGGGCTTGGTTTCTGCGGTGGCGACTGGCAAAGGGCTCCACTGGAGGATTAATAAACACTTCTTGAAAATGGTGATGACAGACTGGATTGGCTTTTGCCATGCAGGTTATGACAGTAGGATTTTAGATGCGGGATTTTAGGTGAATGCCACTGTAAGTGAGAAATTCTGAATGAAATTGATCACATGGGTGGGTATAGGAACACAAACAGAGATCTGAAAATAGTTCTGTCTTCACAAGGTGGTAAGAATTGACTTTTGATGCAGAATATGAATGACTGCCTTTCAGGTTAAGGTAATATTTATGTAAAATAAAATGTAAAATAAAACACGTGAACACCAAAGAGCTATGTCATTTGTATTCTTTCAGAATTTGGAAGAGGTGCATAATCTTGCAACACAATATAGTAATGAATTTGCCAACTAATTTTGGACAAATAAAAGAACTTGTCTGGCCCCTTATTTTCTGGGAAATCCTCACATTTTATAACTTTAGCTAGCTAAGAAAACTAGGTCTCTTTAACTTTCTTTAGACTACACCAAGATCCCAATCAAACTAGGTAGGTTTCTGTCTTATTTTTTTCTTTTACAGAATACAGTGAGTGCAAGCTTGCATACTACCAGGTCTCCTAACTCACACCCTGTTCATAAATGAACTTCAGGGAGCATTTCAAAAACAGCAGAGTAACTCTTTCCATTTTTCTTAACCACATTCTCTTTACTTTTATTATTTAATGTTCTTTTATAGTAAATTCTTTATTTTAAACAGACACATAAATACTCTGTTTTAATACTCCCACTTCAAGACCATATAAATGGTGCTACCTAACAGCATTTTGCAATACATAGTAAAGTAAGTGCCCAAATCTATTTTCCTTTCTTTCTTTCTTTTTCTTTCTTTCTTTCTTTCTTTCTTTCTTTCTTTCTTTCTTTCTTTCTTTCTTTCTTTCTTTCTTTCTTTCTTTCTTTCTTT
>CM052547.1:28764494-28782480 GCA_028533065.1 Trachops cirrhosus | reverse complement strand
GGCCTGAGTAGCAGCATGGGGAGGACAGCCACCATTGGCCACATGAGGAGCTCCTCTGACCATCACTTTGGCCAGACCCTTGGATCCGCCTCCCCTAGCACAGCCCGAAGTCGAATCACAAAGTACAGTACAGTACAATATGCTAAGTAGCCAGGGTCCCAGCACACTTTTTCTCAGCAGTTGTGATTTAGGTTCAATTCCCACCACCAAAGAGCTAACAACGTCATTTATGATACACAACTAGGTGCTACGGTAGTTGTGGAGCAAGGTGCGAAACCACAGTGAGAAAAATTGGTGAAAATAGTGCTGCTGGGCAAGAGCTTTCCATAGCATTTGTAAACTTTTTGTTATATTAATACTAATGGAGCCATGACAGGGAACTAAAGCTTGATTTGGGGTTTCTTCACTTCTGTGTGGCCTGCAGTGCATCTCTAGCACGTGGAAGAAATAAAACCCAGTCATGTAAAAGCACAGGCCTTATAATGGCAATTTACATAAATAATTCTCTTGCTCTTTTTTGATTTGTCATGTAGTTCAGGCAACATTTAAAAAGAACTAAACATGCTGTATGTATTCTTGAGATGGTACGTACCATCTTGAGCTAATTTTTACACTGAATTCCAGATATATCTGGTACATGTTATTAACCTCTCTTTATGTTGCCTTATCTAACTGAATCAGCACTGCAAAACTACAAAACATAGAAGTATACATTAAGAGTTACCTAAAACCTTTATCAGAACATGTTTTATTTTCATGCATAAAGTTTATAGACTCATAATCTTTATTCAATGTAATATTTTCACAGAATGTGAATTATATAACTCCAAAACTTACATACTCACTCTCACTGGATATTTTTGATTATGTACACAAGTCATTTCTGGATTTATATCAACACGTGAGCGTCACCCAGGCTATGACATATATGACACACTTGGACTTCAGTAGGAGTTTAAAGGTGTTGTCATCATTGGCTAAAATGACCACAGCTACTTGGGAAAGACATTTGAAGCCCAAAAGAAACTTAAAAATATTGCCATATTACCTCATGCCTATTAATAAATTCTAACTTTTTATAAGATTGTTAGTATTATTAAGACCTACTTCACATTGCTCTGGAATACACCAGTCCACATAGATTACTAGTAGCCATGTGATAGAAACTTGCCTTCCAGTTCTAGATTATTCAATTTGTGTTAGGACAAAAGTATAAATGAATCAACCCATCAGCCATCGAATAATTTTAAAACAATAATCTATTTTTGCCCACAGTCCATCAATTTAGATATATTAGAATTACTAAATACTCTATCACCACAGCTAAATTTAATCTCTGTTGAACTTTACCTGAAGATCCACAAACTCAACCATGATTTCCATGCTTCTCATTGAATTCCCATAAATGCTTGATACTAAACAGATATCATTATCTCCATTTTTCAAAAGAAAAAACTGAAACACAGTGACAGTGATTGGTTGAGCCAAGGCCATACAGTAGAAGATCCAGAATTTAAACTGTTTCTCTGACTTCAAAGTTTGCTCCTTTTCCTCTATGCCAAGCAATGTTTCCAAATTAATAGAAATACTCAGGCTGTTCACCATTGCCGAAAATGTCAGAAACTGGCAGAAACCACTTAAATAAATAATACAATACCTCCAGGATCACTGTGTCCTTGCTTGTTTTGTAATAGTTGTGATATAGTCATCAAGACAATTTAGGAATAAAATCTTATTAACTAAGCCTATATGTCAGAGATTGTCAACCTTTATTACATCCAATCCACTTTGGGCACTTACAAATAATATAGCTTTCTGGGACACATACTCTAAAAATGTGGCTTTGGTAAGTGTAAATAAGGCCGAAAAATTGACATTTTAAAAACACTGTGAAAAATAGTTTTCCATTTTGTTTTATTGTGCAAAGCATTGATTACTATCAGGGCCCAGAGGGGAGAGGAGAGGGAATTTCAGGGGAGAAGGGAAGGGTTTACAGGAACAAATATAGAGGACACATGGATAAAACTAGGGGGGTTGGAAATGGGAGGGATGGTGGGTGGGCTGGAATGGGAATAAAGGATAGAAACTGTACTGAATAATCTAAAATAAAAAAAATTACTATCAAATTTAATATCTCTGAACGTAAGTATTTTTGATGGTGAAACTTTTATTAAGTTCCTGTTGTTACTCTTTGATGCAATTAGTCTGAAATAAAAGTTGATGATATAATATTGATACAAGATTCCTAATAGAATTGGACATTTCTCTTATACTTCTCAATTAATATCCCTGAATCTATGCAGATTTTACTGAGTGTTCTTTTCCCTGACTCTAAGTCCATCTGATTCTATGACATATAATATACACCCTTGACTGCTTGCATGTGCAGTTCCAGAAGTTAGTCATCAGCTTTTCATAGTACCAGGTTGATTATATCACGGAATTTTGATGACGTTTGCAGTTGCTTGTGCTAGAAAACCCTCCCAAGAAATAGAAACGTGTTTTAAAAACTTGTTGTCAGGTTTCTCATTGTAACTGTGTCATAATTGCCAAAAGATATATACTACTCACTGATGAGAACCACAAATTTATTCTCGAAATACTCAATAATAAAAAATAAATCACTGTTTGAGATCAAGTGATGAAGAACTGAATGCAACTGATACTAATTATTTTTCAAAAGTTGGGATGAAAGAGAGTTTCTATGGATATGGAGACGAGAAACATGCTATATGAACTAAGGTGGCAGAATTTCTGGAAAATGGGCCTTTGATTCAATAGGACTTAAAATATTTATTGTGTGTATAAGGGGTCCCAAGCAATGTCAAGGAAGCACAGGGAAGAAGATATATTTCCCAACTTCAAGAAGCTTTAACTTCTCAGGAAGCCTGTTCATAATATCTACAGTACAAATCACACTGTTATAAATGACAGTTCCTATGGCCACACGCTAAGCCTTGAAAAACTGTTCCACTTCTAACATTTAAATCATAACACAAACATTTTAGGACAACAACCTACTCTGCTTCCAGAAATCTTATTCTTTTACTTCTAATACACGTCTCTGATGTCATTCAGACCTCTAGACATTTATATCCTGCATTTCTTCAGAATTAATCACTTAGGGCACCTAGTCCTCATTTTTCTCCTTTCTAGAGCAAACTCCATAGTCTTTCTCTTTGGATACTCTTGTCAATATCCACTTAACAGTAGCCTAGGTATCTCTGGAATTCATTAATCACCATCCATTTTCAAAATTTGTGGCTTCATCCTCTTCGACGACACCTTTCCTTCTTGAAACTCCTTTCATTTCTTTTTTTATTAATTCAAAAATATTTATTGACACTATCATGTGCTAGGTGTCAGGAATATAGTTTTGATTTTTAAAAGATATGGTTCTTATTCTCATGGACATCACATTCTAGTGGTGAGGACAGAGAGTGATACCAACACAATATACACGTAAACTTGCAACTATGATAATTGCAAAAAAGAAGATGTACAAGGACCCTGATTTTTGTTCACATTTTTGTCTAAAAGGCAATGAAAGTATCTTTAGGAAGATGATATCCTTAGGTTTGCTCTTGGGAATACTTTTTCTATAACTAGTGTAGTAGACAGATTAGAGACTGGCCAGAACAGATGCAGGTCCTTTAGGAAGTTAACAGTAGCAATCCAGGTGAGGCACAAAAAGCACTTGGCAAAGACAGTGATTATCAGATGGAGAAAAGGAGATTAATTTGAGAGAGATGTTTCAGATGTAAAAATAATGAAACTTAGTGCTGGATTGGAAATGTAAGGGTAAGGGAAAAATATATAGACAATATCCCTTGAGTTTCTATCTTACACAACTAGATAGATGGGCAGTCTTATTGCCTGTCAAAAGGAAAGAACCCTTTCTGAGAACATAAATTTTCAGCATGTTGAATTTGAGTTGTATTTGAAACTTTCAAGAGGAGATTTCAGGCAGGCTTTGGGTTTGGATGTGGAGGTCCAGAGTTCAGAATAAAAAGAGCCTGGACTGGATAGATCCACTTGCAGGTTGTTCTTGCATGAGACCAATGAGAGAGACTGCAGACAGGGAAGAGGGGTGTAGGTGCAGGGCATGCCTACAATGAAACGGTGCATTGAATGAGTGCTAGAGGAGAATATGGCTGCAAAGAAACAGAGAGTAAGAGCCAGTTTGTGGGGGAAGAAATCAGGAGAATATTGCATGCACCCTTTTTATTTTCCTCCTGTCTTCAGGACTGTTTTGGAACCTGTTCATCTCAACATTCTTCCTTTGATTTAAATTACATTGATCCAAACTGGTTCTACCACTTCTTTGAAGGACTTTTTTCTGTCTGTTTTGCTGACTTTTCTCTCCCTTTCCCAAACAAATGTAAGTATGCAAATTGTCTCTTTAGATATTTTCATGTCTTTATCTTCCTGCTCTCCTAAGTGATTTCCTCCACTTTGCAATTTTTAAGTATATTTTATTCATCATGCTATTATAGTTGTCCCATTTTTTCTCCAATTTATTGTCTTCTGCCTGGTACTCCTCTTCCCTTCAGGATTCCTGCCCCCCTGCCCCACACCCCTGGTTCATATTCATGGGTCGTACATATAAGTTTTTTGATTTCTTCATTCCCTATACTATTCTTAACCTCTCCCTGTCTATTTTGTACCTACCGATTATGCTTCCTATTCCCTGTACCTTTTTCCCCCTTCTCCCCCTTCCCCCTTCCCACTGATAACTCTCCAGGTGACCTCCATTTCTGTGATTCTGTTCATGTTCTAGTTGTTTGCTTAGTTTGTTTTTGTTTTTGGTTTCTTTTTTAGGTTCATTTGTTGATAGTTGTGAGTTTGTTGTCATTTTACTGTCCATATTTTTTTATCTTCTTCCATTTTTTAGATAAGTCTCTTTAACATTTCACAAATAAGGGTTTGGTAATGATGAACTTTTTTAAATTTATCTTATCTGGGAAGCACTTTGTCAGCCCTTCCATTCTAAATGATAGCTTTGCTAGATAGAGTAATCTTGGATGTAGGTCCTTGCCTTTCATGACTTCAAATACTTCTTTCCAGTCCCTTCTTGCTTGCAATATTTCTTTTGAGAAACCAGCTGACAGTCTTATGGAAACTCCTCTGTAGGTGACTGTCTCCTTTCCTCTTGCTGTTTTTAAGATTCTCTCTTTATATTTAATCTTGGGTAATGTAATTATAATGTGCCTTGGTGTGTTCCTCCTTGGGTCCAATTTCTTTTGGACTCTCTGGACTTCCTAGACTTCCTGGAAGTCTATTTCCTTCACCAGATTGGGGAAGTTCTCCTTTCTTATTTTTTCAAATAAGTTTTTAATTTCTTGCTCTTCCTCTTCTCCTTCTGGCACCCCTATGATTTGGATGTTGGAACATTTAAAGTTGTCCTGTAAGTTCTTCGGCCTTTCCTCATTTCTTTGAATTCTTGTTTCTTCATTCTGTTCTGATTGAATGTTTATTTCTTCCTTCTGTTCCAAATCGTTGATTTGAATCCCAGTTTCCTTCTCTTCACTGTTGGTTCCCTGTACATTTTCCTTTATTTCACTTTTCATAGCCTTCACTTTTTCCTTTATTTTGTGACCATACTGAACCAATTCTGTGAGCACCATAATTGCCAGAATTTTGAACTGTGTATCTGATAGGTTGGCTATCTCTTTGTCACTTAGTTGTATTTTTTCTGGAACTTTTATCTGTTCTTTCACTTGGGCCATTTTTTTTTGTCTCAGAAGCCTGTTGTGTAGTAAGGGGCGGAGTCTTAGGTGTTCACTAGGGTAGGGCAACCCACGTCACTCTGTTGTGACGCTGTATGTGCAGGGGGGTTCTAGAGGGAACAGTGCCACTTGCTCTTCTCTCTGCCAGTTTTCAGTCACTTCCCCCAATATCCACAAGCAAATTGAAACTTTTGGTGCTGATTCCTGGGTGGATGGGTTTGTGTATGTTCTAGAACCCCATGGGTCTCTCCAACGAACTCTCCTGTGAGGCTGGGAGTTACTCCCACTGATGCCTCACCCCCCACAAGTATTTTCAGTCATAGGTTTCAGGCTTTATTTCCCTGAGCTGGAACTCTGGGTTGCGTGGTCTGTCTTGGTCCCCAGTTGTTCCTCCGGGTTTATCTGCACACAAATATGGCACCACCCCCTCCACCAGCCGGTACCTTGCCATGAGTTCTCTCTGCCCAGCTGTCCATCTCCACCCCTCCTACCAGTCCGGATGAATGTTTCTTCTTTAACTCTTTGCTTGTCAGACTTCCATACAGTTCTGTTTTCTGTCAGTTCTGGTTGTTTTTTTTGTTTAAAAATTTGTTGTTGTCCTTCTTTTGCTTGTGTGAGGAGGCAAAGTGTATCTACCTGTGCCTCCATCTTGACTGGATGTCCCATTTGTAATATTTTTAAATTGATCTCTTAGAATTCCCATGTAGAAAAATTTGTGACCTGTGAATAGTCATAATTTTGAATATTTTTCAATATTTGTATTTGGTTATACTTTCAGAAAATAAATAATACAATAGTGGGATCTTTCTCTTGACTGTAATAAAAATGTGTTTTCCATTTCACACTAAGCATAATGGTAGATTTTTGTATAATACATCATTTTTATCAAGTTAGTAACCATCTTTTATATTTTATTTATATTTTATTCTTTTCATTAAAAGCATATGATAAAGCATATCAAGCTTTTTATCTTGTTTGTTCTATTACCTTTGTCCCAGTTTTTTCCCCTTTACCCTCCTCTGCCCAGCCCACCCCTTGCTCCCACAGTCAATCCCCACACTGCTGTCCATGTCCATGGTCACTCATACAGGCTTTCTGACTAATCCCTTCCCATTCTTTCCACCATTGTCTCCCTGCTCACCCCCCTCTTTTTTTTTTGCAGCTGTCAGTCTATTCCATGTTTCCATATCTCTTGTTCTATTTTGTCCATGAGTTTATTTTGTTCATTAGATTCCTCTCATAAGTGAGATTATATGGTATTTGTCTTACACCAATGGGCTTATCTCACTTAGCATAATAGTCTCCATTTCCATCCATGCCATCACAAAGGGTAGGAATTCACTCTTTCTTTCTGCTGCATAGTATTCCATTGTGTAAATGTACCACATTTTTTATTCCATTCACCTACTGATGGGCATTTAGGCTATTTCCAATACTTGGCTCTTGTATGTAGTCCTGCTATGAACATAAGTGTGCATAAGTTCTTCTGAATTGCTATTAGGGATTCTCAGGGTATATTCCCAGCAATGGAATTTCTGGGTCAAAAGGCAGTTGCATTCTTAATTTTTTGGAGAAATTCCATAGTGTTTTCCACAGTAGTTGCACAACTCTGCATTCCCACCAACAGTGCACTAGAGTTCCCTTTTCTCTACCTCCTTACTTGTACTCATTTTTTGTTGATTTATTGATGATAGCCATTTGGACAAGTATGAGGTGGTATCTCATTGTGGTTTTAATTTGCATCTCTCTGATGGCTAGTAATGTTGACCATTTTTTAATATGTCTATGGGCCATTTATATGTCCTTCTTGGAGAAGTGTCTATTCAGGTCCTTTGCCTATTTTTTAATTGGATTGTTTGTCTTCCTGGTGTTGAGTCATATGAGTTCTTTATATATTTTGGAGATTAAACCCTTGTCCATTGTATCGTTGGCAAATAGGTTCTCCCATACAGTTGGTTTCTTTTTCATTTTGATCATGGTTTCTTAGCTGTGCAGAAGCTTTTTAATTTCATGTAGTCCCATTTGTTCCCTTTATTTCCCTTGTCCTAAAGGATGTATCAGTGAAAATATTGCTGCTTGGAATATCTGAAATTTTATTGCCTATGTTTTTCTCTAGGAATTTTATGGTGTTATGGTTAAGTTTTTTATCCACTTTGAGTTTATCCAGGTCTATGTTGTAAATTGGTATTCTGGTTTCATTTTTTTCATGTATCAGTCCAGATCTCCCAACACCATTTGTTGAACAGGCTATTGTTACTCCATTGTATGCTCATGCTCCCTTTGTCAAATAGTAATTTACCATAGAGACATGGGTTTATTTCTGGGCTCTCCATCCTGGTCCATTGATCAATGTGTCTGTTCTTATGCCAGTACCAGACTGTTTTGATTATAGTGGCCTTGTAATATAGTTTGATATCAGGTATTGTGATCTCTCCTACTTTGTTCTTCTTTCTCAAGTTACTGAGGCTATTTGGGGTCTTTTTGGTTCCATATAAATTTTTGAAGTATTTGTTTTAGATCTGTGAAATATACAGTTGGTATTTTAATAGGAATTGCATTGAATCTATAGATTGTTTTGAGTAGTATGGACATTTTAATTATGTTAATTCTCCCAATCCATGAATAGTATATGCTTCCATTTATTTGAGTCTGCCTCAATTTCTTTCTTCAGTGTCCCATATTTTCTGAGTACAGTCTCTTACTTCCAGGGTTAAGTTTATTCCTAGGTACTTTATTTTTTCCTTGTTGCTATAGTAAATGGGATTTTTTCTTGCTTTCTCTTTCTGATATTTCATTGTTGATGTACAAAAATGCCATTGACTTCTGAATATTGACTCTGTATTCCACTATTTTTTTGAAAGCACTTATTACGTGAAGTAGTTTTTTAATGGAGCCTACAGGGTCTTCTAGGTATGCTATCATGTTTTTTAAAAAAGCTATGGAAACCATGTTTTAAATTTTAGTTGTTATAAGGTTAAATATTATCATTAAACTTTCTAACATTGAACCACCTTACATTCCTTGAGACAATTTCAATGGATCTCCAAATTCATCTTTCCCTTTCTAGTGTCTCTTCTCTCTCCATTTATCAAAAAGTTTCCAGGAAAATTTCTTTAAACATGACTTTAACTGGGTTGTACCTTGCTCTGAAGCCCACAGTGGTTATTTATCTAGTATAGAATACCACCCAAATTCCTCAGGATTGCATTCAAAGTCCTCCACATTGTGTTAACTCACCAATACTGCTACCTCTCACAAATTTTACACTTAGGTCCAATCTGATTCCCTTTTGACCTGAAAAAAAATACATATTTCTTTCTGTCTTCTTTTTCATCTAATCTTCATTCACTGAGAATGTAGTCATTCTTAAAATTTCAAAGCTACCTTTCCCACCAAGTGTTCTCTAATGTACATAATGTGGAAATTATTTCCCTTTTTGCTGAGCTCATAAAACAGTATAGGCTCTTCCTATGGCACATATGTCAATGTGCCCGTAGCAGAAATTAATCACCCCTTTGGGATCCAATCAAGATTATAGCCTTTGTAAAGAGAAAAATTCTGTTACATACTGTTATCTCTACTGTCAACTAGAACAATCCCTATTAGGGCTCAAAAAAAGAAATGAAGGTGGAATTTAATTTTCTTTTTATTGTTAAGTGATCTTTAATTGAAATATTTTCCTTTGTAGCTCTTAACTAGCTGGGCACTCCACTGCATGGCTGTTTATGTCATCTATGATGTCATGAGGGTGGCGGCCATCGACATTGCAGCCCACAGACTGGGCCGTCCCCAGGATCTCTTTAATGGTTCCAGAGAGTTCTCTAGCCAGAGATCGGTGCCACATGTGTTGGGTGATGCTGACGATCTCTTCAAAAGTGATATTTCCACTGTGCTTGATGTTTTTTTGCTTCTTTCTGTCTCATGGTGGTTCTTTGAGGGCTTTGATGATCAGGTCAGAGGCAGAAGGCACTACCTCAATCTGGGACTGTCTGTTCTGAATGGTCAGTTTTACCGTGATCCTCAGACTCGTCCAGTCACTGGTTGCTTTGGTGATGTCATCACCAACCTTTTTTGGAGACAGGCCCAGGGGGCTGATCTTGGGGGCCAGGGTGGACGTGGCACCGACTTCCCCACTGGTCCACCTCCGGTAAACAACTTTGATCTCATTGGGGTAGAACTTCAGGGGCATGGTGGAGACAGCTGGTGTCGGATGAACCCAGATTCTGGAAGACCAAAGAAAGTTGCACCTTCACCTCCTCCAAACCAAAATCCAAAAGAAGTGGAATTTAATTTTTAAAACCACAGTCAACAACATGGTAAAGTAAAAATTTTACTTGTTCATAGACTATAAACACACTTAAATAATAAATATTCTAGACAAATATCAACTAATATCTTACCATAAATCATGTTGGTATCATCATCATCTAAAGTAAGCTCTTTAAAAATGAGAACTAATGGCAGAAAATCTTAACACTGTGGAAGTGATTTCATTTTTCCCCCCACCAGATATAGTAAATAACCTGAGAATATAGAAGCTGAAATATCAAGATACTTTGACCTGGGAGGAAATATGGAGTTATTGTGCTTTCTTGAAAAGAGGCATGATACATGGAAAGCAGTGTTTCAGAAACACTACTCTGGACAATGAACACAAAACGGATTTGGAGGGAAGAGTGAGAGGTGCAATTAGCAGTGTGGCACAGCAACACCAGGTGGAGGGGAACACGAGCAGATCTATAGCAGCAGAAACAAAGACAGAAAGTCAAAGCTGAGATAAAACAAGACATAAATTTGAAAGTATAACGTGGGTTGATTTAGGTAAGCAACAAAGAAAAGAAGAAATCAAGCATTTCAGAAATCAATTTTATCATGTCCTAAAGGTGTAACCTTAAACAGCAGAGTAAGTCCTCACTTTAGGTATTGATAGGTTCTGCAACTTTAAGTGAGATGACATATAACAAAATCAATTTTACTGTAAGCTAATTGTATAAACACAAGTCAAGTTTCTATAGCATCTCCTCAGCATTAATGAAATGATGGTGAAATGGCCTTATTTTGACTTTATTTGAAGATCCGCTGTATAAGATTTATTTAACATCACCTCCAACAACACTGGGCTGAGGGTTCCCAAAGCACACTATGCATGCTCTTAGTTAGCAAGTTGAGAAAAAAAATGTGTTTTCTTTCTTATTTAGCTAAACTGGAGCCACTTGAGGTCAAGGGCCAGGATGCATCGATGTTTTTAATTGTAGTCCCTAGCATAGTACAAGGCATAAAGGCAGCCAAAGAAAATAACATTGTAGAACTGAACTGATGCTAATTTATTTTAAATAAAAGGAAGAACTTAACTTGCAATTACAATCTAAGGAGTTCACCGGCAGGTTAGCAGATACACGTAGATGTGTGAATAGGGAAGTCTTCCAGAGGGAGTAGTAATACTTCTATCTCAGCACGTTTGTGCTACAGTGTTACCTCTTTAAGGGCACAATTCAAATTTCTTTGGAATGTTCCACTGCATTCATCACAGTAATAACCTTGCAGGAGATGCTCAATTAAAATTATTTTTTCATTTGTTAAAGAAACAGTAGTAAGTTAGTCTCTTTCATTTCTCTTACTTTATTATAAAATATTTAAGTATTTAAAGAGACTCCAACATTCTCAAAATCATTTGAGGCATTCCTCACTGAAGGATATTCTTTTTGTATAGAGACTTTAAGATGTGACATGGTTTAACACATTCTAGAAATGATTAGAGAAAAATAAATTTAAGATTTTCCTTAAATCTGGTGTAAAACGAGGAAGAGTTAGGCTACAGTTATTCTAATCTATTGAACAAAGTCTCTGAAAATATAAAACTATAATTTGATGATAAAATGTATCCTTTCTTCAGCAATTAATTGCTTCAATTATAGTGGTTACTTTCAGTCATGATTTCTATGATCAATATTGTAGACTTTTCCTATTTGTCATATTTTGTATGACAAACTATAATTGACTCATCTAGTCCAGGAGTCAGCCTACTTTTTCTGTACAGGTCAGATGAGTAATTATTTTAGGCTTGGCAAACCACACGTTCCCTATCATAACTACTTAGCTCTGCTTTTATCATGGGAAAGCAGCCATGATAATACAGTAGCATGTGAGTGTGGTTTTGTTAAGGAAGGAAGGAAAGAAAGGAAGGGAAAGGAAAGCAAAGAAAAGGAATGGAGGGAAGAGGAGGGGAAGGGGACTAAGGAGGGGAGATAGAAAGAATGAAAGAGGCTTTGGGCTACATTTAGCCCATGGATATAATTTGCCAACTGGTACTTGAGGGCAATATTCCTACATTTATTATGAAAATTGTCAAATAAAAAAGAGAAATCCATATACTACCTCTTACATTTAACAATTGTTAATATTTTGCTATATTATTACCATGAAGAAACTTTCTGTCATCATGAGATTTTGCCTCTACATAATTAAGCATGTATCTTTAAAAATGAAGACATATTACTACATAAATTAATAAAATTGATAGTAACCCCTTAACAGCCCATATTTAAATGTCTTTAAATATCCCCAAAATTATTTCTATAGCTGTTTTGTTTTGATCAGAAATGTAGTTAAAGATCAGACATTGTGTTTGATTATTAAATATTAAAAGAAAGTCTCTTGTAATCTCAAACAGCAGCCCCCAACACAGACACTTTTATATGACTCATTGAGGAATAGTCTATTTTTTAATTACATTTTAATGATTATGCTATTACAGCTGCCCTGATTTTCCCCCTTTGCCACCTTCCACCCAGCCTCCCCCACTCCCTCAGGCAATCCCCACATCATTGTGCATGTCCATGGGTCATGTGTGTAAGTTCTTTGCATACTTCCTTTCCTATACTGTATTTTACTTCTCCATGGCTATTCTGTAACTACCTATTTATACTTCTTAATCCCCTCATCTCTTCAACCATTCCTCCACTCCCAGCTGGCTACCATCAAAACACTCCATATCCATGATTCTGTCTCTGTTCTTCTTATTTTCTTAGTTTGTTTATAGATTCAATTGTTGATAGATATGTATTCATTGCCATTTCATTGTTCATAGTTTTGATCTTCTTTTTCTTAAATTAAGTCCTTTTAACATTTCATAAATGGATATAAATGGTTTGGTGAAGATGAAATCCTTTAGTTTTTTCTTGTCTGGGAAGCTCTTCACCTGCCCTTCGATTCTAAATCATATCTTTAATAGGTAGAGCAATCTTGTCTGTTAGGTCCCTGCTTGTCATCACTTTGAGTATTTGTTGCTGATCCCTTACCCTGCAAAGTTTCTTTTGAGAAATCAGCTGACAGTCTTATGGAAACTTCCCTGTAGCTAACTGACTGCTTTTCTCTTTCTGCTTTTAAGCTTCTCTCTTTATCTTTAACCTTTGACATTTTACTTATGATGTGTCTTGGAGTGGGCCTCTTTGCATCCATCTTATTTAGGACTCTCTCTGCTTCCCATACTTGCATGTCTATTTCCTTCACCAAATTAAGGAACTTTTCTTTCATTATTTTTTTAAATAAATTTCCAATTTCTTCCTCTTTGTCTTCTCCTCTGGCATCCCTATGATGTGAAGGCTAGACCGCTAGAAGTTGTCCCAGAGTCTGTTTATATTATCCTCATTTTTTGGACTCTTTTTTCTTCTTGTTGTTCTGATTGGTTGTTTTTGCTTCTTTATGTTCCAAATCATTGATTTGATTCTCAGCTTCATCCACACTATATTGTTTCCCTGTAAGTTGTTCTTTATTTCAATTAGCATTCTTCCTTTCTGACTGGATCTTTTTTATGCTGTTGAACAATGTGCATAAGTACTGGAAACAATCCATGTCCTACGAACAAATACCAAGCTTTCTCTTTATATTGTTTTTAACATATTTACCTCAATTTCTTCTTTATTTTTATGTGAGATTAGACAAAAATGTGTATATGAATACAGAGATTCATGTACGATATAAAAGCATATACATGAAAATACATGTGTATGATCCATGCTATGGGTGCTGTGTAAATAAAAGGGGATGGGATAGTCAGTAACTTTTATTTGCCTCAAAAAAATTCTAGGTCATTGGAATCTATCACCTTCTGTGAAAGATGCTGATTATTTTGTCTTTCAGGAAGACATGACAGTATCCCAGGCTATGAGCAAATATAGAAATGCAGACACTTGAGATGACATTTGAGAGTTTGCAGTGCCTTATGAAAGAGAGGAAAATCCTTTCCCAGGAAAAGCTTGATGCCTGTGAGAAAATATGTTAGTTTACCAGGGAAATTCCAAACAGAAAAATCACTACAAAGTTTATAAAATCTCCATGAAATGAGAACTATTGGGACATATGTGGAGGCACACCTAGTAAACAATGTTCAGCCCTGGCTAGTGTGGTTCAGTGGACCAAGTGCCGGCCTGGGAACCAAAGGGTCACTGGTTCAATTCCCAGTCTAGAGCACATGCCTAGGTTGCAGGCCAGGTCCCCAGTTGTGGGGCACATGAGAGGCAACTACACATTAATGTTTCTCTCCCTCTCTTTCTTGCTCAATTCCCCTATCTAAAAATAAATAAATAAAATCTTTTAAAAAAGAAATGAGAGAGGTTTGTACTGCCTTAAGGCATCTTAAGTCATTAACATTAGAGAATAGGATCAACAAAAGTCAGGAAAGAGGACTAGGCCAACTGAGATAATAGGACTACACAAAGGAAAGGGAACCAAGAGGTGCATATTGAAAACTGGAGCAAAGCTAGGGTGCCCTCAGTAGAGAAAAGGCATTGAATGTGTGAAGAACAGAGTTGGGGCAAAGAGTAAGTTAGAAGATAAAAGCACTCTGCAATATAGTAACTTCAGGCCACATGTGGTTATTTAGATTTAAATTAACTAAAATGAAATAAAGTTAACAATTCAATTCCTCAGTCATAGCAGCCACTTTTAAATGCTCGATAGCCATATATGGTTAGTGGCTAACCTGTATACTGCAGAGCACAGGGAGAGAACATTTCCACATCTCAGAGAGTTCTATGCCATAGCACAGTCCTGAGGACATTAAAATGAGTAGGAAAGAGAAAACAGCAGAGAAAGAAGTGAAGGAAGAGGGATGGTGATTCAGAATCTCCCTTTCCCATTCGTGCTTAATTTCTCACGTGACCAGGTGACCAGTCAAGATAGCAGCTGCTCTGCAACAGTGGGGTCTGCCACACCCCCTCTCACAAAGGTGCTGAGAGGTTGCTGCTTTACCAACACTCCAGGTGTTGGGATCTTTAGAGCCAGGCATTGAGTTAAGGGTGGAGCCAAGGTTGGTTCTGGATGAAGAGAGCCTGTGCAGACCCTCATGCCACGCCCAGAATTCAAGGTCAGTAAAGCACTCACTTGGCACTCAAAAGGTACAAGAGTAGGTTCCTTCATCTCTGGTGTCCAGTGAGTCTTCAGTCATTCATGGTCATGCAATCCTCCTGCTCAACCTAAGTCATAAAGTGACACTCACTTTTTATCTTATTCCACAAATCAGAAATTTGGCCTTACCACCTCTTTTTATTTTATTTGGTCGTATCAACCAATTCTAATTATAAGCACTTTTACTCCTTGTCAGTAAATAAGGCAGCCTCTCTCTTCCCTCTAAACTCCATGAGGAGCATGAATATTCAAACCTCTGTTCAGTGACCTTTGTCACACATCTGCAGGGAATTAACAGCATTCTGTAGAAGCGCTGATCCTCAGATTATCCTTTCTTTCTAGAACATTTTTAGTATCCTTTTGGTCAAAATCAACTTCTTATACAATCCAATAGGTCTTTTGTTCCAGACCACTATTTCAAATCCCATAGACTTCCTGCCACACACAATATTTATACCCAACATTAGGAGGTAAAGAGAGCATATCCCAAGAACACTGTCAAATGCTGCCTGCCTTGTGGGAGTCACTATTTATTCCACAAACTCAGGACTGCTCAGTTTCCCATTTGCATGTGTGGGCAGCCATCCCCGTGTTCTAATTGGCTCGCTATACAGGTTCTTGGCTCTGTGCTTGGGAATCGTCACTGACTTTTAACCCACCTCACCTGAAAAGCAGCTTCTGTGTGTCCATTAGTGTTTCAGACAAAGATCCTAATCTTAAAAGTTATCAACAGGATTTTAATTGGAGGTTTTGATTGTTTACTTTTAATCTGACTTAGTGATATTTTCTTTCTTTCTTTTTTTACTGCCCTTGAAAAAAGGCATAACTTGAAAGAGAAAAAAAATATTGGGGACAAAAGATAATCGCTTATAGCCAAAAATAGAGACTTCCTTGGACTTAGGCTGGTCACTTAAAGGCAGACGACCTTATGATTGTAAGTATCAGAGTTTTGTTTATATGAACTAATGTTTTAAAAATATCCTCCCTCTTAACATTAGCAAATTTTCTGTCTCATAAAAAACAACTTTGAAGATGGCTGGATATTTCCTAACATCGACTGAAATGGAAAGTTTATAGTTTTCCACTGTGTCCTGAGTGTCTGCCTATGAGCATGGGCCAGATAAGCCTCTTGGAATACTGTAAGCTCACATCCAGATTCCACTTGCCTTTTAATATGGGTAGAAGTTAAACAACCCATAAATGGAGCAGAGGGAGGAAAAAACCTATCAATTGCATTGTTCTCTATACTCCTGATCATTTTAAATGCCTGCCCTGAAAACCCTCCATGAAGGAGTGAATATGCCTTCCCGTACAGAGAGCTGCCTTTCAGCTGGAAGAAGGGTGTGTCCCTATCTTTTACCTGGGAGCAAGGATGATCTTGTCAAGCATCTTCAAGAGACCAGCCCGAGTTTTTAGGGTGGGGATCTGGACTAGATATATGTACCATCAGTCCTCCCACAAAGGCAGAAACACCTCAAAGCCTTCATGTAGAACATCTACTGAGAAGTTGTTTTAATCAGACACCAGCTGGTCAGGGGGAAAGAAAAAGAACAGAGAACAGACAGCACTCCCCTGGTCCTGGATTTTACCCAGCAGTGATGGACTGGCGCTTCGGAACAGCTGCAGTGCTGCTCATTTTTCTGGTAAGTGTGAATTCTGTTAAAAATCCTGCATGATCACTTTTGTTGTTGACAACTGAGAACTTTTTAAAAAACTTGTTTTGTTTTTTTTTTTATTTTTAAAGTGAGGGGAAGGGAGGGAGAAAGAGAGGCAGAGAAACATCTATCCATTGCCTCTCAAAGGTGCTCTGACCTGGGACCAAACACAACACCCAGACACGTGGCCTGACTGGGAATCCAACCATCAATCTTTTATGATCCTGGATGGTGCCCAGCCACTGATCCACACTGTCCAGGGTGATAAAAAAGAACTTTTTAGACAATGTTATTTAGTGTTATTTCTAACCTAAACCTACTAAAAACTTATATTAATGACAATTTGATCTTATGAACTAGATTTTTAAATAGTGTTTCTCTCTTTAATTGAAGACTCAAGATCGTATTAATGCATCAGTGTCAACTCATCAGGTGAAATCTCTGACATCAAAGTCATTGCTATGTCACTTAGGGAAAATATTGAATTTGAAGGTGTCATGTCACCATTTAATAGCACTTCGTCATTCAAATTCTCTTTTGCAGTTGGGCTTTTAAAATAATATCACAGACACATCCCGACTTTCAACCCAAACATTTTTCATTCTTTTGCTATCTTTGCAGGATGCATGTAGTGCTATGGTTCATATTTGTTTCTACTTGCTTAAGTTTTAACTGGATTGTTGGGTTTCTATAATAACAAACTAGATCTTTGGTTCAATGTATGCGGGTTAGTTTTCATTCAGGTCATTAATTAAGACACGTCATGGCCAGTGGATTTAGTTATAAATGAGCATCAATAAGCTGGCAGCTTTAGAGCCAAGTTGCCCTTTAAACATGAGCTCTATTCCATGGACTTTCTAAGGGATCTTTGGGGCCAGTTGATATCATAACTTGGGATGTGGCAGGGCTTAATGAGCATTATGCAGTATGTGTGTGAACAGAGGGGAATTCATTTGTACATTGTGAAATAATAAAATATTTTCATTTTTAATTTTACATAAATTTGATCTATTAAGGCCTATTAGGGCTGCAGTTGGTTAAAGATTGTTCAGATGCTTATGTACATTCACAACTCTATAAAATACTTATTTGATTATGTTTATGATTATTTTTCATTAATTAGACCCTACAAAATGTCTTTAAACAGCCATCTTTCAATGAGTCATTCTTCAGTAAAATGTATCATTTTATCAAAAT
>CM052547.1:28696323-28763994 GCA_028533065.1 Trachops cirrhosus | reverse complement strand
ATGGTGGTGACAGAGAGGGTGGTTGGCCCGATCTCTGGTGCTGATTTCCATGGAATGTTAGAGATGCCTGACTTGAGAGATGGCTCCAATGTTATAGTGACAGAAAGGGTAATAGCACCAAGTTCGAGTCTACCCACCACTTTGACCATCCCTGATCCTAGAGAGTCTTCAAATGTGGTAGTGACAGAAAGAGTAATCCAACCCACTTCTGGCATGGTGGGCACTTTAGGTATGCATCCGGACTTATCAAATGCCCACAATGTGATTGTGACAGAGAGGGTTGTCTCTGGCTCTGGCATAACTGGAATTGGTGGCCCAGCTGGGATAATTGGAGGCAGTGGCACAGTCAGCAGTGGCTTTACTGGCAGTGAAGCTGGAATAAGTGGTGGTGGCATCATGCTGAGTAGTCTGGAAGGAGGTGGGGGCCTGAGTAGCAGCATGGGGAGGACAGCCACCATTGGCCACATGAGGAGCTCCTCTGACCATCACTTTGGCCAGACCCTTGGATCCACCTCCCCTAGCACAGCCCGAAGTCGAATCACAAAGTACAGTACAGTACAATATGCTAATCAGCCAGGGTCCCAGCACACTTTTTCTCAGCAGTTGTGATTTAGGTTCAATTCCCACCACCAAAGAGCTAACAACATCATTTATGATACACAACTAGGTGCTACAGTAGTTGTGGAGCAAGGTGCGAAACCACAGTGAGAAAAATTGGTGAAAATAGTGCTGCTGGGCAAGAGCTCTCCATAGCATTTGTAAACTTTTTGTTATATTAATACTAATGGAGCCATGACAGGGAACTAAAACTCGATTCGGGGTTTCTTCACTTCTGTGTGACCTGCAGTGCATCTCTAGCACGTGGAAGAAATAAAACCCAGTCATGTAAAAGCACAGGCCTTATAATGGCAATTTACATAAATAATTCTCTTGCTCCTTTTTGATTTGTCATGTAGTTCAGGCAACATTTAAAAAGAACTAAACACACCATATGTATTCATGTATGTGCAACAAATTTGAAATTTGCGCCAAATGCCCTGTCAGTTTCACAGATAATATAAATAAAAATCCAACCACATATCCAGACCAGAGTTAACCACTAAAGAAGAAAGAATTTGGTTACATAGCCAAATCTACAAGCCACGGAGCACTGCTACCTTAGTAATCACAGTAGGTAAAATAAACCTCAAATTAGAAAATGTTTTTGGGAGGGATAGTGCAAAGGAGAGTGGCAAGAGTACGAGATCCTTTGGGCTACACTGGCAATGTCTGAGCCTGAAACTTGAGATAGGGCTGCAGCTAAAATTTTTCTGCAGTCAAGGCTTGACTGCTTCTAGTTTGTGTTCAACGGAGAGGCATATCAATTGCATTGCCTACTGGTGAGGTTGCAGGATATCACACTCATTTTCCCCTTTCGCTGTGGCTCTGACTCGGTGAAGGGAAAACCTGCCACGTGTACTTGTCACTTTGAAGCAAGTAACAGCTGACGGGGTCGTCCTCACCAGTGGTAGATGAGCTTCCAAGGAAGCAGATGGGAACGGCGTTGTACTTTCAGACTGCGTTTTTAGCAAGTGTTATTCATTTACATTCAGCCTCTTTATTTTACATCTCCTAAATTAAAATAATTAAATTAAGCTAAACTGTATGATTAAGCTTTTGGGGAAAATTTTAAACAGGATCTGAAAAATGTTTCTAGAACATGTATAATGTTAGTGGGGCAGCATAGAATTGTTCAGTAAAGTAACACTGTGCTATTAGTTTGAATTGAGGTTAGAACTTTTTTAAACAACCCTCTGCTGCTATTTTGAAGTTAACAACTAGGAACTTTTAACCGAGTTGATGGTATTGTGTTAACACAAATGAAAGTATACTAGGCAACTCCATTTCCTTATTCTCTCGCTTCCCAATTGAATTTTCTCATTAGCATAAATTCTGCATTCCTGATTTGATTTGTCAATGCACTCTTGGCTTATACCTGTTCCATTTACAGATTCCAACTTTGTATCCTATGATATATGTTTCTAGCTTCAAAATTTAGTAATGTACTGTTTATAAGATGTCATTTCTATAAGTTTGCTATATAGTATTGCCTGATTAAATGCCTGTAAATAGAAGCAAAGCATTCTTAGCCAGAGATAAATTTACCATTATATAGTAGACGAATATCTTTCTCTTTTTAAACTCAATGTTAATATGAGCTCACTAAAGTAAAACTGGATATGACAAAATCTTCTAAGGATTATTACCCCCAATTACTCATATTTCCCAGAGTCCTACAAGATCTAAGAGTATTTAACTTCCAACAGTTGTCAAAGGGGACTGTGTAATGAATTATTTTACCAATGTATTTTGCTCTATATTATAGCAGATGACGTCAATATTTTCCAAGCTACAATATACATCTTATTTTAACTCTATAGACTATGTAAAATTGTAATGTTCTGTAGCATGCCAAAATGCAAAGGTCTCAATAAAGTCATTCACTGGGAGTCTTTCTTCTACTTCTTTCTCCCATTTGGGGTTTTCATTAGTGATGGTTACTTTTTGCAGAAATAAAGTAAAAGAGTATTTATTGAAATATACTTTAGTATGATGATATACAAGAGTTTGATTAAGTAAAATCATTATTAATTAATTATTAGTTAGTTAAAGGGAGTGATATCTGACCATAAGTATCTTACTTGTCACTTTGATATGACATCAAAAGTTTTCTTGAGACTTCTGATATCTTTGAAATATGTTTTTAGATTGTCTATCCATTGCCAGAGTGGCCATTTCTCTGCTTTGTAATTTCCAGAAAGTTATGTTTACAGCAATAAAATAACTATTATTACTTTCATTATCTTTTCTGACTTGGAAGGAGGCTGGGTAAAAGACCTTAAGGAATAATTAGAGGTTAACAAATCTAGTTATTTTCAGTCTATATAGGGAAGAATTTTTTAAATTTTCACACTACGAAAATTTATTTTCACCTTCTCTTTCCATTTTTTGTTAATGTTCACTGAGGAGCCTACTTTCCAGAATGAAGCTTAGTAATGTCAGCCCATAGTTCATGAGCAGCCCTACGCAGATAACTCAGTGATACATAACTAATGTTTTTAACTTTCACTTGATACCCTTAACATCTTTATGCTTTTAGCTTGCTCTCTTTGCTACTCTAATGTCTTTATTTTTGTTTACGCTAGCATTTTATTTCTTTTAAAATGATACTCTTTAATCTTTTTTGGTGCATATCCTCTTTGCTCTCCAATGCCATTTTTCAGACCATTATCAATTCCATTTACATAAAACCTTACCCTTTCCATTAACATGTGATCTGATTATATCCCCCTCCATTCTCTGGGTGCCATTAACCGACCTCTTTCTTACTAATGTCCCTGCTGTTACTGAAGACTCATATTCTGGCCCAAAGTCTTCTGCTACTTCTCCAATTCCTGAGGGCGTTCACAGTGACTTAAATGACCACATAGGTGAGGCACTTGAAACCCCAGAATCTCAGTTCCCAGACCCCCATTTTCCCTACTCCACCTCTTCCTGGTCATAACTGGCATGGCAGCACCTTGGATGCCTCTGTTTTACTTCCTCCTCATCCTTTTTTAAGTATTCCAGTTGTTGCAATTCCTCCTCTTCATCAAAATTTCCCTTTGTTTTGGATTCCCACCAGTTTCTCACTATCTGTTAGTTTCACTTCCCTCCTTATCTAATCAAGCTTTATGAATCTGCCTCTAGTCACTTCTTCCTGAATACCTTCAACCTCCTTGCCTTGCTATCCCACTTACATATCCCAAATCTTTCACCCTCCATCTCTGTCTACACACAAACAGCTGATTCAAGTGAGTTGACTTCTTCATTTTAAATATTCAAACTCAAATCATAGAGTCACATCTACTGCTTTTCTTGATAGACTTCTTTGATAGATTCCTTGATAGACTTCCCATCTCAACCTAACAGACTAAATACTATCCCCCACCTTGTTGGTCCTCCAACCTCCCACACCTCCTTTCCTCTCCATTCCTAGTTGGTGATCTAATCCTATTGTTTTCTGAGAAAACAAGTCATCAGTCTCAAATCCACTCATTTTCCTTGGCCAAACCTACACATCCACCTGCATGTGCAACCATTTCCTCCCCCCGCCAATTACAATAGAGTTACTGTCCTACTCATACAGACAGACAATGCCCATTTGTGCTCAAGGATTTACTACTTCCCTAATAGTTTTTTGCTATGTTTTCTCTCTCTGTCTTTCTCTCTCTGTCTCTCTCCTCTGAGCATTTCCATCAGCACCCTTCCTTGTACCTACTACATCACTTATTATTTATTTGCTGCACAAAACTTCACTTCTAATTTAAAATTTTTAATAATGACATAAAACCTTTTAGTAGTACCTTTTCATCTTGACATAATTCAAAGTATTATTTTAATTTAATTTATTGTTGTTCTATTACAGTTGCCCCAATTTTCTGCCATTGCTCTCTCCTGCCCCACCCAGTCAATCCCCACCCTGTTGTCCATGTCCATGGGTCATTTATACATGTTCCTTGACTAGACCCTTCAAACCTTTTAAGACTTATGTATATAAACCTTTTTTTCTTTTTCATATCCTATCAAACTTCAACTGTCACCCATCATTCCATCAGCATGGCCCTTGTCACCCTGGCAGGTGTGGCTCGGATGGCTGGAGCATCATTCTGTACACAGAAAGGTTATGGGTTTGATGTCTGGTCAGAGAACATACCTAGGTTTTGGGTATCCCCAGTGAGAATGCGCACTGGAAGCAATCGATGTTTTCCTCTCATGTCAATGTTTCTCTCTCTCTCCACTTCCCCTCTCTCTCAAAAAAAAAGAAAATCAATGAACATGTCCTCAAATTCGAATAAAATAAATGTTAAAGTCTTTTTTAAAAAGAGGACTAGGCCTTGTCAAGTTTGTCTAAGACCTATACATTGCCAACACAAGGCCCACTTTCCTGTCTTTGTCTTTTGTAACTTCTGGGAGGAATCTGAAAAAAGAAACTACTCTATCTTCCTTGAAACACTTCTTTCTTGGCCCTTAGAACACCATTCTCTCAGGATATGACTTACATTGTATTGGTCACTCTCTTATTCTTCTTTGTTTGTTCCCCCACCTACTCAACTTTTAAATGGCGATGTTCCCCTAAAGTTTGGTCCCAAGACCTTTCTTCTTAATGTTCTACACTGTCTCCATGAGACCTCATTCAAGCCCTTTCTTAAATGTTCAAAATTTTACTTATTTCGCTACCCAAATATCCCTCATTGTAGTAAATATGACCCCAGTAACCCATTACTCAAACCAGAAACGAAGTACTTGTATTGGATTTCATCCTTTCCCTCATTTCTTAAATTTGATCCACTAAGTCCCACTGATTCTACAAACAGAATATATCTTATTCCATCTAGTAGTCTGCACCCCCATCTGCCACACCACCTTAACCACAGTTGCCTCTTATATAGTCTCTCTACGCCCATGCAGATCTTCTTCAAACAATTTTCTGCATATGAGCCAAGTACTCTTCTAAAATATAAATAAGATTCAGTAAATTCTTTTTTTACGAATTTCAGTGGATTTTCATTGCATGTCCTAGAATAGCCTGAAGACACCTGCCTGGTCTGGCATGAACAATGATGGTGGAAAGATGGTGCCAGTTGGACTAGGACAGTTGTAACAAAAGTAAGAAGAAATAGATTGGGGAACTGCTTTGAACTTTGCAACTAGTATTTGCCCTGCATGGAATATTTTCCTCCACATTTTCACATGGTTGCCTCCTTTCAGCTTTTAAGTAGCAATTTAAGTATCATTCCTCAGAAATTCTGTCCTTAACCAACTTGTTTCTTCCTTTATCATTTATTTATTCACTCTGCAGATGAATGCCTAGTAGTCGTACCAAGCAGTGATGATATGACAGTGAACAAAATAGTCCTTCTTGTCATAGAGTTTACGTTCAGGACAAGGAAGAGCTGGAGGAAGGCTAAAAATAAACAAATAAATATATAATGAGTTACATGGCAGTAAGTGGTCAAGAGAAAATAAAGCAGAGCAACTAGGATAGGGAGCGCTGGATGGGAGGGATGTTCTTTTATATAAAGCAGATGTGGCAGAGTTCTGTTAGAAAGTAATATTTGAGTGAACTCCTGAAGGCCAATAAGGGAACAAGCCATGTGGCTATCTGGGTCCAGGGCACTTCAGGCAAAGGACACAGCAAAATTGCAAAAAGTCTGGGGCTGGCACATGCTTGGGGTATTCAAGGAAGAAGAAGGAGACCCAAGTGACTAGAGAGAGTGAAAGAAGGCAAGCAGTGAAATGCAGTCTGAAAGGTAACACGGGATGAGATTGTGTTGGAACTTTCAGGCCATTGTGAGAACCTGACTTACTCTGAGTGAAAAACAGAGCCACTGGAAAGCTTAGGCAGAGATGTGCTCTGCTCCTTTTGTATTTTTAAAAGACCATTCCACCTACAGTGCTGAATGAAACTCTTGGAGGGAAATCACTGAATCAGCATTAGTTAGGAAGCAACCACAATAATCTAGGTGAGTGAGTGGTTGTTGATAACCTATAGTTAGCATTATTAATGAGGGACTCTTGCTACATTTTTTGACCATGACAAGCTGGTAGCAAAACAAGTGACAAAAATAAAACAAAAACCCTAGGCAGTTTAAGAAAGCAACATATTTAAAACAGAAACTGGAAAAAGGTCCCCGAGCAACAGATTAAATTCAAATCTCATTATAAAATGTCTTGAAAAAACCTCAAATATAATAAATACAAACAAGGTATTAGATTAGTCAAAAAGTTTGAAAAGCATACCAGTTTCTGAGCATGTGTTTGGTGTTTGAGTTCAAATAAGACAAGTTGCAGCAGACTCTAGGACTATATTTTCTTTATCTTACAAACAAAGCTTAAGTACGACAAACTTGGTATATCCCAGTCTGTGCTACATGGTGTCCCAGCCATCATCCCTCTTACGAAACCTAGGACAGGTCCTGACTCAAGAACATTCCCAGAACTGCTCAAAATGTCAATCTTCGATTCTTACCAAGGTTCATATGTTGCTGGACACAGAATGTAACGTGTCACATTTTTCAAAGGAAATATTTCACTGCATTTAAATGAGTAGATATTATTTTAAAAATACAGTGGTACCTCAGTACTTGTCGATTCCTTCCAGAACCCGTGACCAGTGCCAGAATCGAGGAACACCAAACGATAAAGTGTTTTCTCTTGCGGGGCAGACTCATACAGGTCCTAGCGAGTGTGGCAAGTCCCAAGCAAGCACTGAGTGCTGAAACATTTTTTTCTCATCAAAATGCTACAAGTACAGGTTTTGACAAGTTCTGAAATTGACAAGGACCGAGGTATGACTGTAAATGCCAGTTTCTGCTTGATAAGTTATGGACCTGAGTTTCTCGGCTTCTTTTGATCACATCTTCAGTTGGGTTCATCCAGAGGTAGACTCTGAGACAGAATTTGAGGGCCCTCTAGAAGGTGAAGGAACTACTGGTAGGAATTAGGGAAAAGGAACAGGGAAGAGAAAGTTGCCACCATGGGCAACTGAAGCTCAGTCCTCCTGGGGGAAACCGTGGGAACCAGTGTAATTTTACCCATGCACTGCAGAGTTAAACCACCCTGAAAACGAGGAAATTGTGTATTTAGACAACAGCTACCACCAGTTAATAGTTAAGGGCTGTCTCTGGGGACAGAATTCCCTGTGCCTGCTGTGCAGGTGGGCAAAGTGGCTATAGCACCAGTGAAGTAAAGAAGCTCAAGCGTTGACAGTTAGAATGTGGATGTGTGGGAACAGAAATGATAAAAGCAAAATAGGGAGAGGGCACCAACAGGATCTGTTATAACCATTGGTATACTCTATAGCACTCTTTGGTAAGATGTGCTACAAGAAACCTCAGAATTTTCTGATTTGACAGGTTTGTCTTGAACATTCTACTATAAATAAGAATAGACATAAACGAAAATACTAAGGTGTTAGGTTAAAAAAAAACATGGTATGAAATAGGAAAGTCTTTAGGTCCCCCTTATAATTAATGATGTACCTTTATGATATTATGACATTTATGTTAATTAGATGCTTATATCCATAGAGCATTTAGACATATAATCATTCGCCTATAATACATGACTTAGCTTTACTGTTACACATTTAGGAGTGACCTTAATAGATAATTGGTTTTGATGTCTATTTACTTCCAGAAGAAGGACTGTGAGTCAATTAAAGGCATTATGTTTTGTAGACATAACCTGGACACTTTAATCACTCATCTCTAACCATCATGCTGGTTACTTCAGTCTCTGAGACATGTTCTTGCATCTGGCTTTATACAGGTACACCAAAATTTTTCTTATCATTAGTTGGATGTGCAAGTAATTAAATAATGAATTTTGAATTAATGTGTGATGCACAGAGGTCAGCACAGTGACAAGCAAAACCTTAATAATCATTCCTTAAATAGATGAATAAATAAATGCCATCCATTCACTACTTAATTTTTCTAAAACCCATCCTTGCATGGACAGCCTGTGTGAACACTGAGCCCCCCAGATCACGTCACATTGCTTGTCAAATTCCCACCATTCCCAATACAACTTCCTTCTCTGAATTGTTCTCCAGCATAATGATGCCTCTTTTCAGTGTGTAGAGCATGTTTAGAACAATGATAGCATATGTTCATGATAAATATTCTTAGTAAATTTTGAGTAGATTTTTAAAAAGATTTTATTTATTCTTAGAGAGGAGAAGGGAAGAAGAAAGAGAAGGAAGGAAACATCAATATGTGGTAGCCTCTCACACTCCCCCTACTGGGGACCTGGCCAGCGACCCAAACATGTGCAATGGCTGGGAATCAGACCAGCAACCCTTTGGTTCAGAGGCCAGTGCTCAATCCACTGAGCCACACCAGCCAGGGCTTGAGTAGATTTTCTTAACTTTGTACAAGCTATTTATAAAAGCCAAAAAGGAAATATCATACTTCATGGTACAATATTATAAGCTTTCTCTATCTCATAGAGAAATAAAATAATGATGCTCACTAACACAGTTGTGTTTAACACCTCACTAATAGTACAAAATAGTACATGGGAAAGGCTATAGGGATTTGAAAGAAAAAATGAAACTACCACTATTATTGTCAAATCAAATAATTGTACAGTTAAAATCTAAAATACTCTTCAGGAATATCATTCAAATTAAAAATAGGAGTTTAGCCAAACAAATAAATGAGACAAACAAACAAACATAACAGTATGCTGGTTGCCAGAGGGAAAAAGGGGCGGGGCAGAGGAAGAAGTGGGTACCAGGGGTAAAACACATGATGACAAAAGGAGACTTGACCTGGAGTGATGGACACCCAGTGCAATATACAGATGATGTGTTATAGAAGTATATGCTCAAAACCTATACAATTTTATCAACCAGTGTCACCCCAATAAATTTAATAAAATGTGAAAAAATATGAGTTTAACAAAATTGCTTAATTCAAAAAATAAAATCAACTGTACTTCTATATGAAAGAAAATAAATGTTAGAAACTACAATTAAAGAAAATATATCATTAGAATAGTACTGTTATAAGCCTACAAATAGTCTGTGTAAGATTTTAATAGTAAAAAAAATAAAACTTTATTAAATAAAACCTAAATTCTAAAACAATGTTCCATGTTTGTATGTTCCAATACATAACTGAAAATTGAAATATTAACAATTCTTTCTAGCTTATTTTAAAATATGGTATAATCCTAAACAAATTCCCAGTTTGCCATGAAATTGGTGATTCTAAAATGTGCAGGAAATGCTATTGGCCAAGAAAAGCCAAAGCACCCTAGAATTGAACCAAGTGAGAGAACTTGTTCTATCAGATATCAAGACTTTCTATAAAATTATGCAGTTAAAACAGCATAGGACTGATACAAGAATAGACAAATAGACAAAAGGGAAAAGAGAGACTAAAACCAGATACTAACCTTTATGCACACTTTATCTTTATTTTTAATGTTATGTTTATTTATATTTTATTTGTATGCTATTTATTTGATGCATACATTCCAATTTATTCTAATTAGCAATGCAGAAACATACTCTTTTCGATGAATGTGCCAGGACATTAAGGTCCACATATGAAAAATACAGGTGAAATTGATCCCATGCCATTTACAAAAACTATCTCTAGATGACTTAGAAACTTAACTATGAAGGGTGGTATTTCATGTGTGTGTGTAAAGCTTCCTTGTATAAGACACAAGAGCACTAACAATAAAAGAAGAAAATAGTAAAGTTGACTATTTCAAACATAAGAATTTCTATTCATTATATCATTTTAAAACAGGATGGAATACTACACAGAAGAAAGAAAAAGGAGCTCCTACCCTTTGCAACAGCATGGATGGAACTGGACAGCATTATGCTAAGTGAAGTAACCCAGGCAGTGAGGGACAAATACCACATGATCTCACCTATAAGTGGAACCTAATCAACAAAACAAACAAGCAAGCAAAACACAACCAGAGACCTTGAAATTAAGAACAAACTGACAGTAACCACAGGGGATAATGGGGGGGCAGGCAGGGGAAAGCAGGGAGGGTTTATAAGAGCATCTATAAAGGACACATGGACAAAACCAAATCGGGGTAGGATCAAGGGTGGGAGGTGGGGATGGCTGGGGTGGGGGGAAAATGGGGCAACTGTACTTGAACAACAATAAAAAATAATAAAATTAAAGAAAGAAAAAGCCAAGCCATAGAATGAGTAAAAATATTTGCTGCCTGTATCCAGCAACACATAGATAGGTATAATATAAAGAACTACAAATTATTTTTAAAGAGAACAATGTAATTAAAGATGGAAAAAAACTTCCATATGCATTTAACAAAAGAAAAATCCAAATGGTCGATAACTATATGCAAAGATATTCAACCCAAAATAATTAGGGAAATCTATATGAGATACAATAACCTAGCCTGCAAATTAGCTAAAATTTAAAGTCTGACAATATTTTGGGGTGACAGTATTGGTGAGCAAGAATTCAGGCTTGTCTTATTTTAAACTTCAAACCCTCAGAACTAACTATAAGATAACGAATTTGTGTTGTTTTCAGTCACTAACTTTGTAACAATTTGTTACCCTAGCAATAAGGAACCAATAGATAGCAGGACAGATTATCATAGCCTGCTATATATAAAAATATAATTGTTCTCAACTGCAAAAAAATAAAGTTGAAGTAGAAAATCGTTGACACACCTATGGCAGAAGTCAATTTCTCTTACACACAAACTGTGTTTATAAATCAATAATAAAGACATCGATGACACAGTGGAGAAGAGAAAGTGTTTCTCATAAAAAGAAGCACAAATGGCCAAAACCCTTCCTCCATGAAGGGATGATAATCTTATCATATTTTTTTTTAAAGTCCATATTTACCTGTTGCCATTTCTCCCTGAGCAACTCCACAGGCCTGGATTAATTTCCCTGGCTCACTAGTTACTTAACTTCAGCCTGCAATCTCAGAATTACCCAGAAAGTATGTTAAAAATAAATTCATTCTAGGTTTCTTCACTAGAGATTCTGACTCAGCAAATCTGGGGTCAAGAATTTGCATTCTCTGCATACTGAACCATATGTCTTTGGTCCAAGTAGTCCAAGAAATATATTTTAAAGAGTACTGTCCAGACATGGCCGGGTTGCTCAGTTAGCTGGAGCATCATCCCATACACCTATACAATTTTATATCCCATACACCAAAAACGTTGTGGGTTCCATCCACAGTCAGGGCACATACCTAGATTTCGAGTTCATCCCTGGTCCAGGCAGGCAGGGGAGGCAACCAATTGATGTTTCTCTCTCTCTCCTTCTGACTCTCACTCCTTCTCTCCCTTAAATCAATAAAAACATATCCTCAGGTAAGTATTTAATTAAAAAAAAAAGCACTGCTTTTGACTTTCTTATTCCTGGATTTTTCCCCAAACAACTTCAGCCAGCCCATTCAGTCTGCTAAATGCATAACAGCATCAAAGGTAAACTATGTACACATCACAGCTGTGCTAAAGAGGGGAACTGCCACTGCCATCGAAGCAGCCGTCTAAGTAATGACATCTAATTATCGCGTTGGGAAACTGCTGCCACTGGGGTCATGACCAGGAGTCAGGGACACAATAAGGTGACATTTGGGGGGATAAGTATGCAGCTAGTGTGTAATAAGTGTGGAAGTAATACACTTTAATTAAAACAAAGCTAGGAGCCATGTGATTCTTTGTGCACTTATTTGAAAAACATCCCACACCTAGGACATGAAGTCACAGAGAGAATCCACAAGACACCTTTGTCAGGGTATATGATTTTATTTAGAGTGTAAACTAATAGCATCCTTATGGTATTAACACAACTCCATAGGAAACTGACATTTAATCTCTATGATTTCTAACACCCACTAAATAAGTTGGTTTGCTGGCACCCTGGTTGCTACACATAAATTGGCATTAATGAGGAGACAGGTTGTTTATCTTCAGCGCCATTATCTCTGTGGGCAGTATTCACAGCAACAGCTCTAGGTAAACAAGCTTTGTTTACTTTTTGTCCATCCCCAGAGGCCCGTGCCAATGAAAATCCTTTTGCTTGAGTCAACTCTAAACTAATTGCCTACTGCATTTGACAAATGTAATTTAGGGCCACAAATATTTTTTAAATTTCCTTTTCTCTAAAACCTGCTTTCAAGAAATAGCTGCCCTTGCATTCTTAAATAATATCTGTCATCAACCCTAAACCATCATAATTGGATGGAAAACTTTTCGCTAAGCTCATTTTTATACTATTTGGTCTGTCTTTTTTTCAAAAAGAATGTGCACTGCAATGTGTTGAATTAACTGCCTGCTCTAATATTTTTTAAAAAATGTAAGTGTTAGAGCACTTACTATGTTTTTAGATCAGTAATTTTCAACCTTTTTCATCTTTTATTGCACATACAAACTTATTACTAAAATTCTGTAGCACACCAAAAATATATATTTTTTGCCAATCTGACAAAAAAGTAGGTAGAATTTTGATACATTCACAGCAGACAACTATTGTTGCATTGGCTGTCATCACTGGTTTTATTCAACAGTCTAAGGGAATAGAGGTCAGTCTAAGGGAATAGAGGTCAGTGCCCTGACTAAATGGGCAGGTATTGCATGTTTTAAAAATTCTTGCAGCACACTGGTTGAAAATCACTGTATTTGATGGATACAATGCAGACAATGAAAAGGCCCCATGACGTTGGAAGCAGGATGATATAATATTACAGAAGCACAGGAACAATAATTAAATATCAAGAGCATCCCTGAAGTTCAATGCACACTTTCACATGAGCTAATGAAATATTACTGCTTTGAAATGAAACATAAATAAGACAAATATAAATAATAAGACAAATTCTGCTGGCGAAGTCAACTATTAAGATCAATAATTTGGTATACTATAAAATATGTAAAGTTATTTTTTAAAAAGATAACATTTAGCCATCAACTCTTTTCTATTTTGCCTTCACATATTTAGCAAATATTAGAAAGTGCCCTAGTATTTATATTAACTGACTATAAGTCAGGATGTAGAATTCTTTCTCTATCTTCAGCACTAATAAACTGTACCTATATCTATATCATGCATAGGAGAGAAGTTAGAGAAAAGAGATTGGATTAGATCTTCTCTAGGGTATCTTTAAGCATTAATATTTCATGCTCTGTTTCTATGACGGCTGGTACCCCACAGGAGAAATGGAAGTAGCTGCTATTTATGTGTCTAAGCTCGGAACCATGATCAAGCTCTTGCTTGAAGAGGGTTAAATTGAAATCCTTTGAGGATCCTACTTTGAGATCCTTTCCCAAAGAATAGGTACAAATGAGGTACCAGGGCATCAAGGGGTTACTTCTCAGTTATTGCAGATTCTTTACATCTGCTCATGATAATAATCTCTAGATTATTAATTCTAGAGACCACTGAAATCAGGAGTTCAAATGGAGAAATCTGGAGGAATGACTTAAATAATCTAGTGCCTATTTCTATTGCTTGCTTACCTTGTCTTTGAAACTCATCTTATGAATAGCAACTCAGGTAGATTAAAAATTTTATATTTCAGAAGAAACCAACTATCATAGTATAAATATAAAGGGTGAAAACCATTGTAAAATATCTCCATCAGATTCAACAAATGAAGAATATAATTTTCCCCTTGTGAAAAACAATGGCACATAACGATTTAGACTTGTTTCATGAATTCTCATAGGCAAAGTAAATTATTCTAATTCAACATTAACTGAAATAAAACAAAAATGACTTAATTTAGCTGACTAAACACTGGTCAGCTTTCTATACACTGTATCTTACTACAGTACACTATTATAGGTTGCCTCAGAGCCCACTTGGAAGTAGTTCTGGAAATAAAACAATCATGAGAGCCACGGACTTCTCCCAGAGCCCTCAATTCCTTCTCAAGTTCTGAATGACCCATTGTTTAAAGCCATAAATCCACTAAAGAATCCCTGTTGGATTCTTCCATTCTCTACTGTTCTGCAGTGACTGCCATTGTAAAGGTCTCCCACCTTCATTTCTTCTTGATGGCCCAGAGCGTAATACTGGAAGCAGAGAAGGTTCTGTACACTCTCTACCATCCTCTCCTATGCCCCTTTAGATGCAGACACTAAAAAGAATGTTATGTACATGGGCCATGATAAACTGAATGGCACATAGAAAGAGGCCATCAGCCATGTATTTTTTTAAACCTTTCATTTGAGACACTTTGTATTCTTCTCCTGTGTTTCTGTAATTCAAATCTTAACACATTAAATTTCCACAATACATAAACCATCTATAAAGCTGTTGGTGGTATGTTTCTAGTGATAGAAACACACACAGTGAGCCAAGGAATATTTCCATTCACTGGCCAAGTGCAAATTCTGACAGACCTTCTTTATTCCAAAATAAGTCAAAGGCTTTGTAGAAAAATAAAACAAAAGCCACAATGCAGTTATGGCCAATAAAAGGGCCTTTGGCAGATTGGATGGGAGGGAACCACTTCACACCACCCTGTCTCTTGGAAATCATCTCAAAAACCAGCTCCACTTATATTTCTCACACTCAGAAAAACAACAGGAAAATGCTGCTGTACCCCAAAAGCCCAAAACTCACTGGCTCTATTAATAGAGGATGTATCTCAAGAATAAAAATAATTTTATGTTGTTCTGACCTAGATATAAAAGAAAAACTTTCTATGGGAGATATAATTGCCACATGTCAAACCTCTGGGCAAAAATTCGTGAAAATAAAAAATGAATAAAGCTCAGTTGGATATAAAACAGTTCCAGAAAATGTATAATGTTTTGTTTCTTCAAATGTAACTCTCCATAATTCTTGGTTTAAAGACCCATCAAATGAAAGAGTGGGTTAATAAGCCATTTGGTGAATGTATGTCTATTAGCATTCTAGACAATCTGGAGAAACACCTAGAGATATATTTTAAAACATGGTACCATAGACATGCTTTTTCTAGTCAGCTTAGACCTTTTTGGATTAGGCAGATATGTCCAAATATATAAGATTTGGCTTGGGCAGATATATCCAAATACTACCTTTTTGTAAAAATTCATAGTTTCCCATTGCTTATATATAATTTTCAGCTCTCTCATAAATATCTCAACATGTAATTCATTTCTCTTTATTTTAAGATACTATGCCAAAACTCTAATTGCCTTGACTCTCTTATGCTCCCAAAAATGCTAAACTGAGGTTCTCAAGACACTAAGTGCTACTTGGAATACATTCCATTACTAGAAATAGAGCCCGCCTTGTTTCTGAATTGTACTGATGGGGGACTGAAGACAAACTACAGTCTCCCTTTAAAATACTCCAACCAACCCATATTAGCAATTAGAGAGCATTTAACTATATTTTCTTTTTATGTTAGTTGAGGTTGCTGCCAGCCTGTAATTTTATTTTTTCATGAGGAAATTATATCCTATTCCAAACCCATACTAACAAAGGCGAAGTGAGAAATAAAAAGGGAAATGATTTTCAGGTGGTGCTCTGGCCTTTTTTCCCTTAAATTCTCAGATTTCTAATTTCAGTTTCTTCTTAATATTTATGAAGGTTTAAAAAGTGTTCCCACGGTTTGTGCTCTTTTATCAGTGAAATACCACGAGGAGTGAGCAAACTGTGTGTGGTTGTATCTTGAAACAAGTTAGTTAATGTTATATCACATGGGTTCCACTGTGTATTCAGGAACAAATGTGCCAAGAAAAACATGCTAGTGAAATCAGCATTCCTTTGTCTTAACCTCTTCTTTTTTTTTTTTCAGAACATTTTTAAAATTAAAGAATGCAGCTCTATGAAAAGAGTTCTTAAGTAGGGAAGTAGGAATCACCTGGATTAGGAGATGAGCGTTTCATTACTGTATCATTACTACATCATACTTCGCCTTTTCACAGTGCCCTCCGCTCAGAGAGTCATTCCTTGAAGTTGGTTCGGTGGTGAATATGGATGTGTGTTGTCAGTATATGTAATTTAGCTTTTACAATGTTGGCAGTAAGAAGAAGCCTACTAATTTTATTCAGCATGATGATAGGCCCTAACATTTTAATTATTTTTCATGTTGTGAGTAATTTATTATTCATTGGGTATCTTCCCTGTAAATCTTGTCTTCACTCTGTGAGATTTTTCTTTGGTGCCCAACAAAGGGTTTCATTGCAGTAAGAATCAAGGTGTGTCTATGTTCTTACCCAGAACCCAAACAATGCCAGCCTTCCAGACCAGCCCAGGAGTTTGGGGTGGGGAAACAGAGTCATTATAGAACATCTTCAGTCCTCTACCCAGAGAGAAACAGAGTTAGCACCCATGCCTTCCTAAAAGGGCATCTTGAAGCACATCTTGCTGCAGAGCTGAGTTCAGGACCCAGAAGACTAGGACTAAAATCAAACCTCACTAGAGTTTGTGTAGAAGAGAACCCTGAAGGAATGGATTGGCTCCTTTTCAGGAACATTTACCTTGTGATCATTTTAATGGTAAGTAGAACTGAAAGGACTGGGGAGAAAAGGCGGCCTTGAAGCTCTATCTCTGTCACTTGATGGACTTTCTACGTGGGATTTAATCCATTTGTAAACCCCATCCTGTACAGGCAGTTTTCTGAGTTCATCTTTGGGTGATTAAGGACTCTCCATGCTCAAGGGACTAAATGCTGTAGAGAAGCAGGGTGAGATTCTATCTGAATTAAACTTGAATAGCATCAGAGACATAATCTAATTCAGATTAAATACTAGAACAATTCTAAAATTTATAATCAGAAATAAAATAATTGTTCTATTTTATTAACTGCATTTCTTATACTTAAATCAAGAATGATAGCTATCAAAATCCCTGGTGCAAATGGGTTCTAAATTTGTAGGGAAGTAAAGTTGATCAAGCCTATTTCTTTTAAACAGTTATATCCCCATGAGTTTCTTTCAGGGTGGAGGAATGTTAGCTTGGTCAAAATTACATTTCAACTAATTATGAAATATTGAGGTCACATGAAAAAAATTTTCTGGTCAGAAATGGCAAAACAAAAATGAAGAAAACCACACCATCTCTACAGTCCAGGAAGGAAATGTTTAGATGGAATTATTAAAGCATCTCTACAGTCCAAGAAGAAAACATTTAGATCATTTATTTCTTTAAAATAAACATAATGTTTTGCATATTATATTACTTTCCTCCAACCTCTGGGTGCCCAAGGCATGAAGAGCTTTCTAGTTAGGCATTTTGCATATTGAGTATCCTATCCTTAAAAGAGGCAGCTCCTAATGCCAGGTCTTTCGAGGAACAAAGATCAGCTTAATCAATTCACCAAACGATTGCCAATTCAATTAGAAAATGCTATTTAAATAATCGATTAAACTAGGTTCATTCGATGAAAGTCCATTGATGGTAAAATGACAGCATAATTCAATCAAAACAGTTAAGAAAAATAAGTAGAAAGATAAGAGGAGTAAATTATTAGGAAATTGTACATATTTTTTCAAAGCAAATAAGGGCAAATAACCTATAGTCGGCTGCAACTCAGCCTTCCAGAAATGTCTGCAGTGGTGTTATGACATAAGTTTGGAAAATGATTTCTACTCTATTGTTAGGGTGGCATTATAGGTCTAAAAGGCAGAGGACAGCTGAAGCTGGACAGGTGTGGGAACACACCGTGTCCAGTTGGTCCAGCAGGTACCATCCTTCTGGAGTTCACGTCTGTGAACTTCAAAAACAGTGCAGGAGCCTAACCCTGCCAAAGGGCACACAGCCCGAGCTGGGAAGGAACAGTGGTAGAACATTCCATTCTCTGAACTTGGGAGGCATCATTAAACAAGACCATTATTGAGAAATATTTGTAAACCGAAACAGCCCAAATGGAAGTGCAATGCCTTGTTATAATGATTATTATTTATTTACATTACTAATGAAAGAGGGAAGAATTTGATTCGATCTTTCATAGAAATCAAGAAATATCAGTATAGAGCACTTATTCAACTTCTACAGGGTGTTTCCACACTGTAACTCAGGTAAACCTTTAGTTTTCTGTAAGGAAAGATGACTTATGCGTCAAGATTTTTGAGGCAACTTCTGGGCACTAGATTTTGCCTCCTATTCTTCTCTGTACAGGTACATTTTATGACAATGTTATTTATTCAAAAAGTGAATTTTCTTCTCTTTGATCTTGAAAGAGAATTATATTTCAGATTCTTAGAATCTCTTCTTGGTAGTATTGATTTAGTATCCTTCATAATTTTAGTGTTGTGATATTTAATTTCTCCCCAAAGATACTAAAAGATACTAAAGTATTTCTGTTTTACACCTCATGGCAATTAGGATAGACCTAAGTTCTTTCTGTATTTCTAATAGATCTCTTAAGATAACTAATAATTTTTGCAATTAGTAAGTAGAGACTTCTAGCATGTTGCAGGACCAGGACAAATGCAAGAATGTTAAAGGGGAATCAATATACTATTATGGGCCCTGGCTGGTGTAGCTCAGTGGATTGAGTGTGGGCTGCAAACCAAAGGGTCGCTGGTTTAATTCCCAGTAAGGGCACATGCCTTGGTTGCAGGCCAGGTCCCCACTGGGGGCCATGTGAGAGTCAACTACACATTGATGTTTCTCTCCGTCTCTCTCTCCCTCCCTCTCTCTCTGAAAATAAATAAATAAAATTTTATTTTAAAAAATATATATACTATTATGGATGTTGTAGAAAACGGGCATTCCTGCTTGTCTTTCATTTCCTGAACTTCAACTCTAGCCCTTTTTCATTAACTAAATCAAAGGCTCTTTGGGGCATCATTGCAGCTTATGCCAATAAGGGTGTGGCAGCCTCTCGGAGACTTATGGGTATTCTGTGTCATCTATTTTAACCACAAAGAGTGCTTTAAATAAGGTTTTGACTGACTTAATTTATAAAAGCTCTCCAAACTCTAAGCTGCAATAGGCATTTCATTTTATTATGTGAGTCCTTCAGCATTTTCTGCCTAAAGATGTTCTTCACGTTCTTCTGCTGTAAAACATAGCACTGGGGTCGTGAGGTACAGTCAACACTAAACCAAGACTTAGAAGCCCCAGAATTAAGTCACAGATTTTCTTCAAAGGGTTGCATAACTTTGGCTAAGGCACCCAACTCCTCAGGGCATCACTGTGACCCTGGGAGAATGCGTGGGCAGACATAATGTCACTAAGCATCTTCCAGTGCAGAAACTCAGATTCTATAATTGTCTCTATTGAACAGTTAGTTAGTGTAAAAGATCATGTCTGACTCCCAAATATTATTTTCATAACTTTGGTTGGAGAGTCTGAAGATTTAGGTAATGCTACAGAGTATATAAGTTTTGCTAGGAAGGAATCACTTAAGGCAAAACAGTTATTAACTGTGAGAGGCCTATATTTTATCGAGTTGATAAGATCATAAAAACAGCCAAGTAGCTTTTATCAGATAAGATTTTTTGTCCACATATGGTGATCATTCATGCCACATATAAAATGTTAACCTTTCAATTAAATATTCTGATTCTTGGACTGTAAAGAAGGTCGGTAGCTAAACACACAGATATTATCTCACTGTAAGTTGAAAACAGGCATCAAAACTGATCAACACATTTAGGCCTAACCTAGCCACTTATCAGTTTAGTTCTCACATAAAACAATGTGATTCTGACATGTGAAACAGAAATTTCTTTTATTATCAGGCAAATTTCTAGAAGTAGAGGCTGATAAAAAAAATCTGTTTTTTTGTTTGTTGGCATTTTTTTTGTTTTGTTTTGTTTTTTAAAGAGAGGAGAAGGGAGGGAGAAAGGGAGAAAAACATTGATGTGAGAGAGAAACATCAGTTGGTTGCCTCTAGTACACACCCTGACTGGGGACAAAACCTGCAACCTAGGCATGTGCCCTGACAGGGAATCAAACCAGTGACCTTTCGCTTTGCAAGACAATGCCCAACCAAATGAGGCATGCCAACCAACGCATGAAAAACAATCTTATCTGCTTTTGTTTTTTATTTTTACTAAACAGAATACCTAAAGTAGCATTAAATGTTTGATTCCAATACTGCTTGTTACAGACACCTTCTATGTCCTCATACCGAAGACTATGTAGAAGTAAATCTCACCTCTGTTATTTCTTTGCTGGTATAAGCGACTAAGGAATTACAAAACATATTTTAAAACAAGTGAATACATTTATAGTTTGCTTTCAAAATCCTACAGAGACCATGATGGACTAAAATAAGTTTTATATGCTAAGAGATAGTATTACTATTATATCATGACCTATAACTTTAATACAGTCTTGCCAATAATATCTGTTTATACAATTGTAGGATAAAAATCCTACTTTAAAACAAATGGTTCTTGAGATAGATGCTTTCCTTTCTTCTTTTTAAGGTATTTTTTTAGAGAATTTCTTGATCCTTATTACATAGTCGTATGACTCCTTTCTAGTCCTTAAGTATCCAAGGAGGAGTTCCTTATAAAGCAATGAATCTGTTGTTTGAGTTGCAGCTGTGTTTCTTTCCCTTCCACAACTGGAATCGCAGTTGGAATTCCTTACTCACAAGAGCAGCTCTGACGACAGGGTGTGTGGAAGGAGTGACTGGTGAAACTTCCCGATACTACCTGCATGAGAAATGTTCGCCCTTCCTTTCTACACAGAAAATTACACAGCTTACAAACTAAAAGGCTACTGCTTGATATGCCTTCAATTATGAACAAAAGTGGTATAATTAGGCTTGAACTTGGCATCTCTACCATAGCCCTATGAGGATGGCAATTGCTTTACTCAATTATTTTTATAAGTATTATTCAGGAGAGGAAGGCTTATTAATAAGGTACTAGGTGTGCAAATGACTGTGAAAACTGACTTCAAAAAGGGAAGTCATGGAGATGAAAAGTAGGTTTGTTCAGTGGCAACTACTTTAAATATACTCAATTTGGAAGAGAGTAATATGTATTCTAACATTGCAATAAGCGCATGTAATGACTTAGATTCCACACATCTCATATAAATTCATCATTTTCTCCCTAAGAGAAAGTATTAAGAAAAAGAAAACTAAGCCCAGAAAAACTTCAGCAATTTGCCCAAAGTTGGATGGCTATGAAATACTGGCGATCCTATTATTCTCCCTAGAATGTATATCTATCATAACAGGTCAGAACTCATCTTACACACAGAGGACAGTGCCTGTCACATAATATTTTATCAATGAAATTTTCTGAATGAATCAACTGATTTTTTTTCCAGTTCATCTTTCTTCCCAAGTCACTTCACCATATTTCCCGCCTACAGGCTAATAGGCAACTTCATTGTGGGTAGTGAACTTAGACTTAAAATTGAGACAACAAAGGAGTTGGGTCTCCTTCTTTCCTATAGGATGTGGAAATAGCTCTGGTATTCAGTCTGTCATTGCTTTCCCATTTCACCACACCACACTAGAAAAAAATTTTTATAGTTAACAAAGTTTTTTCACTCATGTAAGACTCCTGAAAGGGAAATCAAGTATTCTGATTTTACAAATAAAGAAACTTTCAAGGCCTAAATGATGCACATAGCCCATAGTGGCACAGTCAGAATGTGGACATGGCTACCACATGTCCAAAACTCTATTGTTCCAGATTTGACTCCTTTTCCCTTAGGGCCAGTACTGCATCCTGTACATGCTTCATTTGCAATGTCTATAGCATTCCAATATCTTTTCTTGTTTATCTGATTTCCTCCCTCTTTTAACATGTGATCCCTTTCAAGGCAGCTACACACTTTTCATCTTTCATCATATTCTTGGACATTAGCACAGACACATACGTTTTAGCTTTGTAGGCACTTTTATATTGCCAGAAAAAAAGGCCCATTTGGGTTACTTTAGTTAATGCAATTCATTGTAAGAGTATTCAAAGAAAAAAAGAAGACAGGAAACTCTCATCAACTAAGCCACAGAGACTGTAACACACTCAGGACACCAAAACATTTCTCAGGGTTATTTTTGCTCCCTCAACTGCAGGTACCTCTAACTCTCTTTCTGGTACTCCACCATTGTGATAACTGGTTTCAGCCATCTCCATTTTGTGTGCTATGTTTTAGCCAGGCTCTCAGGACAAACCCCCCTCAGATGATACGTGACCTACATAAGCTCAGAAAGGTGGCTTTTGTAGGCAAGAAATTTCTGTATTATCCTGGGACCCATACCTATTCTTCACAGTTCATGTCATTATGCTGTGTGCAATTTAGGAATATGATGTCACTTAATGTTTCTTCCAAAAGGCCCATTCACAAATTTCCTGGAAAATGAGGAGCCTCCTCACAGAGCTCATGCTTTTCATGGGCCTGAAAATAAAATCTGCTGAGTTTCTTCAGTGAGAACTGCACAGAAAGGGAGGAGGCGTGTAGAACTTGGCTGCTGTTACCCTCATCAGTAGAGCCAACCAAACAGAACACAGAATTACCAGAAGTGGACCATAGAAGCCTCCATCAGGCATAACATAAGTTCTGCTAGATAAGAACCTGCAATCTAGCATTGCAATTGCCCCAACCTAAACAAATATCAGAGATAGCAAAAGCATGAAAAAGAGCTTACACTCAAAGATTCTCTGTGTTATATGCAATTATTACTATCCTTCACTTGATTTGGGTTCTGTAGAGAGGACAAGAATAAAGTGAAATGAACTCAGAACATTCCCATTCTTAAAATATATTTTATTGATTACGCTATTACAGTTGTTCCAGTTTTCCACCTCTGCCCCACTCCACCCAGTGCACCCATTCCCTCCAGCAATCCCTCCCTTAGTTCATGTCCGTGGGTTGTGCATGTAAGTTATTTGGCTACTCCATTCCCTATACTATTCTTAACATGCCCCTGTCCCTTCTTTATCTACCAATTATGCTTTTTAACCCCTGTACATTTTCTCCCATTCTCCTCCTTTCCCCTCACAGCTGATAACCTGCCAAATGATCTCCATACCTATGATTCTGTTCCTATTCTGGTTGTTGCCTAGTTTGTATTTTTAGATTCAGTTGTAGAGAACTGTGAATTTGTTGCCATTCCAATGTTTATAGTTTTGATCTTCTTCTTTTTCTTAAATAAGTCTCTATAATATTTCATGCAATAATGGCTTGGTGATGATCAACTTTAGTTTTACCTTGTCTGGGAAGAATTTTATCTGCTCTTCCATTCTAAACAATAGCTTTGCTGGATAGGGTAATCTTGGTTGTAGGCCCTTGCTGTTCATCACTTTGAATACTTCTTTTCAGTCCCTTCTAGCCTGCAAAGTTTCTTTTGAGAAATCAGCTGACAGTCTTATGGGAACTCCTTTGTAGGTAACTCTCTGCTTTTCTCTTGCCGCTTCTAAAATTGTCTTTTTATCTTTAACCTTTGGCATTTTAATTATGATGTGTCTTGGTGTGGTCCTCTTTGAATCCAATTTGTTTAGGACTCTCTATGCTTCCTGAAATTGTATGTCTATTTCTTTCACCAAATTAGAGAAGTTTTTTTTTCATTATTTTTTCAGATTAAGTTTTCAGTTTCTTCTTCTTCTCTCTCTGGCACCCCTATGATTCAGATGTTGGTATGTCTGGAGATGTCCCAGAGGTTTCTTATACTATCCTCATTCTTTTTAAGTCTTGTTTCTTCTTGCTGTTCTGGTTGAATGCTTATTTCTTCCTTGTGTTCCAAATCATTGATTTGAATCCCAGCTTCCTCGCCTTCACTGTTGGCTTCCTGTAGGTTTTTCTTTATTTCCTGTAGTGTAACCTTCATTTCTTCCTTTATATTGTTGCCGTACTCAATGAGTTCTCTGAGTATCCTGATCATTAGTGTTTTTAACTCTGCATCTGATAGGTTGGCTGTCTCCATTTCATTGAGTTATTTTTTCTGGGGTTTTGTTCTGTTCTTTCATTTGGGCCACATTTCTTTGTCTCTTCAATTTGGCAGCCTCCCTGTGCTTGCTTTTGTGTACTAGATAGAGCTGCTTTGACACCCTGTCTTAGTATTGTGGCCTATTGTAGAAGGCACCTGTAAATTGTTCGAGGTGGAGCCTTAGGTAATCCCCAGGGCAGGGCAACCCACTTCACTGCTTTGTGGTTCTTTGTGGGAGGAAAGTTCAGAGAGGGAACAGTCCCTGGCTTATGGAGGTTTGCCTAGCATTTGCTCTATTTTAAGTCACTTCACCCACTCCCCATATGTGACTGACACTCTTCCAGATATTGCCCTGGTGCTGAATCCCAGCAAGGGTGGGTTTGCATACATTATAAGACTGTGCAGGCCCTTTAAGCAGAGTCTCCTGAGTAACAAGCAGTTTCTTCTGCCACCCCAACCCCTACTGGTTTTTACAGCCAGAAGTTATGAGAATTTGTCTTCCTTGCACTGGAACCCTGGGCTGTGCAGTCTGGCCTAGGGCTGGGATCACTGGTTCCCAAGGTGTCCCTCCTGATTTTTATCCACCATACATGAATGTGGGACTGTCTGTTCCTCCCCCACTGCCTCTCCAAGCCACACCATATCTCCTTTCCTCCCCAACCATCTCTGTGAGTTCATCCCCTCAACCCACCTGGATGAATGCGGCTTCTTTAAATCCTTGCTTGTTGGACTTCCATACAGTTCAATTTTCTGACAGCTCTGGTATTATTTGTTTTGAGGTTTAGTGGTAGTTCTCTCTGTGGTTGCATAAGGAAGGGAAGAATGTTTATCTATGCCTCCATCCTGACTGGAAGTTTTCAAACCACTTCTTTTATCCTTCTAAACTGAGGACAAACCTGCATAATGTGGTTAATATCTTTCTTTTTTCTTTTTCTTCTTTCCCTTCCAGACAGAAAACTTTAATTTTTATTACTTTTCATTATTTTATTATTTTTATTGTATTGCCATATGATATTTTATTTTCAGGTATGTAATATACCTTACAATGTGCTCACTACACTAAGTCTATCCATCACTGAGCAGCTATCACACTATTATTGACTACATTCCCCTATACTTTTTTCACCCACCCTTCCACCCTACCCTCTTTCCTCTGGAAGTCTTGTGGCTAATTCCAAGTGTTTCAAAATGACTGACTGGTAGTTTTATGTGTTAGGAAGTACTGTGAGCACACCCTCTGAAGTGCAGAGGAAAACTCCTCATTCACTGTTCTTTCCTCTTTATTAATGTACTGAGCCTACTACTTTCACATTTTTACTCTACCTGAATCAGAGAGAGGTCGGGGTTTTATCCAAAGTCACATTTGGTAAATAGAGTCAAGACTCATGCTCAGTTCTTCTGCTTCAGGTCTAAAGTATTTGTGTCTGTACCATATTGCTTTTAATGAAGCTAATTTATAATTTAGGGATACATATCCACTTTAAGATATAAATTATTTGACTTAGAAATAGACACCAATTTAAACAACTTGCTAACTTAATTCCTACTATAACAGTAGTCTTCAAATTGGAACACAGATATCCCCGCAACACAAAAGCACTTCAAAGGCTACACATGTACAGATAGTTTTAAAGGAACCATTTATTAGATCCTCAGCTTCCATAACTATATTCTTTCCTTAAGGCATTTGGCTGAACACGCAGCTGAACCTGAGACATCAAGCTGGTTCTCCTCTCCCAAATCCCCCTTTTAAAAAAGTCACATCTCTCACCCACTGCAAGTATTACTGTTACATTGTGATCAATTATAAAAGTATTTTGTGCACTATACTAAGGGACAATTCAAAATATTTATGTCAGTACTGAGAAAAAGAACTTCTCTTTAAAAAGAAACTTTGCAAGTCATGTGGTTTTTCAATCTTGTATTTTCAACAAAATTATAAGAGGACATACAGGAGTTGTCAGCTAATAGGTCATTTAAAAATCGTTTTGCAGGGGAGGGGTGAGGAGAAAATACAGACAACTGTAATTGAACAACACTAAAATAATTTAAATATAAAAAATGAACAGAAAAGAAAATCATTTTTAATAATAGATTACTCTGTAGATTTAAGTGATAAATTCAAAATAAGTTTTAAGAATTAATGGCTGTGCTACTAAAAAAAAATTCCAATATCATCCACCTATTTATGTGAACAAGTTTTTTCCCGGTACTTACAACTGAAAAACAAAACCAAGCAAAGTAGAATTCATGCTAAAATTTGTTTAATTCTAGCAGTAGTAGTTGTTCATGAACTATTTTTTAAAACCTTCATCCATGTCTTTGCAATAAACTTCTGATAAAATTTTACTTCCTAGATTAATGATATTGTATCAAAATTTCTATATTTCCTGGAAATCAACTGTGCTGCTAATAATTGTGAAGCTAATTTAATCTAGAAGAAATTGATTTTTAACACCTATACAGTTATAAAAGTAACAACAGAATAAAATTTCTAATCATATACACATTTTTGTTGCAGAGAAGTACCATACTTTGCTGTGGATAATTCACGCTTTTTTGCTCAAATTTTTTAGGGAAAAATAAATGATGAGGATGCGCATCATTATATATGGGTAGTACTAACTCTGTATCTATATATGTTTTTAATTATTTTATTTATGCTTATGTATTAAAAGTATAATCTAGAAAGCAATAATGATATCTGTATGCAAAATAATGCCATTTATAGTACAAATAACAAGTATTTAAATATAAATAAATAATTGATTTTTAAAAATTAAAACATAAGATATTTTTCCTGAAAGTTTGGGCCAAAAACATGGGTGCACATTATACATGGTAAAATATGTTAGGTTGCTCAATCAAATAAAATATATTTAAATATATTTAAAGCTTAAAAATATATTCCAATCAGATGAACCTATGGAAGATGCAGTTCACTACATGGAAATAAGATATAAGAACTCAAGAAGAAAAAGAAATGAACTAAAACTTCTATTATAAAAGAACTTATTCACCTATTTTTCAATGGATGGAACAGTACATGAAATAACTACAACAGTTAGATCCTGTGGGCTACATTTAAAAAATAATGTAACCATTTATTTTAAAATATCAATATTTATAAATTTTAAATTTCATCCTTTGTAGTATTTAAACTTATAATAAAAATTTTAGATGTCACTATAGAAAATTTGGAAAAACATATTTTTTTAAAAGTTAAGGCTGCATAAACAAAATCTTTTGAAGGCCTTTTCAAAACAATATTAATAGTGATCAACATAAACATCAATATTTTCCCAGAGCCAGAGGTCACAGTTATATAACAGTAAAAGTTCAGCAAAACCAGAGCAATTTAGTAAAATATCAGATGATTTAAGAGAAGATTTATGTGTTGTGTAAATGAATAGTTAAAAGATAAACTGAGGCATATTAATTTTTTTAAATTTATCTGAGCAAAAATAAAAACCAGAGTGGTTAGAAACATTCCACCAATAGAAGTTGGGGAAGAATTTTTATAAAGAAAAGATGGAAGCAAAGTAAAGACATCATTGATTGGCTTTAGCTTAAAGCCTAATTGAATGTGATTATTTTTAGGTTTCAATTTTGTAGCCTGGAGGAGCTTACAGGCTTAGATTTTGGTTGGCTTACCTATGCTCTATCGGCATCAGAGCCGAGTTAGTCTAATGGCCTCCTGGTTTAATTAACAGCAACAACAACAAACCAATAGAATGGTGACTTGGGTCCATTCTTGAGCTGGTGTTTTAACACTGTGTAGATACAATATTAGCTTTACAAGTTTGTTGAAAGCTAACAGAAACCAGGGTAAGAATACAATGAAAATGACCTGCCACATCTCTGATTGAATTATGAGGGTAAGCAGCATAATGAAGCTACCCTGATTCTTTGACACACCTAAGAAAAGATCAAGAAAGGCAAGAGGAAGAGAGAAAGAAGGGAGAAAAAAGAAGTGGAGGAAAGGGTAAAAAGAGAAAGTGGGAAGCTGAAAACAAGGAGAGAGACCTTCTTGTTAACCATGAGCTCACGTGCCGGGCTCACCAACCTTCTGGCATCCAGCAAGGCAGCCTTCTACTTAACCTCCCCATAGAGGACAGTGCCTGAGAATCACAGCAGAGGTTAGTCTTCAGCACTAAACTGCAGAATCTATTGGTTTTCTTACCCTAGTGTCCTATCATCACCTGAATGTAAGTTATACAAGGCAACCATCAAAATGTATGACATCCACTTGTATGTATGTATTCATTGACATGAAGGTTTATCATGATAATTGTTGAGCAAAAAAGATTACTAAATGATGTGTATATTACAACTTCTTTTGGTTTAAAAAAGTTACAATTTGTCTATTTTTTAATAAAAAATCTGAAAAAATTATCCAAATATTAACAATAATAAGTAATCTCCAAATAGTTAGGTTCTGTGTGATTTTTACTTTTCCTTATATTTTCCAGAATCATCTACTTTTCTAAGAAAAGAATATCTAACCCCCAAAGACAATATTCATTATGAAACAAAACATCTCATGCAACCAAATAATAGAACCATCTTCTATTACATATTGAACTTCTTTTCCAGGTCTAGATATTTCACTAATGTTTAATAAAATGCCACATCAGAGAGTAAGTGAATTAAGTGGAAACACTATGCCTTACTGGTACATTTATCATCTCTGATTTTCCCCGCTCTTGACTCAGCTACCATTCCAAATCCCCACCTGCACCCTTCACTCCCTCTTACAGCCCCTTAAAACCTGCAACACCTGCTCTGCACCCACTCCACCTGGTCCAGTGTCTCCCTCACTGGATTTACTCTGCTCCCTGACTCTCTGGAGTTCACAGTGGTGGCTTATCACTTCATCCGCCCCTGCTCTGCCTTGATAACAATCTCCAACAACTCTGGAACAGCCTTCACATTCCTTCTCCTCACACGCCCAGGTTGCCAAGTTCTACTAGAGAAGGCACAAAACAGACGGGCTGTGCATCATACTCTTGCTTCCTAATGCCAACTAGTCCTCAAGCTCTTCATCCACTGTAGAATGATAGTTTATTTTCTCCGTTTAATTAGCTCCTTGAACTGCATCATACCTCTCACATGTCTTTCATCTCTTAACCTGAAAATGTAATCTATGATTGTCATTTCCACTTTCTCAGAAATTCATTCCTTGACTCCAGCAATTTGACTTACACCACCCACAACAGTTCGCAATGACTACCTGCTTAAGATCCCAAGACCTTTTCAGTTCCCATCTCCTTGACCTTGCAATGAGACATGAATCCTTAAATAGTTCCTCTTTGTCTAACTTCTTATCACTGAATTCCACTCGTTCTGCCTCTTTTCTGGCTACTTCTCTCCTTATCCAGTCTCTTCTTTCTGAACTCAACTTGCTTACTCACCATCCACCACAACCACACCACTGCCACTTTTTACCATTTTCATGTTAATAGAACCTGCTCTACACCCACAAACCTGGTTCCTTGATCTCTCTATTTTCTGCTTATAGACTTCTTCCTTCTGTCCCCTACACAAATATAAGCATTTCCTCTAAGATTCTCTGCCTACTTCACTGATCTTCTTAAAGTTGTTCATGTAATATCCTCATTTCCTGCAACTTTAAATAGTGCTCCTCTTTAGATAAATTCCACTTCTCCAGATTTTATGTCTATCCCAAACTTTAGAGGCACTTGAAAATAAATAAAACAAACTTCAGTCATCATCTCCCTGCTGTGATATTTTTCTGTTGAATCTTCTGTTATTATTAAAAGTACCCGCATTGTCCCAGAAAGCCAATTTAAGGCACCAAAATCATCTGACACACCCTCCCCTTGCACTCACAGTCTATGAGCCCCACCAGTTCTTCAGAAATGTCTCCATTCCCTCCCCTCTCCAGTTCCACAGCAGCACCTATGTTCATGTTCTAACTACGCCTTACCTAAGCAACAGCTAATTCTTAAGTGTCTTGACTTCAAGAGTTTTTCCCTTATAATCTTCCCTTCATATCATTGACATGTTTTGACATGTTTTAAAAATGATATTTTTGTTAATCCTAGTATCTTATACAATAAAGCCCGAACTCTTTAGTTGGCTATATAAGACACTTCATGCCCTGCCTCCAAACTGACATTCCTCATCTTGTCTCTCATGTCTCCTCACTATTTCCTCTACCCTCCAGCTAAAATATTGTTCTCCATTCCTAGAACATACTCTGAAACTTAGTGCCTTTACACCTGTGTTTATGTTTTACTCTGACTGAAAACATTTCTCCCATCAACTTCTCTTATCACAGTAGCTTCAGCCTACAGAGTCCTTTCAAGTCCTCATTCTCATGTGAGGCCTTCCTGAAATCCACTTGATAACTTGAGTTGTCTGCTTTTCCTTGCACTGAACCCATGGGTGCCTGTGTTGAAGCATGCATCCTAACTTTCCTTGCTATATTTATGTCTTTGTCTTCTTTAAAAGTTTAAAAGACTCTGAGGACAAAAAGCCTGCATTATTAATTTTGTATTACCCATGTTTATTCCATATTATTAGCAAAATGAGTATTTAAAAAATGAATTAAGCAGAGAACATTGTCAATAGTTTTATGACACTGCTTTATTTAAGTTATGCAAATTTATATTAATGTTCTGCTTTCTATAACAGGTGGTGCTGGAAGTAAACAGTGAATTTATTGTGGAGGTAATGTATAATTATTAAAACTATTTCTTCAATGTAAAATTGAAATAAAAAATAAATTTTGTAATGCACCATATATCAAAAATCAGAATACTTGAGAATAGCTATAGTAAAACCCATAATTTTAGATTTCCATGCTTTTAAACATGATATGTGACAGCTTAGTGTCATAGTAACGCCTATCAAACTACACTAGTAGTTTATTTATGTCCCCCAACCTAAAAGAAAAGGAAAAGAACCATAGTAACACATTAGAGTTGGAGGAAGATTTTAGACAGTTACTTCTAAAAGAAAGACAATTGGATGGTCAATCAATGAGGAAAAAATGCCAAAAACAAAAAGAAATCTGTAATCACAACTAAATAGAACAGAGAATCCCCTGTCATTTAGACTGGGACTCAGGAAACAAAGCTACTGTCTTGTCTGGCAGGATTTTATTTTATTACGGTAGTTAAATTTTCATTATGATAATACTAAACAATGAAGAAAATATAATTACTTTTGTAACTTCTGTTGACAAAATAGAGAGTAAGTGGTACATTTTAGGAAATTGCATAAAAATGGGGAAAATGTTAATGCTTTGGTTCTTGAAAGTAGAAGCTCCATTCATATGGAACATTTCCTTCCCCCAAAGTGGTAATTAAATGAAGCCTTAGCTTAAACAAACATATAATTATCTATGTCTCAACAAGTACATTGAGTTATAAAAAATATATTTGCAAATGTTTATGTGTATATACAGATATGTTTATACACGTAGTAACACTTCTAAAATCTTTAATGGTATAAAATTATTAAACAGCCTCCAACAATAGCAAATAAGACTATAAAGAGAAAAACCTACAACGAGCACAGACACAACAGGACAGCATTGAGAACCCATATAGGTGTCCATGGGATTATGACAGCTACCATCATTTCAGTTAACATATTCTTCTAATCCTTTAATAATGTATCTGGATGTGTAGCCAGAGTGGTGTCTGTCCTTCCCCTCTTTTAGGTGAGTACACTCACCAGCACAACTTTCTTTTTGCAAGGGATACACTTACCTGAAATAGCAGCAATCTTTTAAACTCTGGAGACCAGAAAGCTTGGTCGGAGCTCAATGAAGGGTGAGGTGGGCAAGCTCTCTACTGAGTGAAACGTTTAATCCTGTTTAAAATACCCACAGAGACATCTGGTCCACACCAAAATGTACTTGATATTTGGTCCTGTCCAAAATGTCCAAGCTTAGAAAACATTCCTGGGTTCAAATAGCCTGTAAGACCCATTTATACTTTAGGTTTACAGGATTAATACATAAAAATACTATCATGTTTTATTAGTCCAATGACTGTGGTGTGACTCTGTTGCCAATTATAACCCTTCTTGCCTTGGTAGCCTAGCTGGTCATGGCATGTGGGGTTAGGTATATGGGTCAGCTTGGACATCTCCACGAACATTTTTGGACAGGCCAAATACCAAGGACCTTTTGGCATGCACCAAATGTTTCTGCAGATGTTTTGGACAGAACCAAATGTCTACTAACCTGTGAGGACAGATTGAAAGAAAAAAATTACATACATCATATTATCCAGTATAACTTATTATGAGCTGCACACATAGCTAATAAAATTTGTTTCACTAAAATCATATAGTTAGTAATAACATGATTCCAAAAGAAATAGCTAGTAAGGATGGCCAAGCTATATATATCCAGAATTGCAAATTAGTAAAAACTTTTTTGTTCCTCAAATTCAATACCATTGCTTCTTCTGGATGTACCTTACAGTGTTGAATAAATGTCCTTACTAAGTAAAACTGTTCTAACATGGTATGAAACATGAACTATTTTTGCTTAAGGTCAAAGAATTAGACATAGAAAATGGTGCTACAAAATGGCAAACTGTCAGAAGACAAAAGCGGGAGTGGATCAAGTTTGCCGCAGCGTGTCGAGAAGGAGAGGACAACTCCAAGAGGAACCCAATTGCCAGAGTAAGCAGTGAAATAACAGGAGCATCCTGTGCTGATAATAAAGGCTTTTGAGGGGCAGGAAAGCCCTCAAACACTTTAAGGTTTTACAGTCTTTACTACTCCGTAGAGATTTAGGAAGATGGGTGACATGCAGTCATCTCTTCGTGTTGCTGAGGCACCATTTTGACTATTACATTCCGAGCTCTGCTACAGAGCAGAGGGTCCTTGAGTGATCCTAGAAGAGAAACTTGGATCTCCAGCACTTCTGGGCTTTGTGTCTCCATCTGTCTTATGCTTATTATTGCTTGTGCATTTTAGGAAATTTATGCATATACTATATTTTTCTCACTAACCCTCCCCAAAATCAAAACTTTAAAGAATTGAGTCCTGGTAGACCAGTTGGTTAGAGCGTCCTTCCGATATGCCAAGGTTGCAGATTCAATCCCCAGTCAGGGCACATATAAGAAGCAACCAGTGAATGCACAAATAAGTGGCACAACAAATCAATGTTTCTCTCTATGTGTCTCTCTAGCTATCCCCCTCTTCTCTCTTTCTCTAAAAGTCAATTTAAAAAAAAATTAAAGAATTAACCAATTCTCCCCAAGAAAGTAAGGATGCAAGCACAGTGTCAAAAGTTCTTACTGGATTCCTAGATCAAGATTAGGAGAGCCTTAAAAGGCTAATTTCAAATAATGGCTCTCCGTAAGGAAGGACCATTATGGGAAGAACCAACACAAACTAACCCAGGAAGGATAGGATCTACATTAACCACTTCATTAGCTCTTTCTAGGCATCTTGGCCGTGGGCCGTTATTGAAATCAAAAGTAGTGATTTATCAGAACTCTTTCTTTAAAGCTTTACATCAAAAATATAGTAAGCATCAGAAATGATATTATAGATTTATTCTCAGCTCAAGAAAAGAGATTTGTTCTTTCTCAAATATTGTCAAATTTTTGGAAAACTTTTAAATTATTCTTTCCATTCAGCCACAGTTACAGCTTTATATTATTCCACTTATATTGTACATTCTTTTCTTTATATTTTTATTTGAGGGATTTCCTGGATTTTTTTTGTCTACATAAATAAGACCTTTGGACTAGAGTGGAACTCATTCAAGTTGTATTTATAGCTATCTTTAATTAATTGTGGACATTTGGGTAACAAACCTTAATATTTTACCGAGTGTTCTCATCTTTAGTATATAGGTTAGATTACAAAATTTAAACTACCTTTGTTTAAATGTATGAACTATAGATATAAAACTATGAAAACATAATCTAGATATCAGACTATTTACTCAGCAGATCTACTCAGCAAATGAGCGTTATGGTAGGTTTTGATTTATAAAATTCTTTTCAATATCTCTAAGCACTGTATTTCTCTTCTGATTTTCTTAATTTAAATTATCTACCATAATACCAAAATTATCTACCAAATTTTGATTAAATCTCAGACTCAAGTCTAGGCAGATACATACTAATATGCCACAATCTTCTTACAAAATAGTAAAGATTCTGATTTCTTTTGTCTGTCAAACTCTTTATGTGCAAAAAATATCAGAGAAGTGAACAATGTAATGTTAGTAATAACAAATCTAGCATCAGGCGTGGATGTGCCATAGGTCAGTCATTGGAGTGGGGTGTAAACAGGTTACCTCATACAATCCTCACAACAAACTTAGTGTTTAAGTGGTATCATCCCATTATAAGCTGGTGCTTGGCAAATTTAAGTGAATTTTCCAAGGTCGCACCAGCCTATGCTTCCATACAAGACCCATCTGGCTACAAAGTCATTTCCTTCTCATTCAGCTACACTGTGAAGTTCATGATCTGCTCTAAATCCTGGGCACTTTCCTCATAGATTCGGTCAGACTGCGAAGCGAGCCAGAAGATTACATACCGCATCTCTGGGGTAGGGATTGATCGACCACCTTATGGTGTGTTCACCATTAATCCTCAGACTGGGGAAATTAACATCACCTCAGTGGTGGACAGGGAGATAACTCCACTTTTCTTGGTAAGTCACAGCAGTGTGTTTTGATTTAAGCATATTATTTTTCTTCCTTTTAAAAAATTATCTCAGGACTAATGCCTACTTTTGATAAAACACAGCAGAATGAAACCAAATAAAGGGCTTGAGGAGATGGAAAGAGTAAGAAAAAACTTTATTTTTCATAATTCTCTGGTGTGTTGTACATGCATGTGATCAAATGTCTTTATAATATTTAAATTACTAGACTGTAAAAATAATCTGAATTTACTGAGAAAATTGTTTCTTTGTGCATTTCCTTATATATTTTCAAGCATATTACTTAATTTCCTTTGATGGAGAAAGATAGTTTTTTTTCCAACTTTCCACAGATCTATTGTCGGGCTCTGAATTCACGAGGTGAAGATTTAGAAAAGCCTCTTGAGCTTAGAGTCAAAGTTATGGACATAAATGATAACCCCCCGGTGTTCACACAAAATGTGTACGCAGCCAGCATTGAAGAAAACAGTGATGCAAGTGAGTAGAATGATTCCCTGTCTCTGCATTACACCATATCTATTTCTCTTGGTCAAAAGCTTTAGAAGATTAAAATATTGTACAAGTAACTTAAAGATCAGAAAATGTCAAACTTGTATTTTGAAGAAACCCCACAAATTCTAATTTAAAATTGAGCTAGAAGAAAAAGTCATGTCTAAAATACTAAACATCCTCTTGTTTGTGAAGGATTCTTATGCATGTGGTTTAGCAGGGGTTTAGCACCTTCCTCGGAGATCATTACTGGGCTCATGATTCACTTAATCAGGATGAATAAACTGAGGTGAAACCATGAATGTGAAAGAGGGCCCTGTTATGTTCTATTCCTCAAATTCCAGGCTGAACCACACCAGATGGAGTGTGATGAAGGACGCATTGTCAGTTGTGCTGTTGGAACCCAGAGTAGGCTGCCCCAAGATATTCCACAATAGCACATTCATTATCTTGAATTAAAGTGACTTAAAAAACTGCCAACGCAAGAAGAACTCGCTGATGTCTTCCACCCTCCCCCAACCCCTTAAAATCAGGAGATAAACGCCCCATGTGAAAGGTGCTCTCCCTGCATCTGGAGACACCCATAGAGAAGAGTTAAGGAACACAGAACCAAAGAACCTGTGTAAAAAACTTGTTACCTCTTTATTAATTTGCTGTCCAAGCCCAAACTTCATTTAGGTTTTTCCAAATCTTGCTTCAATTCCTTTCTAATGAGCACTAATTTTTCTCTTGGCGCATCAATTCTTCAAAAATGTATTATTATTTTGTCTGAAAAGTATAAAATGCTGGCCGGTCCATCATTTGTCAGAGCATCATTTATGATTCTCCCGTTGCACATATAAAATTGGATTTTTCCTCCTGTTCATCCAGTCTTGACCCAATTTTATTATTAGTCCAGTCACAAGAACTTAAGGGAGAATTCTCCCCTTTCCCAATAGTACCCTTCACGAAGGATAAGCAAGCGTCTTCACAGTCTACACAGCAAGTTACACTATGTTCTGTCCTTTTTTCTCATGTTTTCCATCTTGCTTAATTCCATCTCTAACTCGAATACCCTCCTCTTTTTTCCCTGTTTCTATCATTTCTCCTGAACTTCGTTTCTACACTTAAACTTTCCTATATTGCTACGTTCCTCCCTGCTCTCCCTCTTTGCCTTCTGCCTCATTCTTGCCTCAATCCTCTAATATTCCTTTTCCCTTCACATCTATATCTGTACTTGTGCCTCTAAATAAAATTTGCAAAAAGAGAATAGAAAAAAGAAATTTCAGGAGAAAAGCAGATAAGGAAGGAAGCTAGAGGTAATGGAGTGCCAAAGAAAGAAAGATGGAGGAGTCTGGAAAAGAGAAAGGAGGTAAGAAATGATGGAACAGAAAAAGAAAGAGCTAACAAAAGGCAGGGGTCAAGAGGTGTCAGGAGAACTTCAGATGCCCTGAAAAAAGTGATGTTGAAAATCAAGTGCAAGAACATAGGCAAAGTGAGGACTTGGCCTAAGAAAGGCAAAAGAGAGAGGGTCTCCAAAGTCCATCATTATTTCCTCACTAACGTACTTCAAGACAAGTTTGGTGAAGAAGAGAAGGTAAAACCCACAGGCACCTCCACTTGATTGCTGATTGGCAGCCTTGTTAATGCTTGCCCATGATAGGAGAGTTAACCAGAGGGCAAAAGCATACTTTCACAAACTATGACTTCCATGAAACCTGGCTCTATCTATTCAATCTATGCCTGGTTCTCCATGCAAGGATTTTTTCACTTTGAAACCAGGCTGGGAAGCACAAAAACATCAGGAAAATACCCACTCTGGAAAACCTGTCCTGTGGGCTGATATCCTTGAGGATTGACTTAGCATGTCTGTGCTTTGTCGCTATGAATAATAAAGAACTTCTTATATAACTGTGAACAAATCTTCTTTCCAATGATTATATATTTGTGACTGTTCAGTAAAATACTATTATCTTCCAAAACAATGAATAGTAATTCTCTGCTTCCTGGATGAGCAACAAAAAAGACTGTAGGCACTCAATAAATAATCACAATGTTGAATATAATGTAATTTTAATGTTGAAAATGACTATCATTTTTCTTAGTTAAGCATTTTAAAATAATTCCACAAGACAATGGCAAAAAATACTGATGAAATCTATTTCTTCAGCTTTATGATAAAGTTTATTGAACTTCTTTTTAAACATTAAAGATCACCATATTTTGCTACTAATATACCATTTAATCATTGAAGGAGTATAAGTATTTTATAAACTATAAAATGTTTTATAAAAGCAAACCACTGTTATTTTTGTAATCAATGGTGTAGCTAAGGTTATGGTAATACAGGGTGGGGCAAAAGTAGGTTTACAGTTGTTTGTATGGAAAATAATATAATAATAAATAATAACACAAGAATAAACTCTTCCACGTACTCGCAACTGCAAACCTACTTTTGCCCCGCCCTGTATATTCTCATGGATAACTAGAAGAGAGAGAATGCAAGAGAAGGCCAACCACTCCCTCTTCCTTTGCCTGACGATTTACTGAATTGATTTTAACAGAATCCCAAACACTCTCCATATCCATCTTCATTTCTAGACACATTGGTAGTAAAGTTGAGTGCCACAGATGCAGATGAAGACAACAATCTGAATTCTAAAATTGCCTACAAGATTATCTCTCAGGAGCCAGCAGGTGCACCGATGTTCATCCTGAATAGGTACACTGGAGAGGTCCGCACAATGTCCAGTTTCCTGGACAGAGAGGTAAAGCCTTCTGTAAATGAATGATAAGAAGTAAATACAATTTTGAAAGTTCTTTTAATGCACAGCAGGGAAGGAAAAATAATACAACCATTATGTTGAATGGAAATTATATAGGAGAAAATCATATTAAAAGACTGTGTAAAACTATAAAAGTAGAATAATGACATCAAATGTGTTGGATTTTATTCAAAACAAGACCTAAACCTTACAACTCCTTTTCATCTTCATCAAGGAACACACTATGTATAACCTCCTCGTGAGGGGCTCAGATCGAGACGGAGCTGCAGATGGGCTGTCTTCTGAGTGTGCCTGCAGAATCAAGGTTTTGGATGTCAACGATAATTTCCCCATGTTGGAGAAAACTTCCGTAAGTTGTTACTCTTATCATCCTTTTTACATAAATGTCAATAATCAATTTCCTTTCCCACTAGTGTGTGAACCTGGCTTTTTTACATGTATAATGTACTCAGCTTTGCTGTATAAACCTCGAAATGTCTTATATAATAATATATCTTATTATTGCATATTTGCCTTTGAGTCACTATTCCAAGCAAGTTTCCTCTGTGAAAGCAACAGACCATCTCCTCCATACTCTCCACTCACAGAACTGTAGAGATATATTATTATTCTGGAAATCGTGTAATGACATTGATGTATCTGTATGAGCCTGATGATTTACTGAATTAATTCTAACAGAGTCCCAAACATTCTCAACCTTCCACTTTCATCTTTAGGCATAAAGAAGCATAACATTGAAATCAGCTGAGCCAAATCTGACTTGCCACTTATTTTGGTAAAGTATATGTATTGGACCACAGCTGTGCTTATTCTTTTAGACGTGGTCTGTGGTTGCTTTGATGCTACAGTGGCAAAAATGAATAGCTGCAACACTAATTCTCAGGCCCACAAAGCCTAATATATCTACTGGAAGTTATAGAAAATTACAAATAAACAAGAAAAATGAAAGAAAAGGCCAGTTTGACCTTGATTCTACAGATAGCACATGAAAATCAGTTCTATTAGTTTACAACCATTTTATTCTTAGATTTCTGATCAGACATAATGATGCAAAATCATTGATGCAGTTTATTGTTAGTACTTTAAATGCTAATTATTGGAAAATATCTTTCCTCCTTTGAAAAATTCATTGACTATAACATTGATCTATGTTGTGCAGTATTCAGCAAACATTGAAGAGAATTGTTTAAATTCAGAACTGATACGATTAAAGGCAACTGATCTTGATGAAGAAGGCACTGATAATTGGTTAGCAAAATATCTCATTCTCTCTGGAAATGATGGGAATTGGTTCGATATTCAAACAGACCCGCGGACCAATGAAGGCATTTTGAAAGTTGTCAAGGTACAGTACGGGATCTGCAACTTTTTCTTTTAAAGTTTTAAAATACTCTTAGAGACAGAATCTTCCCCTCAAAAAGCAACCCATAACCTTGAGCACTGTTTAGGTGAACAAATGCCCTAAATAAGTTTACTGTGCTGGTCTGAGACTTCCGGTCAGGCAGCACAATATGTATCACCAAGAAAATAAGAAGGTTCTCTTGTTCTCACAATGCCCATAAAACATGAATTAAAAAGCATAATAAACAGTAGTATAAATGTATTAAACACAATCAATCGCCAAATGGGTGAAATGTGAGATAATTACTAAGATAAAAGGCGGGATACTGTGAGCTAGATTTGTCTAAAAAGATCTCAAGCAGGGAATAAGGTTTAAGCAGGACCGTGTAACTGGGATTGCTAATGTGGGGAAGGCGTGAGCACACATGCAGAGGTGAGAAAATGTAAAGCACGCTCAGGGCATGGTGAGCGAACTGTGGAGCTGTAGCAGAGTATCCAGCAGGAGAAGCTATGAGATTCAAGAAGGGAGATGTTGAGGTGGAGCTGGTCTGCTGGGAAACACGGATACCAAACTACAGGGCTTTCTTTTTCTTATCTATTAATTTTTCTCAAACTCCTTTCCATTTTTACTTTATGGATTGCAATATAATCTAAAAATACTAATTAGAAACAAAACTCCAAACTAATAAGATTCAAATCAACATTGATATAACAAAGGAAATTAATTTTTCTCAAACAAAATTACTACTAACAACATAGACAGAACTCATAGCTATGAAAATAAATACTGGTCGACACCTGCACACATATCATTTACATATTGAGCCTCTGCTCTTTTTGGAATTATCTAGAGCAACAAGGTATTAGCACTACCACGAAATACAACCATTGGCACTGAAATTATATGGTGTATTAATTTATGAGATGGTCATCAAAATTGTGGAAAAATCTATATATTTTACCTTGTTATTTTAATGAACACACAAAATTTCAGAATTGACAATTCAGGCAATCATGATCTATGACTTCTATAGTATGTCCCCAGTGAGCGCCTAAGTGTTCTAAGGCTCTTTATTGCAAAAAAAATTATTGGAAATTCGACTTTATGAATAATCAGTGAAGGTAGTGTTAGATATTGTGTAGACAAAATATCTTGTTTCTTATTCCTGGATGATAACTTCCCAATTCCCTTAAAGAGAGTAGAAAATATGCTTAAAAGCATCAAAATTTTAAAATGCATCAAAATAATATGAAAAGTCTAATTAAGATGAAATGAAAAAACTTAATACGTGTGTTAGCACATAGCAGAAGAATTCTGTGTTTAGGGAATATTTGTGTGTTTTTTTTAGGATTTAGCATTTGAAATGATGTTGCTAATGTCCTTTTATATACACTCTTCATTTTCACTCATGCCACCCTCAGTTACAAGCTTTTGACTAAGCTTTCTATAACCTTTTTCTTAGTCTGAGGACATTATAAATGATTTAGTTTAACTCCAATTTATTGAGAATTACTATGTGCTAGGGATATGAAAGTGAATGAGACATGATCCCTGTTCTCAAGAAACTTGTATTTTAAAAAGACAAAATGTTTAAGAAAATCAAAAATCTCTCTGTCAATCACAACTTCCTTTTGCTATTTATTGATAAATCTGTTTTAAAATACTAACAAACATTATAAATACATGTGTGTATATATACACATTCACTTCGACATTAAGAAAAATTGCTACTCAATTAGAATTTTAACAAAAATATTAATACCGGTTCTCTATAATAACTCTAATGAGTGTTTAGTAAGTAATTATTAAACATCAACTATAGGGCTCTATTGTGTATATAGAGGCATTGTGCATATCAGGACTCTGGGAAGAAAATATTGGAATTTCCTTTTTATAAAAAGTAAAATAAATCAAAGAGGAAAACTAACTTGGCAAAGGATAAAGACATGATCCAACCAGATCTTTGATCCCAAAGTCATACTTAACTGCCACTTCCACACCTCACCATGTCATCTTGGGCCAGTAAAACAAGTTTGGGGGTGGGGGAAGTGCCTTGAGAGTCCCCCTTCCCCCGAAGTCTGTTCACCACCCAAAGCTCCGTCCTAACTGTGTGTGCCATTTCTGGTCCCTTCCAGGCACATTTGTACCAGAAACACTTTAATTCTAGAAAAGCAGAACAAATACACCTGGCAGACATTTGACCATTTCCTCAGTCCCCTACCACGGAAAACTGCTTTTTTTTAAATACAGAGACTTCCTCATTCACATTTAATTCTAAAATGAACCAAGGTTCCCTGAATTAGCAGTGTCATGTTAAATTAGACCCAAAAGTAAATAAACAAACAAACAAATTCCATGTGATCATCTTATAGCTTAACTTCTATACTGAAATTTATAGAAGCAAAGAACTCACCAGAAGCCCACTCTGTTTCTGGAGAGGTTCCCTTCACTCTGTGCCCTTCCAGAGCCTCACTTTGGAGCCTGAAGGTTGACCCCCTCACTTTTCTAACACATACCTGCACATCCTGTGTAAGTGATTGCTCAGTCATGCCTTAACCTGCAGAAACTGAGTTTTTCCAGCCTATTCTTCCTCCAAGTAGAGACTCAGCAGCAAACAGGTGTTTTTATTGCTCTTTGTACAACCCGGACCCCTGATAAAAGGCCCCAGTTGCAAAAAGTGAATGAGGACTTGCTGACTTTATCTGCTTTTTATCTTCCCTGTGCATACATTCTATGAATGTCTATAATTGATACAAGTTCATATGAATATATTTCACCACACTCTATTTAGTAGGGAGGGAACTATTCTGACAAAAAAACATATATGTGTGTACACAAGAAAGCCCCAAAAGATATCTCTATAAGAATAGAAAAATCTCAGATTTTTCATTTATTTGAAGGTAGCACAAAATTCCAGAAAATGAAAATTGTGTTGTAGAAGAGGAATCTCTTTCAGCTGAAAATTCATTTTTCCATATGCAATTCATATCCAGCTCTGAGCTAGGTATTATGTGGACCAGGAAGGGGAACAGGTGTCCAAAAACAATCAAAATCCCAAACCTCAAGGGTTTTAGCTAATATTTAAGTGAGGCATGTTGAGTCAGCCCTTGTGAAGATTTTAACTTAAACCTAAGAAAGCATTCACGATGTTGCAGAACTTCCAAGAAGAGCCGAGATTTATCACAGGATCTTGCTGATGGCCCAAATAGCTTGACCTCTGTTGTTGGTATATGTGTTGCAAATGGTGCTTATATTAGCTTCCAGAAACTTCTAAACAGATGTTGTTCAGTATTTCTTTCTTTACAACTGCTTTTTCACTTGTAACTTTTCATGGCACCACATCAATCATTCTGGATCAAAAGATCTTATTCATCTTTTATCCAGGGAACCCATTTCAAAGGGCACTTTTCTCTGGGTATGGTATTTATTTACTTAAATGTGCCCAATCAAGGAATCTTCTTGTCCACCATACCCAGCACAATTAATCATAGTTTAGGGCTGACTACAATAATCATAAAGTCTCCTTTAGAAGTCATTTGCACCATATTTTTTGATTTACATGTTCAATTACATCATATATATATATTGGCTCTTTTATTCTGATTTACTTTTGGAAATTGTCAGATGTAATTCTACAAAGGAAACCAAGGCCTATATATTTATTTACTAGTTGTGGATATTGTTTTTATTTCATTCTAAGTTTAATTTTTTTTACTTTTCATAAACACCTCATTTCGGAAGAAAGATCATTTTGTATTCCAGGGTTTTTATGTAAGTGCAAAATTCCAAATCTGAGTCCAACTTAAAATCACAGGTCTGAATTACCTATATACCTCATTATGCTAAAAGATAAAGTCATTAACATGTCTGAAATACCTCATTTTGTAATAAATAAAATTTTTATCAATTTAAAATCTGAATTTCATAGCTGCTGAACTTTATTCTGGTATGTTATGTTCTTATCATGGCTTCTTATTCTGTCAAAAGAGAGTTCTTTTGCTGTTTCAGAGTTTTTCACTTTCTGTCATTTCAGATGCTGGATTATGAACAAATGCCTAATGTTCACCTTGGTATTGGAGTTAAAAACCAAGCTGAATTTCACCCCTCAGTTGCCTCTCAATTCCGAATGCATTCAACCCCTGTAAGAATTCAGGTTATTAATGTGAAAGAAGGGCCAAAATTTGATCCAAATTCTATGACTTTCCGTGTGCGAGAAGGAGTAAGAGGAGATTCCTTAATGAATCACATACTTGGCACATACACAGCTGTAGATTTGGACACAGGAAATCCTGCAACAAATGTCAGGTACTGCAAACACTTTGCTCACATCCGAGTGATAAAGCATGGCTCTGCCCAGAGCTAATTCATGGAGCACGTGCTAGTGTGTGTGGGTTGAAATATTTTGGGGGTTTGCTTTTCCTGCTCATCTGTTACTGTTATAGAAGACTATGGGGTCTCCTATTGACATTTTCTTAGAATATCAATAGTGTTTTAAAGGCTGTAAGGGCTCCAACTGATTCTAAGGGTAATTGCATCCAGGGGGCAATTGGAAGATCAGAGTCACCTTTGAATACTCTGTGAGATCTCTTGGGGTCAGTTGTACCACCCCGGACCTGGGCTGATAAAGCCGGTGTTGTAAACTACACATCCTCATAAAAGATGAGTCATGTTTTTTTAAAACCTATGTTATCTATAGCTTTGGGGCTAATTTCAACCTTCTACTTACCTGAAGAAGAAAAAGGATAATAGAAGAAGCTAAAGATAATGTAGAAAGTCAGAACTAGAAAAATAGAAAAGTGAGAATTAGGGGCCCTAGGTATATAGATTATACATGAATTAGACCAATATGAGATATTCTGGAAAATAATTATGGTGAAATATACAAGTATTCTGTATATCCTTTCCTTGTCTCTCTTCTTTTCTTATGCCCAATATTTTTGGAGTGAAGGGTGTATTGATGTACAAATTGCTTTAATAGTAACAATTCTGATTACTTAATCAGCTAACAAGTTCACAGACAACAAAAATGATGAAGTCTGTCAACATGGAATAGAGGAAAAGGACATGTCAGATAAGTGCCTTGGCCACTTAAAGCTGTGCCTGGTACAGGCACGAGACCTTCATCCAAGCACTTTGAAACCATTTATGTCACAAAACCCATATACACAAATGGAATGGATGACACCACAACCCCTGAAAGGCCAACAATGAGGTGCTCTAAAACCAATATACGTAAAACTGAGGAACTACTGAGTACATCCATGTGAAATGAATAAACTCTATTCCCTTGATATTGCTATGATTTAATAAACAGACCTGAAATAGACTTATCCATTTTATAACATTTTATTATACAGTTTATTTTATAAAGGGCTAGAAGAGTAAATATGAAATTTTAAAACTCTATTGTGAACCTGTACATTAATATGTTCAATACTAGAATTGTATTGATATATACACATTTTATAATCCAAAGCAATTATTACTGTAGAGCATGCAACACCATATATAACTTTAACACATTGTATATGACTAAAATTATTAACTTTCACAGAAGCAAATGATGAATTTATTTATTTAAAAACAGATATATCATAGGACATGATGCTGGCAACTGGTTAAAAGTTGACTCAAGGACTGGTGAGATACAATTTTCTAGGGAATTTGATAAGAAGTCAAAATATATTACCAATGGGATATACACAGCAGAGGTCTTGGCTGTAGATGGTAAGAACATTTATTTTCAATATTTTAGCAAAATTATTATTGTATCAAATATAAATATTCTAATATTGATAGTAGGTTAAGTCAAATAAAGCATCATTCAGTGGTATCTGCATGTCTAACAGAGAGTTCCAAATACCTTAGACTGAGAACTGAATTTAGTTCACTTACAACCATAATTTACATTTGTCACAATATATTTCACCTACTTCTAAAAAAGAATTGTATGTGACTCATAGTGTAAAGCATAAGCTTTAAAATATATAAGTAAATTCATTTTCTGTTAATGGCCTTATCTCCTGAGATGGTTAAACCAACCTGCATAGTGTGTTAGGAATGTTTACCTAAAGTGCTACAAGATGAGCCCGGAGGTCATCTGGGAATGGCCTGCAGGAAAGGCAGTGTCCCAAAGAGTAGAGATATTTTAGAGTCACTAAAATTGTGCTGTATCGAGAGGCCTGTGTGAACACTGCTTAATTAGACACGTTGTCCAAAGTAAGATGTTAAGAACTAAGAAGCATGATGTTATTCCAAACACAAGATCCAAATTAAAAGTCATAAGCACTGATGCACTGAATTAGCTTGTAACTAAGCTGCTTTTCACATGGGAAAACTGACTAGGCCTTCCTCTTGGTAAGTAGCAACAGAAATTTGTTTAGCAATAGTTTATGATTCTCTGGAGCATTGCCCAGGAAACCAGCTACTACAGAACAAAAGAAGAGGAAAAAGGTCAGCAACCAGGAAAGAGGGAGGGAAATAAATATCGCAGATACATACCTAATAGAAGATAGATAGAGTAGGTTTGCATCAAGTTTATACCTGAGCTTTACAGTAGCAAACAGCAAGATGAACGGACAGCATAAGATTATAGAAGAAATCATGACTCCCTTTTCTTCACATCCTCACCAACACTTGTTTTTTGATGTATTGATTACAGGCATTCTGACAGGTGTGAGGTGGTATCTCCTTGTGGAGGATCAGGGAATGGCACAGAAAGCAATCTGTGGGATGATCTGATGTCTGTCTCTAGAGAGCCTAAATCTGGAACGTCCAATGCTTAATCGGGTCGTAAGACCACATTGTACAAAACCATGCAGGATATGGATAGGCTTCCTGTTTATTGGCATTTGATTAACTAAATGGCTCTACCATTTAGGCAGGCAACAGTCATCTTTAAAGCAGGTTATTAATTTCTCCAAAAATGTCCTAGTAAAATACCGAAGACATGATAATGTTCTCGTTTACAAACGGTAACATGAAGACCCTTTGCAAGTTAAAAACAAAATAATTATTCATTGTAACAGAACATAAAGTAGAAAAGTGGACTAAAACCCAGTCTACTATTTCTTGGTCCTTTGCCCTTTCCAATACATTATACTCACCCAAAACTTGTTGCAAAGAGGTTAGGTTAAACAATCTAATATTTTGATATTTGTTTTCATAAGTGTCTTTTCAGAGAGAAATAGCATCTCATGGATGGAATTAAAATAGACAATCAAAGTAGAAAGAGTAAATACATACAATTATTTAATTTCAGGTGTGGCTATTTAAAAAATACAGGAACTAATAAGCACCCTGAAACAGAAGGCTCTGAGCTGGTCTAGGGTTCTCACTTATGGGGACAGGGTGGGAATGAGAAGCAGTAGGACTTCTCTGAGGAAGGACATTTAATTTTGCATTTTGGAATGTGTAGGAGTTAGCAGAATGAAATGGGGGTGAAAAACATTTTAGGAAGAGCGAATAGGTTGAAAAAGAGTCTTGAGTAAGGAAGAAACTTGTTCAAAAAGAAGTCAGTGTGGCTGGAAGGTTGTGAGCCAAGGCAAGGGTGGCTACAGGTTGCTGAGCTAGGCAGGAACCTATTACGCACCATCTCAGGAGCCATCAGACCGCTCCTATCTGTGGTGGCATCATCATCGGATAAAGACATTTCTCCCTGATACCATTTACCCCAACACCCCTAATGCTTTGCCATTTCAGATGGCTCTGGGAAAACGGCTACAGGAACCATATGTATCGAAGTTCCCAATGACAACGATTACTGCCCAGTCATTTTTGCTGAAAGTGACTCCATCTGCATTGCCTCTCCATCTATCCTTATATCTGCGAGAGACATTAACCATCATTCATATGGGTCTCCTTTTACCTTCTGTGTTGTTGATCAGCCACCAGGGACAGCTGACTTGTGGGATATCAGGTCAATAAATGGTAAGTGGAATGCAAATGTGCTCATACTTTAAAGACCAAAAGCAAAAACAATTACCAAATAATTAGTCAAGTCATGCAATATTTTCTATCTCTGTTTCCATGATTCTTGCCATATTCATATTAAGTGAAAATAATTTTTCATATACATATTTAGGCTATTTGGAATTTTTTTTAATATTTTATTTTTTTATTTTCAGAGAGGGGAAGGGAGGGAGAAGGAGAGAGAGAGAAACATCAATGTGTGGTTGCCTTTCATGTGGTCCCCACTGGGGACTTGGCCCGCAACCCAGGCATGTGCCCTGACTGGGAATAGAACCTGCAATGCTTTGGTTTGCAGCCCGCGCTCAATCCACTGAGCTATGCCAGGCAGGGCTTATTTGGAAATTTTTAAAACTGAAATAAAAGTAAAAATGTTTTGTCAATACTGTAGTTACAAATAATAGTATATAAATATCAGTTTATCCATCATTTTATATAGGTGGGATGCTACACAAATATTTGATAAGTTTGAAATAAACAGAACCCTTGACAAACTCACCAGATGTCACAATTCCCTATCTTTAATTATTTCAGGCAAGTCACTTAACTGTCTCTGAAACTTAGGTATGCTATGGATTTACATGTACACATCTTCTACTTACTTAGAAGAACATGAGATCAATGAAATTGTTTTTATAAAGAGATAGGAGCTCAGATTTATTTTTAAGGGTAAAAATTGAAAGCCAAATTGTGCAATATTAGAAGAATGGTTAGGCAAACCATGGTACATATTATTAAGATGTAGTACCATACCTCATTAAAATTAGAGTTATGTGAAGCACTTAGATACAAAGGAATGCATAAACCGAAGTATGTAAAGTACACAGATCCCAGAGCACATGTGTGTTTGTGCTATTGCTATATAAAGTTGAAGGCATTGATAAAAACTGGGAGTAAATTTCATGTATTTCATATAATACACATTTCATATTAAATATTCGCAGAATATTCTGTGAAATATATTAAATATTCAAGTTCTCTTTTCTAAAATGTTAAATGTATATTAGATAGTAAAATGCTGTGAAAAGACCTCATTTGGGCTGAGACAGCTCCCTAATCTCACATTCATTTGGGAAATAGGAAAGATGTTGTGGGTCTTGGGGGTGAAATGGGGGTCATACTGCACAGCCAGGGTGAGAGGAAATACTTCCCACCTTTCTGAGGCCACCAAACATCTCCATTCACAAGGAGAAACCATAAGGTAATGCCTCCACTACAGACTTAGTCAAAAAAAGAGATGATTTCACCATAAAACTTTTTAGCTCTTTTCCACAAAACCACTTTATTATTTTTTGAGGTGATTAAGTGGTACAAATAGGTAGTTACAGAATAGCCATGGGGGTGTAAACTACAGTATAGGAAATGGAGTAGCCAAAAAACTTACACACACACACGTGACCCATGGGCATGAACAATGGTGGGGAGATTGCCTGAGGGAGTAGGAGGTGCTGGGTGGAAGAGGGCAAAGGAGGGAAATCAGGACAACTGTAATAGCATAATCAATAAAATATAATTGTTAAAAAACTAAGCACAATAATGCAATTCTATTAAAATCCAGACAACTGTGAATTCACTTTTCCCTATAAAGTCCAATAGCCCATTCTTAAATAATAATTGCTAGCCACTTTTTCCTCATTCAGATCCTAAATATTATAAGTAAAAAAATAAGAAAAATGTTCAACATGGAGGTTGGTAAATATATTCAAATGATATTATAGATTTAATAATAAATATATAAAAAACATATATAATGACACTTGAGATAATATTCTTAGAGCCCTGTTTCAATGTTGGCATTGAAGAACAGAATAAACTTTCACATAACATCTTGTGCTGTGATGCAGACACCAGCCTGCAATGTCCGCGGCATCATGTATGAGACATGAGATAAATTCACACGGACTACCGAGTCCTGTGGAGGAAAAGGGACAGCAGAGTGCCTTGGAGCAGCCTGGCCACTCTCTCAAAGGAGAGTGCCCCGATCCTTCCCGATCCTTCCCTTCACAGGGTTTTTATTGGCTTTTAAATTGCACAGGAATACAGGTAAAGGTCATTAATCATTGTCAGGCAGCAAGGATCAAACGAATAGATAATGTTCAAAGAACTAAAAGGGCTCACACTGAGTCAGGGTCTATCACCTAAAAAATTACAAAGCTTAAGGGACTAAACTCATTTCCTGCCTGGGCTTTTATAATCTAATTAAGAGCATCCTCAGCAAAGCAGGTTTCACAGGATTTTACATATCCTTCCTCAGGTTTAATTATCCAGGGAAGTCCACTGTTCCCAGCACAGGGTTGCACCGCCCCTTGTCATTGTTACAGGCTTGAGTCAGGCAGAGGAGAGAGATTTGAGACTTCTCTCAGGCAGAATGAGGACTCAGGCTTTGTCAAAGCCAAGGGGCCAGTGCAACCCTGTGCTGGTTGCATCACCCCCTTTCTCCATAGCCCCCCAAGTCCTTCCCTGGGGCCTCCACATGATCATGCCTGTCTTAGGTGGTTCCCCCCTTGCTTAATCCGGTAGTAAGCTAACTGATTGGCTAACTGATCAAGCACTGGGGGCCAGGCAAGGAGCAGAAGCAGCACTCCTGCCAGGGAGATAAGCTTGTCTCCTTAGTGGCTCCTGAGGTCTCTCTTTCAGCCTTAGCCATGGCGGGTTACAGCTCCTGAAACCAGGCAGGGCGGTTCCCAACAGTGCCATTGCTTTATTTGATTCTTACTTTGTGCCCAGGTTACATTTTGATAGAACTAGCTGGTTTACCATATTAAAACTAAAATAATAATTTTATTATTTTATAATAATATAATATTATAATATTATTAAATATTTATTATATTAATATATTATATTATGATGATATGATTTATTAAATAATAAATTATTTATTATTGTATAATAATAAATAATTATTATTATTACTAAGTGTTATGGATTAATCAATCACTATCCATAATTTAGGTGTTAAACTTAATCACCTTTAAACTTACTTGGGTTGATAAGTAAATTTCAACCAATATTTAAGCAATAGTTTCTGTAAAAAAATCAATGGGCAATAATAGCAGAAAGAATTAGGAAAATAATAGTTATTGAAATGATTTTAAATGAAAGGGCAACAATTTTGAATTAAGAGATAGACAAAATCTTAGGGAGGATATTTGTAAATTGTAATCCTAAATAGAAGACTTCCAATATTTCTTTCAACTCAACACTCTTCATTTATTGGAGAAATATTTATTAAGTTCATATCATAGGCCATGAATTATTGCTCTAGAAATAAAGGTTCAGTCTTTGTAGAAATAATAATCCAGCAGGAAAAAATCTTGAACAATTCATTATAAATGTTCTTTTTTACATATAAATACAAAGAGCTCTATGAGTAAGGCCCTAAAATAGTCTGGAGTATTAGGAAAACTCAACCCCAAGTGATTTTATTTTCTCTTTTATCTCTTCCCTTTCAGCTACCTCCGCAATCCTGACAGCTGAGCAGCCTTTATTTGCTGATACTTACCAAATCCCAATCCTGGTGAAAGACAGCTACAACAGGGAGTGTGAACTGCCACAGATAGTCAAGTTAGTTGCCTGTGATTGTGACAACAGCCACATGTGCTTGCGCCCTAGTACCCCAGCCATCTCCACTGGGGACGGCAGCTCAGTTATCGATGACATATATGGGCCTGTCCCTGAAGACCGAATTAAGGTTTCAAATGTTGGTCTCGGACCAGCAGCAATTGGCATGATCGTTCTGGGCCTCTTACTACTGCTTTGTAAGTACTGGGTTAAGTCCTTCTTTTCAACAGTTCTCCAAAATAAGAGTGTAACCAGGCTTACTAGGAGGTTAGGTTCATTTGGCCATTTCTTTTTGGTATCTCTGGCAATTTTTGTGGAAATACGGAAATAAACAATGGGAGTGGTAAGGGCACATACTTGTTCAATAATGGTAACTTTAAAGGTCTAAAATTTGGGAGATAAAGATGGGAAACACATGCAAATCCTGAGTATAATATAGCAGAGCATAAAGTATATCTTACAATGAAAATTTCAGCAGAATGCTTTAAGAGTAGAGAGGCAGAAGTAATCCAAGTGGGAAGGCTGGGGAAGTCTTTCTGGTGGAAGTGGCTTTGAGCCAGGCCCTAAAAAGCAGACGATTTTCTTAGAAGGAGGATGGTGCGTTTTGGGGGTTGGGGGCCGGGATCTGAACTGAATCCAGGCCAAAGGAATAACACAACATAAACAGGGAGGGGTGGAAGGGCACAGCACACTCAGGAAGTAGAGAAGCTGAAAGGCAGGCTGGGAGCGTGCAGGAACATTCAGGACTCGCCCAACCTTCTGGGCTTCTGACTACAAACAATGAGAGTCAGTGAGGACTTGTAAACTCAGGTGGCCTGAACACTCTGGTGTCATAGGAAGCAAGGAGAAGAGAAGAGAGAAGAGAATTAGCCTCTGGGCTCTGGATGAGCATCTCAACTAGGACCACGTCACAGAAATGGTGAAGTCACTAAGCAAAGGTTTCCAAAAGAGTCCTCCTCTACCTATGCCATTTACAAAAACATCTAGATCTTTAGAGGAGAAATTCTTCACATGTTCTAAGTGGCCCTTGCAACACTTAGATTTTGTGGAGATCAAAAATTGGATTCTAAAATTAAAGATGACTAAATTTTTCAAACTATGATATTAATATATTTTAATGGATGAACAAACTAAAAGCAGTATCATTTTTGATGTATTAAGAAATAACAACTGACTTTGGGGCAGGCCTTCTTTCTTAAAACAATCTGAGTTTTCAAGGCTATCCAAAGATGATCGATGAGTCTCATAATGATGTTAGATACCTATTCCCAGGACCTGACTCTACAGTAACTGAGCAGAGGTGTGCACTTAACTTACCTGTAAACCAGTAGTTCTAAACCCTAGCTGCACGTTAGAATTACTTGGAAGTCTTTAAAAATCACTCATGCCAAAACAGTGATATTCAAGATGAGATGCAAGTTTCACCATGTTTAAGCCCTCTGGTGAAGCTAAAGGGCAATTTAAGGATTGAAATCCAAAATCAGCTACCATTTCCAGCAGGTTAGCACTAAAATTTTCACGACTCATCCTGAACCAGGCAAAGAAAGCCCAAGAATTGTTAAATTGATTGTCGCATAGGAGGGGAAAGCATTTGAAGACAAATTCACTTGTCCTCAATGAAGAAGCCCAGGGTCAATTATGGAGCGAGAAGGGCAAAGTGATGTGAGGGGCAGGGGCCCTAGCCCAAAAGGCCTCAGATGAAGACTTTTGATGTTAACTCCAAATGAAATTATGCATATAGTAATTGTGTTTGGTATGTGCTATTCATTTTCTTAATTAGAAAATGCCTTTGTTGGACAGAGCTCATACCCACAATGGTGCATGACCTGCACATATCTAAATTCACAGACAGTGTAGGTGGAACAGCTGCTAGAGGCTCCCAAATCTAGTCCTTTCTAGAAGGCCTTCTGGAAATGTAGAATTTGATCTTTCATTCACTCTTCATGGTGCAGATGATAAAATTGTAAAATTAACTTTTAATTTAGCGGCTTTGATATTTTTTCTGTATTTCTAATTAACACATTTGCTGAAATGCATGTTATACTAGGAAATTAGAAAAGCATAAAAAGCAACTAAAGTGGACCCAAAGAACTAAACTGATTGTATTCTAGAATCTCTGAAAATGGAAGTATCTGTATTTATGAACTAAAGTATAGAATTGAGGTGAATTGTTCCATTATATTTTATAGACAAAGTCTCAATATACAGAAATAGCTCTCTTGAGCTTATAGTGGATAATATTTGGTTGATTCTTTTTAAGTGTAAATATAAGAAGGATGGAAGAAAGGTTCTATCTCTAGGTTCAACCACTGAGTCTTGTACCCAATTCTCTTGTAAACATGTATTAATCATGTGTTTAACTTCTATGTGTGTATATGATGTTTGGTCACATGCATTTGTGTATATAAGTTGCCTTGTGGGTATAGCAAATATACCAATGTCAACAGAGAGGGTCTATGTATACCCATATACACATATCCAGGTACCTGCACATAGACACATGTTCATGGAGGCAAATACATAGTTATTCATGTGTGTACACACATACATATAGGCTTACAAATACATATACATACACAGATGATTATATGTGAATAAATACAGATATATAAATGAGCGTGCTTTTATGAGGAACTAGGAATCATAAAATTTTATTTGAATCCTGGGTCTGACACCGACCAGTTCAGAAATCTTGGACCAGAGGAAAGAGATGCCCTTACTTTCCTAACCTGTCAGTCAAGAACCCAGATTACATGACCTCAAACTCCATTCATTCCAGCCCTAAAAGTCTCTGTGATTTGGTGGTTTTGTATTTATAAACATGGTTATATACTCAATCCTTTAGGCAAAAACTGATGCTTTCTTACATTTGTATTTATCCTTCTGGTTCTAAATATAATGCCACATTTTCCCAAAAATAATGCGTTGAGTGACTTCCTAAACTGGGCATTATGTGTTAACCCTTCCTTTTCACTTTCTTGGGCAGTGGCACCACTGTTGCTACTCATATGTTGCTGCAAACGAAGACAGCCAGAAGGCCTGGGGACCAGGTTTGCTCCTGTGCCAGAGGGGGGAGAAGGAGTGATTCAGTCTTGGGGAATAGAAGGAGCCCATCCCGAGGACAGGGTGAGTGCACTTTCCAGAGAAGCATGGGGTTTCCTTGGAAATCGAGCATGTCTTGGCAATTATACAGCACACAAAAATAAAAAGATGTCAATTTTAAATGTTTATATAAAGCATTTATATTTAATATATTTTCTTTTCAGGATGTGTCAAATATATGTGTACCAGTGACAGCTTCTAATACCCAGGACCGTATGGATTCCTCAGGTCAGTAGATGCCAAAACCTGTTTTTCTTTTTAAAATCTGCAAAATTATTCAGCCAGATAAACCTCATGTAGTAGTACCTTTAGAAAAACAGCATGTCTGTTGATCTGCCTGTGTGATAGTATATGAGAGTGTAAGTTACAGGTTAGAAGTGGGCACCTTAGTTTTGTATCTTCAATGAGACAGTGAAGTTATGGTATAGCAATGAACATGGTAAACTTTAGAACCAGAACACATGGTTATGATTCTTAGCTCTGCCTCTTACTAGTAAGTCCCTGGGCAAAACACAGCCTCTCTGGGCCTTGATTTTCTTATTGTTAAAATTAAGTTTATGATAGCACCTACTACAAAGCATTGTTGTGAAGAGTAAATAAATATATACACATATGTATATATATCATGCCTATATTATGTATGTTATATATGTGATATAGGTATATGTGAGTGTGTATCACAAAATATGCAATACAATAATGTCTGGTTCATACATGCATTTGCCTTGCCAGTCTTATACCCTCCTAACTTACCAGGCCCACACACACCTAACACTACTGAAAAATACCCAGCTATCATGCAAGGATTGAACCAAGTAGAGAAATTGCCCAATTCTAGAGCAGACATGGGATTTCTCCAAAATGGTTCCTTAGTATCCCAAGCCAGACTCTTCGGATCTTATGGAGACTTAATACTCCCAGGAAAACCAGCTCTCCATCCAGCACCAGGGTGAATGAGGACTGTGAGTTCCAGTTTCCACAAACACATAGCTGGGGGTATGTGGAATGGGTGCAAACCTTCTCAGACAGACCCGGAGAGCTTGCCAGAGGCAGCACTGGAAGGAACTGGTGCAGGCACAGAGGCCCCACTCCTCCTGGCTAGTTCTACAGCTTTAAGTCTAGGAGCAAAGTCTGTGAAAATGGGAAAAGGTCAAGTCAGGCAGCCTCTGTACTTGCTTTTATCAGCAAGCCTGGACATGGGGGCTGTGATTCAAGTCACCCCTTGCCTAGCGTCCACTACCTACTTGCTGCTGTGCGGCGGTCGTGGTGCACTGCAGACAGCAGCTGGCAGTGGTTTACTGGGATAAACAATGCAGACAACTCAAACACTGTGGCGTGAACACCGTCTCCTCACAGAAATCTACACTAACACCTATGCGGGCGGAGGAACAGTCGAAGGGGGCGTATCAGGAGTGGAACTCAACACAGGTCTGGGGACAGCGGCTAGCCTGGCAGCTGGCGGAGCAGTGGGAACACTGAGGAGGAGGAGCTCAACGCTGGGAACCCAGAGGGAATATGCAGACACCGGTCTGAACATGGCGTTCTTGGACAGCTATTTCTCTGAGGTAATTCCCCTGCACCGTTACACACACAAGAGTCTTGAGACTGAACAATAATAATAATAGTAACGATGGCAGTGGGCTCTTCTGAAAAGTTCAGTTCTTCTTAACATTATCCCAATCCAGAATAAAAAAATATATATATGTCACTTCTCTTTAAAGAACAGAAGCCAATTTGGTGAAGCATTTCACATTTAATACTGTGAGAGAGGCTAGCATTTCTCATCATTCTCCCCTTCCTTTTCTCCACTTTTCTGTCTTCTGTTTCCTGTGGTTTTCCCACTTTATTTCCCATAGCAATCAGAAAGCAGCAATATCCAGATTAAGAACAAAAAAGTATTCCATAAACATATGAATATTCCATATTTAATGTTTATTTCACTTACTTATCAGCCCATTTTATCTTTTATTCAATGAGCCTGTCTTACTCCCCATGTAATAATACATTAATTTCACCACTGTTCTTAGCAAAAAAAAATGCTAAGAGTGCTGTTATAATTGTCAGCTATATCTTAAAAGTGGTGGTTACAAATACTATTGCAGGCTGTGCATGAATAGTATCGATTATTTAAATGTGGAATCAATACTAGGATGCACATTTCACAAGTGGGAACAAACTATATGTATCTTATGAATGTCATAGAAATGCTATTTAACAAATCATTCATAAAAATCTCATGAATTTTCAAGGAACTTTGCCACTAATGTCAAATTGCACTGGGCATTTTTTTCCTGTGGTTACAACTAGCACTTTATAGGACAAACAAAAGGACAATGCATTCTCCTTTCTCTATGGGCTCTGAGGTCATCCTTCCCCAGACCTGTCAGCTCTACACTTTAAAAATGGCCCTAGATTTCAGCAGTCATGAGACACAGCCTCTCCCTCGCCAGAAGCCTCTGAGGAACAAAGCCAATGCTTCATTCCTGTCACTGTTTACACCAGCTCTGCCCACCCCAGCAGCTAACTCCTGCCCCATGCTAGAGGATTCTCCTCTCACCAAGCTGTCATTTAAGATATTAAACAGCAAAGTTTTATGGTAATCCCAGTCCCATAAATAATTGACTGTAAGACCTAAAATCATTTCTAACGATAGAACTTAGACTCTGGTACAGACCAGAGGGAAAGCAGCATGATGCAGTATGAAAAGGATAGCTGGATGTGAGGTTGTATTCTACAGTTATCTGGGTTTGGGGCACGCCATTCTCCCTCTCTGGGCCTTTGGTTACCTTAAATTTATAAAATAAAGAAGGGGTCACATTGTGTGATTCACATGGTGCTGGGAAGGCCCTATGGGACTTTGTGGGACCCAGCAAGGGCCATGGAAGGTAAGAGAAAGGGGATGAGAACTGCTGGTCTCTGCTCCCACCCAGCCCTTCAAACAGAGATGTGCCACTTTCATCGATTCTGCTCATTGGATTCCTCTGTCATAAAAAATAATTTGAAAATCACAGTCGATAGCCTCCTAGCACCTGCCTCCTGTTAACCAAACTCCAGAGACATCCCAGTTCTTTTTACTCGGGCCACACAAAACTTCCTTGAACATTCTGATATGTCTCTGAGGCTTAGAGATAGTAGCATCTTTACACTTGTTTTCATTCTAAATTGGTCAAATGTCTCTCCTTAATATTTTAAACATAACTCAATATATTTTATTATTTCTAGACAACCTCAGAAACATGACTACAAATCCAAAAGGTTAACACACTATCTTTGATTCATAATCTGAATAAAATTTAAAGATTATCACTTACTAGCTTTCAAATAAGAGAAATACACATTCATTCAATTTCTATGCACCGTCAATACACAGTGAGCTCCTTAAAAAATTCCAGTTATTTAGAAAGACAGCAAAGAATCAGTGTTTTTCTTGGTTCATTCCATAAAATGTTCTTAAATCAGATGCCTTTAGGGCTCTGATTATTTTAAGGGAAAAGACACTTCTAATTCCCCATTTTTCTTCTAATTTTAGAAAGCACATGCTTATGCTGATGAAGATGAAGGTCGGCCAGCAAACGACTGCTTGCTCATTTATGACCATGAGGGAATAGGGTCACCTGTGGGCTCGATTGGTTGTTGCAGCTGGATTGTGGATGATTTAGAGGAAAGCTACATGGAAAACTTAGACCCAAAATTTAGAACTCTTGCTGAAATCTGCTTAGACACAGAAATTGAACCATTTCCTTCGCACCAAGCTTGTATACCTATCAGTACTCACCTCCCTTTGCTCGGGCCTAATTACTTCGTTAATGAATCTTCAGGAATGACTCTCTCGGAGGCTGAATTCCAGGCAGAAATGGCGATGCCGGAACCCATGGTCCATGGGGACATTGTGGTGACTGAGACTTACACTAGTACTGATCAATGTATGCAACCCACTACAATTGTTTTTGATCCGCAGCTTGCACCCAGTGTTGTAGTGACGGAGACAGTGATGACGCCTGTCTATGACGTCCAAGGGAATATCTGTGTGCCTGCAGAGTTAGCCAACACACAAAACGTAATCTATGCTGAGAGAGTGCTGCCTAGTCCTGGTGTGCCTGACATGAGGAGTAGCAGCGTGACTGATGGATGTATGGGCCCTGTGATGAGTGGCAGTATTTTAGTAGGGCCAGAAATTCAAGTGACACAAATGATGAGTCCAGATATTCACATAAGCCAAACCATTGGTTCCACATCCCCAATGACACCTCGACACAGAGTAACACGGTATAGTAACATCCATTACTCCCAACAGTAAGCGCTATGCAGTCAGTATTCCTCGCACCTTGTAACCACCAACATAGCCACCAAAGATGTATAATGCACTATATTTAACATTTTAATAGTCAACAAAATTCTAACTTAAAATTTAATGGCATTCTTTGATTATATCTTTTTGGGAGGTAAATATGGCTGAGCACTTATAAGCTTTTTTAAATTCTTTCTGATTTTAAGTAATAAGCCAAAAAACTTGAAGATTGTGTCACATCCTTTGAGACTGATAAACAGCACATAACTCATAAGGAGAATCTTAAGAGGTCTTCAGGCCTGTAGAACTGGTCATGTAAGCCAAGTTGCCCTTGTCCTTGGAGGTTGCAAAAGAAGCCTTGCATACAGTCACCAGTCATGTGTATCTTTAGAAAACTATCTCTATTCAATATGTTTAATTGAAAAAGTGAATGAAATGTACAGTTCTGAAAGGAAATTGAAAAGGAAGATGGAGCATTTATCAATAGAAAAATAGTCATTTGTCTCTTCAAACAGTTTCTCAAGATATGAAATATTTAGGGCATGCTTAATATAACACTGGGAAAGAGTTTGCCAGCTAAATATATCACTGAGAATGGCCTATCGAAAGGAATCATGTATGCCTGTAGACGTGCATATATACATATACACATAAATCAATATGGATTAATTTTTTTGCACTTTATTGATTTATATCACTAAATGTAAATTAGTATAGCAAAAAACATAAATGACAACACTACAGTAGAAACAGTTCTTAGGGGAAGTAGTAGAGTTTTCCCCCCTTACAGAGAATATTTTCCCTACTCTTGCTACTTCTACATATTCTTACTACAGAATATGGTTTAATAAGTATCATTGACCTGAGTCATAGAGTTTTTATTTAGTAACCAGATCATCTCCAAAAGCACCTCTAGAAGTGTGTATATATTCAACAACATGTACTTAGAAGCTGCTATATGGTAAGTGCTGGCCTTTGCTCTAAAGTTGTAGGGGAAGAATCATGTCTAAATTTACAGACTTAATTCTTGTCTTAGTAGGAGTTCTAATTCACATCTAGACTTAAAACTCTGGAGAAAGAGGCTTGAGTTCCTAGCAAGAATAATTAACTAAATGTTTAAGTCCATTACCAAGTTCTATTTTTCCTTTTAACACTGCTACTTCTATTGAATGAGCGAAATGGAAACACATGGACAGGTTGCTTTTTTTAGTATGCCAAAAGCTGGCTTGAGAAAAAAAATTCTAGTGAGATAGTTTTATTTAATTCTGTAAAATATGTAAACTAAATAAATAGTAGTAATGATAATATGACTCATAAGATAATGATAAAGCTTATTTTCAGGGATTTTTCCTTTTGGAAAGAATTTTAGTGCTTGTTCCTTAATTTTGTTTCTTTTTAAATAAAACTATTGTAGAATTTGGAGCATCGTACATATACTCTTGTCCAATTCTCTCATTTTACAGAAAAGGAATCTAGAACTAGAGACAGTAAATAACCACAACCAGCCAGATGTGGTACAAAACTTAAATTCATTGCTCAGGTACTCTGGCCAGTGTGCCTTTTGATACTATAACTTCATCGGACATGGAAGGGATCTAATTTGGCCTGTTGCATGGTCTTTGCTATTTCCTACTTGGATGACAGCTTTTTTCTCAAAAAATAAAATAAATTTTATGAAGTTTAAGTGTAGAATGAATCAAAGAGTATAATGCCAGATCATTTACATGTCCCTAGTCATTTCCAAATTGTATGTATTGCCAATCATTATAATCATTCCTTATTTTAGTTATTCACAACCAAGATTCTGCTACATTTCATTACTCTATAATTTGGTGAAATCCATAACACAGCCCCAGAGCATTGGCACCAGGGCCAAAAGCCAGCCACTAATATATCTTGCATGCATTCAGCCCTGTGGCATATCCTGACATTACTATTTCTTGAAGTTTCCATTCTATTAGGTCAGTAATTCTAAGAATTTAGAACAGTTAGTAAATAATTAAATGTAAGGTGTTAATGGGCTTAATCTAAAAATATTATATTTGAGAAATTATGAATAAAATAATAGTAAGCATTTAACTGTCACATTAAAATTTTGAACTTAGGTAAACCCATATGTAAGAAGGATAAAAAAATTCTCTGTGAACCTCTTCTTCTATCTCTACCAATGTGCAAAGATTTAAGGGTGCTTCCAGAATTGGCAGTCTACCTCTGATGGATGCCTTCTTCCTTATGATCCATGGAAATGAGACCAGAAACATTTCATTTTTTTCTCTCTACATTATCAGTGAGGAAGAACTTTTCTATCATTCCAACATTGTGAATATCACCTGTATATGACTCAAGCCTCTGAAACTGGCATATTTTAAAAACATCATCTCAAACAAAATATAAAGCAAGATTTTCACTCCACTGTTTAAGGGTTAAGGTATTGTTTTATCCAGTAGATAAAAGTGGTATAGAACTTACGTTAGAGTTTTGAGTCATATCCACTGCCCTGTGTGTTTACTTGAGGGGATAGTATTATTAAATGAATAAATGGGTTTTATTAGAAAAGTCTTATCAGGTGAAGGGAAAGAAAGACTTTAGGAAAACAAAGAGTATTTATAAACTTGTTTCATAAGAAAAATGTATTTTTTTTCTTATGAAAATGCATTTTTTTCTTCTGAAAATGTATTTTCAGAAGAAAAATGTATAAATTTTTCATAAGAAACATTTATTTTTAAAAAAATTCATTTTTGGATTAGATGTTTCTGATTGCAATGTATTAGTCATGTAATAATGTTTTATAAATTTCTTCAATATAAAAATATGTGATAAGAAAAAACTGTTTTGCCCCAGCTGGCATGGCTTGTCGGCTGAGCATCCCTGTCCTGCAAAGCGAAGAGTCACCAATTCGGTTCCCGGTCAGGGAACATGCCTGGCTTTTGGGCCAGTCCCCAACTGGGGCACATGCAAGAGGCAGCTGATAGATGTTTCTTTCACACATTGATGTTTCCCTCCATCTCTTTCTCTCTCCCTTTCCCTCTCTCTAAAAACAAATAAATAAAATCTTTTTAAAAATAAAGGGAAAAAATGTTTTTTCTCTTTGGTGTATGTAGTAGTCCATACACAGCCACACATTCAGAAAAATTTTCCCCATTGTGTTTCTAAGTGAATGCCATCTTTATCATTATGTGTATAATACAAGATCATAGATTCATTTGTAAATTAAAACAGAGTAATTCATTTATCTTAACAATAATAGAATTTCTCAATATAATCATTACTTTATTACTAAATGTTCACTATAAAGTAACAAATCAATTGAATAATCCTCAGCTATTCTAGATGTCATGTAAGTTATAGAATTAAATATGATCTTTTCCCATCAGAGTTAAATTCAACAAAATTATTACTGTTCTTGTATCAGAAGCACCTATTTCTGTTAAAATACCAAAAGAATAATTAATTCCAATTAAGAGAATTGAGGATGGCTTTTGAACAAGATGAGATCTGAGCTAGGCAAAGAAGAATTTTGTCAAACAGGGATTCTAATAGGTATAAAAACCAAAATCACAGGATATAGCCAGAGAATATTAAGTAGTCAAATTAAATATTTTAAAAATGCCTGAATCAAATTAGGGATTATAAAATTATTACATAGTCATTTTATATGATTCTTACTGCAATAATTACTCAAGATATCCTATTGAATTCTCAAAACAACACTGTGATACTGTGACAAGATAGTAAGAAGCTAGGAAAATTCCTGGGCAAGTGGGATGGGGAAACTGAGACAAGAAAACTAAACAAGGTCGAACAGTTCGAGCCAGCTGGTGAATTGCAAGACCTTATTTCCCATAACCAAGGACAAAGGACACTTGAGAGTGAATGGTTTATACCTCCCCTCCCTAACCAAAGAACACATAGCTTAAATCTCCCTGGTGGGGAAACAGAGAACAGAGACCCAATTAACACTTTAGTGGCAGCTAAACCCAAGGACAGATGAAGTCAGTGGAACAAATAACAAAAACCCATTAAAAGACAGAGCCAAGATGAAAGTAAAATGATATAGCAGTCCGAAGAATATTCCCAAACACCTTTATACACCCATTTTTGATGCATCAGCATATTAAAAATGCACCTGGAAAACTGATGAATAGTCTTCTGAAATCCCCCCTAAGATTCTCACCCACAGAAAGATAAAAAGCTCTCGGGACAAAGATTCAGGGTGGCTCGCTCTGCAGCACACCCTGTCCCTTCCCAGGCATGAACATTTTATTTCCCCTAAACGCTAAGGGTTCCCAGGAGACCGGCAGCCAGAGGAGCAGTGGGAGGCAGCAGCTCGACCTGGAATTACAGCTCATTCCTGTCTCTAGGGCCCCCGTTTTCTCTGACTTCTCAGTGAGCTAAAAGCAGCCTTGGCTCTCTCCTATAACATTTCTAGGGAGCCAACACAGGGTACCACCTAGGCTCTCTCCTGTTACTTTTCTATGTCCTTCTTTTATCTTAATGTCCCCAGCCTTAATAAACATACTATCAAAATCACTTGAACTTGTGTTGTGAAATCTTTACTACACAGAGTCAAAAACCCACACACTAGAGGCCATTCTGAGACAGACCCACTCCAGGTCACTTCCTGTCTGGTGACCATACAATATACCAATGTCATAGATGATGACATTAAAGCCAAGATAAATTGATATTTTTTATGTTAGAGCTTGCATAGCAGAGCTAAAATTCAAACCCAGGATAGCTTAATTTCAAAAATTTTATTCTTACCAAATTTTAAAAATTTAATTATGGAAGGATATGTGAGAGGAAGATGGTAGAGGACCTTGAATCCCATTAGGGGTGTGAATTTAACTTGGTAGAAAATGAAGGCCCAGTCAAAAGGTCTTTTTCCTGGTGAATAGCTAGGTGCCATCTCACAAGACAACACTGGGGCAGTCCTCCGTAGTCCTGATGAAGCTTGACAGGCTGTTGACCAGCCAGCGGGGACAGAGTCACCGCCATGGCTGGATCATGAAGGCAGAGAATCGAGTGTGGTGGTCAGGATCTTCTGCAAAGCCAACACTCCAAGGTGAGCTCGCTGGTAAATCATCACTGAGGGGAACAGGTCCCTGTCATGTTGTCTAAAGTGACTTTAATCAATCATTCTATATGCGAAGTATTTGTACACTGAATGCCTTGACCTCTTTTATTACTTTAGGTGAGTGTGTGGACTATTTGCAGTTTCTAGAATAGGACATGCTTTCTCATAACTGTCACTTTGCCCTGCCCTGGTTCCTTAATCTGAAACCCTCCTCACTCCCTTCACCTACTTAACTTTTTCCTACTCCTCCTTCAACACTCCCCTCAAGCTTTGCTGTTTCCTGAGAGCATGTCTTGATACGCCTTTCACTGTCCCAACCGGCTTGCTTCATTAGCTCTCTTTCTTTATTCCCCCCGTCAACACATTATTTCAACACTCCGGTGCCTGACAGTCTGTGAGCATCTAAGATAACGACAATACTTCCCTCCTGTCTCTACCTTCAGTGTAGTGGAATGTTTAGCACATAGCATGTACTCTTTAATTTTGGCTGAGAACAATATAGTGAAATTCTCTCAGGCACCTAGAAGGAAGTATCTGCAGTTCAACAGGCTGCCTCTAGGTAGCAGCCCTTGGACCAGTCACTGAGAAGCTCATGTAAGTGCCGCACTTCGCAAGAGAATGCAAATCCGTAACTCATGAAGACAACTGCGTTTCGGGAGAAATTTACCTTTTGCAAAAAGAATAATAAAATTATTGAAAACAGCTTCACATTCCTTTTGAAAGAAATTATGGTATAGCTAAATCAAATAAATTCTAAGATGTTACAGAGAAAGAGCTTTTATGCACAATAAATACTTTAGAAGAAAGTTAAAGTTTCTGGAAATTTGAGAGACTGCTGATAATATTACCTTACTGTATAGCCATTGGTTGGTTGATAGTTTTTTTTTCCTTTTCCAAAACCATTTCTTCTATTTCTTATGCATAAATTCATTAACAGTCATGTCATACAGCAGGGGGCAAAATAGAGTCCTTAAGATAAAAGTTTTTTACTTTTCATCATAACATATTCCTCAGAACAACCATAAAAATCAAATAAACGAACCCTAAACATTACATTCACATGATACATGAAAAAAATCATTCCCAGAAAGTCAAAACTTATTTCCACTAAACATGTTATAATGTTTTACTTTTTTCTTCAGTGTTCTAACGTGTAAATGATTGTTACAATATTTTGAACATGGACTAAATATTAAATAAAGATAATGAAAACTGATTTGCTAGGAAAACTTCTTTCAATTCTACTTCAGTTTATTTAAAATAACAGTAAAACTGAAGAAACTGAGTTCATATTCGGAAAGAATTATTGGAAGGGATTTGCCAGTGTTTTGAGGATTGTTGAGAAAGTTAATAAACAAAAGATTGTGAGATGTCTTATAATTTTTAAAAAAACAAGGAAAAAGACAATAAAACCATTCCAATGATTATACAAATAAGTTCTGCATCACAGACAAAGACGGCGATTGTCTGGTCCCGACCTGCTGGCAGGCAGGCATCATGTGCCAGCAGGCAGTGCCTGCTCATTAGCTCATCTGTAGGCTGAGCCGTGCATCAGAAAGGCAATGCAAGGGCACCGATACACAATGTAGATAAAGTGAGTTGAATGAAAGTGGAAAAATTAAAATTGAGGATTGCTTGTATTTATTGTTATTGACATAAAAGATCAACTCTAAGCATTGGAAATTGTTTTCTTAAAAAGAGGACCATACTTTGGTGAGAAAGTCATAGTTTCTCTGTGATTACTAAGATGACTGAGTTAATGGTGAGAGAGATGCTGAATGTACACTTACCAGGGAGGAGATGAACATGTGTGGTGAGTGATAGTGAGGTGTTAATACAAAAGTCACAGTGGGCACCTGTGATCAGCACAAGTATTGGTTGACGGGGAAATCTTCATTATGTATTTAACAGGTAGGCACTAACTGGGTGGGGACCTTGGTATCAGTGAGCCATAAGCAACCAGGTGTGGGGAACATAAAACTAGATAAGGGTTATAAAGACAGAAGAATTAAAAAAAACAAATATGTATTACTCTGTGCTAAACATTATGCTAATTACTTTTCAAACTTTTTCCTACTTAATCCACCTTTTGATCCTCCTTTACAGATGAAGTTAGAAAAAATGACACAAGAACTACGGCAACCTAGTTCTAAGCTCATTTGTGCATTAAATATATTTTGAGCATTTCACTAGTTCCTTGTGAACAAAGCACTAGAAGTAGAGGGGTGAGCTAGGATACTTGCGATCAAGGATCTCACATCAGATGCAGGAAGTGAAGACCTAAAATACAGGATGACTAGCATTACACAAGGGGAACCAATGAGAGGGCTACAGGAGAAAAGAAGGAGCCCCAGTCATGTGGAGTTGGAAAAGGTCTCTCAGAAGAAATGACCTTTGGCTGAGTACGGAAGGGCCCATAGGAAATAATGCAGATGAAGAAATGGGAAGGGCATTCTAGACCAATAAAACAGAATGGGAGAGAAGAGAAACAGGGAACGGGGACAAAGAGATTAGATCCTTTTGAAAACGGTTAAGTATTGTAATTGGTAAAGCTGGAGAATGAAAGATGGTTGTTTAGATAAGTCAGAGACCTAAATATCTATGAAATACTGAGGAATTTTTATTTGAACCTGAAAGCTGAAGAGAACCGCTGAAACACTTACAGGAGAACAGGGAATTTGCCATCACCTGTGAAGTTTGCCCTGAGACATGTAGGAGGAGGGGCATGAGGCTGCTGGTAGGGAGATCAGTGAAGAAGTTGATCCAGTGAACCAAGACAGTGAGGGAACGATCTGAGTTTCATCTACATGGCATAATCCTTCAGATAACTAATTAATGGCCCACGTCACAAGGTCGTATTATAACTGCATTTCACAATTGGCAGCAACAATGTCACCCATGATAAATGGCTGCAACCAGTTGTGCCAAAGCTGTCACCATGACCCAAAAACACCAAGAACAGTAAATGCTCTTCAAACAGTAGGATTCTCCCTGGAGGACTATCTGCTGAAGAAGCAGAATATGCAGACTACCACCCAGGCTTTCACGTCAAGAATAACAGACCATCTACATTTATAAGAAATAAAAAATAAAACTTATAAGAAAGTCAGCACTAAGATTTTAAGCTAATTTTTGTTGTTAGTGCAGCCAGCATTGTTTTCTAGTATAAAACTAATGTCCACTTATTGTAAAAATTTAGAAAATGTAAACATATTTTTAAATGGAAATCATGTACTACTACCCATGACAACTATCACTAACATCATGATAGTTTTCCCTTAATGCTGTCACAGCTTACCCTTCAGCTGACACAAAGCACCTTAGCAACCCAAACTCATGACTGTCACTACACTCTTTCTCTATGTCCTTATTCATTACATCTTTTAAAGTTGAGATTATTAAATATAAAGCTTGTGCTTACTGTTTTAAAGATTACTTTTATTTATTTTTAGAAAGGGGGAGAGAGAGAGGAAAAGAGAGGGAGAGAAACATCGATCAGTTGCCTTTCATATGTGCCCCCACCAGGAACCACAGCCTAGGTGTGTGCCCAGACCTGGTATCCAACCAGTGACCTTTGGCTTTGTAGGACAATACCCAACCAAGTCACACTGGCCAGGGCTGTGCCTACTTTTTACATCTAAAATTCTTTTCTTTTTTCTTTTTTTAAATATATTTTATTGATTATGCTATTACAGTTGTCCCATTACCCCCCTTCATTCTCCTCCACCCTAAACACCCTCTCCCACCCACATTCCCACCCTTTAGTTCATGTCCATGTGTCATAAGTTCTTTAGCTTCTACATTTCCCCTACTATTCTTGCCCTCCCCCTGTTTACTTTCTTCCTACCATCCATGCTACTTATTCTTCGTACCTTTCCCCCCCTCTCCTACTCCCACTCCCCTGTTGCTAACCCTCCATGTGATCTCCATTTCTGTGGTTCTGTTCCTGTTCTAGTTGTTTGCTTAGTTTCTTTTTGTTTTTGTTTCAGGTGTGGTTATTAATAATTGTG
>CM052547.1:28607454-28695823 GCA_028533065.1 Trachops cirrhosus | reverse complement strand
TCTGGTCCCCTCCATTGATTTGAGTTCCAGTTTCCTTCCCATCACTATTGGTTCCCTGTGCATTTTTCTTCATTAAACTTATTGTAGCCTGCATTTTTTCATCTAATTTGCGACCAAAATCAACCAATTCTGTGAGTATCCTGATCACCAGTGCTTTGAACTGTGCATCTGACAGGTTGGCTCTCTCTTGGTCGCTTAAAAGGATGGGTTCTGGGGCTTTCCATTCTTCTTCTGTTTGAGCCATGTTTTTGCTGGGTTGTTTTTTTGTTTGTTTGTTTGTTTGTTTGTTTTTTGGTCTTGTGGAGCTCCCGTAGTGAGCGACGGGGCCTTAGGTGTTCACTAGGGGCACCCCAGTTCCTGGGTAGTGATGCTGTATGTGGGGGCAGTGTCTGAGAAGGAACAATGGCGCTTGCTCTGCTCTCTGTAGGACCTCAGACCCTTCTGCCACTTTCCGCAAGCTAACTGGGCCCCCTGGCACCAATTCCGGTGTGGGTGGGCCTGTGCACCCCATGGGACCTTCCTTTTCAGTCAGTGACCCAAAGCTCTATTTTCCGGTGCTGGGACCCTGAGTTGCGTGCAGTGCCTTGCTTCACAATGGCTGCCTCGCTGGGTCTGTCGGTCGCCACCCCCTGGCAGAGGCCCACCAGCCACCGCCGCTTGTGCGCCCAGGGTCTGCCTGCTGCGGACTTGCGCGCCGCCCTGGTTGCTCAACTCTCTGCTCCGAGTCCCTCGCCCGACTGCCCCTCCTACCAGTCTGGATGAACGTGTCTATCTTTAAATCCTTGGGTGTCCGACTTCCATACGCTTCAATTTTCTGTCAGTTCTGGTTGTTATTTTGTTTCTATATTGTTGTTGTCCCTATCTTGGTTGTTCAAGGAGGCACAGTGCGTCTACCTATGCCTCCATGTTGGCCAGAAGTCTAAAATTCTTTATTAAAGTATTTTAAGGGATATTTCATCCCATGAATGAACATTTTGGTTTCTTCTACTCCTTTATATTGTAAATAATGACATGGAGCTTTGCCCATGCCTTATATTATTTCCATTGGAATTGAAATTTCTGGGTCAAAGACTATGCACATATTTAAGAATCTGTATATTACAGCATATTTTTAACAAGATAAGTCCTGGATATTAGTCAAAATACCTTATACACCAAAATGCAATTATCATAGCTATAATAAGTTAAATTTTGGGGGCTTCAGGTTCCCTTCCAGCTCTGAAATTGAATCCACGAACCCAACAGACTTAAGATATCATTATGAATCCTACACTCATTTGTAAGGGTGCCAGTATTACGGAGAAATATTTAGATAGATATCCCCAGCTCTCAAGACTTAATTTTGTCCCAGGATATCTTTGATGGCCATAAAAGTTACTCATTCTTTAGACTAAACACAATACAGGCTCTGCTATCTGTAACATGTTCAGCCCTGATCTATGTATAGTATAATCCTAGAACCAAAATTATGAGCTATAATTTTCTAAGAAAGTACCAAATTGTCCTCTAACAAATTAACCCTGAAAAAAATCTCTCCCCCAAAAAGCCATGAGAAAACCTGAACCACCAGACACACTGGCATTGTTCAACTGCCACCTGTAGGCCGGTTGACAGAAGTAGGTTAACCATCCATCATGAAAGATCCTTAGATTTAAATGTGTGCTTTACAGGGAAAAATATTCCCAGAAAAGGTGAGACATGATCTGACATGATAATGGCAGATCCTAACCTAAGATGGCACTTATTAGTTACCTTTGTTCTTAATTTTTAATTTTAAAAAAATCGAGATTTTCACATTGTCCAGCTGCATTAAACTATGACTAATCTTTCACAATTTGTGAGTTTCAAATACCTGCCTGTTCCCTGTTATTTTCCATTTCCATCGTTTCAAACCAATGTTTCCACCCCTCACCCTGCCTCCCTTAATTTAGGGAGTCTACAATCTCTCTTCCACCTGCACTGACATACTGGCAGCAGAGAAGCTACTGTGACAAATGAAGATAAAAAACTAAGATAAAATATTTTGTTTTAACTGTTGAACACAGACAATGGAAGATCAAGACATGAGAGGGAACACTTGGCTTATCCAGTAATCACTTTCTTTAAAAGATTTTACTTATTTACTTTAAGAGAGAGATAAAGGGAGAGAGAAAGAGAGAGAGAGAAACATCAATGCATGAGAGATACATTGCTCATTGCGTCTTATGCCCCCCACTGGGGACCTGGCCTGCAACCCAGGCCTGTGACTTGACTGGGAATCAAATTGGCAACTCCTTGGTTCATAGGCCAGCACTTAATCCACTGAGCCACACCAGCCAGGACAGTTATCACTTTCATTACAATTATAAGCTGGGATGCAAACTTCCCCAAACAAATATCACAAGCTAAGAAGTCATTAATTCCTTCTGATGAGTGTTATGTGTTCATAATCCTCACAGCCTGGTTAGAGTCCAGCTGCTTCCATGGACTTCTGAAATCTAGTAGCACTTTAGAACAAAATTACACAGCAAGTGCTACAAAGTTAACTGGAATCTTAACACTTTTCACCCTCCCCTATTTCATAAAATATATCAATGAAAAATAATTATAAAAAGAAATGAAAAGAAAAAAAATTAATCATATTCTGATAATTAGCTAGTCTAAGTAGTTAGTGCCTTTCTTCTTCCTTCAATTTTGAGATTTTCTGCTGGGAGGCTAAGGGGAGCCTTGCCTTCTGCTGAAAGGAAGCAAGCTAAGAGCTGAAGGAGGGAGTGGCTGCTCTCTAGGGAAGAGGGAACAGGATACCTACCCTCCATTAACTCCAGCCTCTCCCCGTCTCTCCAGGTCAACAGATTCTTTCTGCCCTGCACCACAGGCTACCTTAGAACTGAAAACCCAGCAGGTCTCAGGGGCAGCAGACTCCTCCCAAATTCCTCCCCCACACCGGTCCCTCCCCTAGAGAGCAAAAGTTGGGGAGGGGAGAAGAGACTACAGCAAATCTCAGGGGTTTAGGAATATGACTTCCATGGAATTGAAAAGCATATCCTTCCTCTGAAGATCAGGGTGTGTTCTGTTCATTGCATGTTTGGACAATGTACTTGTCAAGCACCCTCAGCTAAGGCAGCAAAGCACGTAGCTTAACAGGAAAAAGGCCGAAGTTGAAAGAACTAAGCTCCATGAAGGCTGATTAGCAGTGAATACTTAAAAGAAAAAGCATCCACCATTTTGTCAACTGGAAAATCTGGCCAAAATAAAAAATGCTTTATAGTGAATTTTGCAATTTGGAGCAACTGGTGATCCTTAGCATGATGTGCATAATGAATACCAAGCATACCTTCTAGATTTCTAGGACATATTCATAATTATCGATGAATTATTATCACCATCCCTTTCAGTCTGAACTTAAAATCATCTACCTATTGCCCTCTTACACACTCGTCTTGAGAGACAAAGTTGAGTTTTAGAAAATACAGTCACCATTTTAGGCATTCATTAAATATTTGTCAATTTCACTTGACAGTTAGTCATGTATTGTAAAATCCTTTACAGCATGAATTAAATCTGCACCTTTCTTTCCAAACTCATGCACACACCCTGATCCAGGATTCCACCACTATCTCATTCATCTTTGTATCTCTAGGCCCTAACTGTGCTTGGAACACGTTAGACACTTAATATATGCCCTCAGAATGAATACTCATTGACTGAATTAGCCTTCTCAATCACTTCTTAACATTGTTATCAAAATTATCTCCCCTAACTATCTGTAGACTATGGGGGACTCCATATTTCTAAAGAAGAAATCATAAAGAGATATTAATCTATCAGGAAGAATAATTAACTAGATGCTTCCACTTCTACGTACCAAGGCTTACTGCTCTGCATGACTAGATTGAGAATTCTATTCATATTGAGTCCAATTCTTGGATAAGTTACTTAAGTCTGTTCACCTTTTTTATAAAATTAGAAAATTTGATTAGATTAGTGTTTTTCCTACTGCTTGAGCTACACCACCCCAATAATAGATCATAAAGTCAATTTAGTATGTCTATCTGGACAAACATTTTGCATGGAATTAAGGAGAATGTAAAAGAAAATAGCAAAGTACATCACATATAGTGTCTGTGTGTATGTGTATTGGTTGATGAAAAACAGTATTTTTGCCCAAGTTTAAAACAAATTTGAACATCACCAGACTATATCATCTTAAAGTCCTTGGCCTCTCAAATGCTTGAATTTTATGAGTAAGTTGGAAGAGAAATAGGGAGTTTTAGTGCTAGGAATAAGGAAGCTAGCCAAACAGACAGAGACAGAGCCTATTGGAGCAGAGCAACAGCTGTTCCAAGTGGTGAGAGACACTTTAGTGCACTTAACTGTACAAAGGGGGGACCCAAAAAAATGGAATGACCTTCTGGAGGGCGGGTCCCCTGTAGTACAGGTTTCCACCACTACATGAGTGTTCTAGAAACCCATGTGTAGCAGTGTACCAGCTGGCATTGTTGTGAGAGGCTGTGTCGGATTTCAGTGAATTTGTTTTGAAGATTCTCCACACATTTGCCTATGTCATGATGGGTGATTTACAAGGCACCTGCCCACACCACACTGAGTGCTCAGAAGAGTTTGACCAAAAATGGCATAACCCTTGTGCCCTACCCTCCCTATTCACCTGACCTCACCCTAGGCAACTTTTGTTTTCTTTCCCCAATTAAAAAAGTCTTCAAAGGGAAACATTTTTGTGATGTGGAAGAGGTGAAACAAAAAATGGCAGAAGCACTAAAAGGCATCAAAATCGATGAGTTCAAAAACTGTTTTGAGTAGTGGAAAAAACGTCTTGATAGGTACATTACACCAAATGGAGAGTACTTTGAAGGTGACTGAAATTTAAACATGAAAGAATAAATACACAAGTTTTTATAAATAAATTCCAGCTTTGGGGGGTCTCCCTTCATATTCACATCACATGAAGATAACCTAAGCATGAGGTAGATCTTTTATACAGGATACCTCTTCCTGGAAAGCACTGGAAAAATAAGGAAGTTATCAAATTCCTGGAGTACTGCAGAACAATACATAAAAATGAATACTCAGTGATCCTCATCTACCATAGGCCTATTACAATCATTATTAAGGAAAGACAGTTCATCAACATGGAGAAAAGGCAGTGGGTTGGAGGTGCATCGTAACATCTTTCACTTAAATTGAACCTAGCAAGCCCCACTTTTGACTCTTGGCTTGGATAGTCAACTTCTGGAGTACGAAACAGATTGTGCTTTATAGACATTGAGACATGTGTCCATGATTCCTGCTCTGTAGCAATTTGTCATCCTAACTTGGACACTGGAGTTGGGATTCTCACCTAGGCTCCACCACTGAAGAGCTATGCAGTGGTAGAGGAGTCACTTACCTCTCTGGGCTTCGTGCTTATCACTTGTAAAATGTGAGTTCTGGGAGCAATGTGAGTTCTCTGGGTATGACATTGCCCAGCTCTCACCTGTTCTTCCTTAATCAGATAATCCCTGTTAAATGCTAAATCTTTCCTGAAAGGAGAATGATCTGAGGCATTCCAGGCATTCCAGGCATTCCGGGTTCAAGAAGAAACCCGTTTTGGAACATCCTATTTGTGAGTAAAACTCCAGGTACAAAATCACCAACTGAGGAAGCTGGGGATAAAGCCTTTTAGAGAACAATGTCCCCTGAGAGATAACTGTTGTAAAAGGTCCTCCAGAACTCCTTTGGATTTTGAGTTACCCCACCCCTGCCCCCCATGCTGCCCTTCTGGATGGGCTGGGTGGGGTGGGATGGGGGGAGGTGTCAGAATCAGTGCATCCACTTCCCCACACACAGTAGCTCGCTTTCCTTCAAGCTCTAGCAGAGTGGGTTTTAATTAAATCCAAATAAGTATCAAGCAATCTGGGGGCTTCTTTTAAGAGTAAAAATAGTTTGGGGTGACACACTTTCTAATGAAAATACAAAACAGAAAATCTCCTGGTAAGAGATTAGTACAAACTTCAGGTGTACATTTTGCTCAGAAATAGTGTGAAACAGGGAAAGAAAAAATAGAAAATTGATAGGCAGGGAGAAGGAAAAACCCTGAAGAATCAGGAAGGAGAAGGAGAGGGAGGTGGAGGGAATCAGAATGGAGAGAGAGGGCAGCATCCAGAAAGGCAGACCAGACGAGGGAAGTACCCTGAGGGTGCTTAGGAGTCTGTGCTGGGCTCACTAGCCCCTCAGGAGCCTGCCTCACTCCGGAACCAGCCACACCCACCCAGCCTGCTCTGACCTCACCAGGAAGCCTGCATGACAAAGAGCAGACTTAGTCCCATCCTAAAGTAGACATTCCTGTCCCAAGTTGGAGCTGGGTGAACTGACTGGTTGCTTGTTGTGATTTCTGAAGGATTGTTCCTAGTTCATACTCCATTCCCATTTTTACTGTTGTTTTTCTCTCATGCTAGTTCTAAACACCTAACTCTTGGTTTTGATTCTGGCTGCTTCTCCCTCCTACCTGACTTGGACTTCTGACTGCTAACACAACAAGACTTTTCAGACACTGATACTTACCCACTCTCTAAAGTCTGACCTAGTATCTCTGATGCTGATCTTAGGTTTTCTCCCAGAACTCCCAAACCTGCTCATTCAATGTAAGGCCTCAGAGGCACAATTCCTAGCCCACAATTTTCTCAGACTTTCAATCCACTGAGTTCATTTCATTTCAACAAATATTTACTGAGTATCTGATATGAACAGGCTAGGCACTGGTGCTACAAAGGAATAAGACAAAGTCCCATCCTTGGGGACGTGATACGTTTGTAAGAGGGATCAACTTCTAAGCAAACATTTCAGTGTAATCTTTGAGTAGGCTTCACCCAGGAGGCTGTGTGTGGGCATGAGGCACTGCACAGGCTAGTCTGGAAGACCAGAGCTACAACCTGGAGAGCATGAATCCTGAGCTTAGTCTTAAGGAAGCAGCCAGCAAAGAGGTGCGGAGAGGGGATTCAGGGGGTGGGGGATCCGCAGCAGTCTGCAGTCTGTTGTGACACAGCCTAAAAAGCATAAAGTACATGCCAGGGAATGGGAGACCGTCAGGCTTAAACATCCATTGGCCACATCATGGAAAACTTGTGTCCATGTCAAAGAGCTGGAAGTTTATCATACAGGAGCTGAGGAGACACTGGAGGGGTGTGACCAAGGAAAACACATGCTCGGATGTGCATTTCACATGAATCTCTTCAGTGCCTCTGTGCTGCTGAATTTGTGCGGAGTAACTTGCTGAAGTAACTGGGTTGACCCTGCTCTCAGTTCTGAACTCCAAGGCTGCCCCCTCTGTGACAGTCTGTGGCCAACTGGGCACGACTCCTGGCAGCTTCACAAACCGCTTTGTCTCTTGACGTTGAAAGATATTACCAATGAGCTGGTTTAATATGTAATGTATTTTTGCAGCAGTAGACTTTAGCAGTTTAAATGTTTGGGGACTTTTTAAAATTTTTTTAAATTTTTATTAATTGAATTGAGAGAGAGACAGAGAAACAAAGAGTTGTTGTTCCACTTATTTATGCATTCATTGATTGATTCTTGTATGTGCCCTGACCGGGATGGAAACCGAAACCTTGGTGTATTAGGGTAATGCTCTAACCAACTGAACTACCCATCCATAGTTTGGAACTTGTCTCACAGGCTAAAAAGACCAATACTTCAGATCACTAGAATCTTCCCTGAAGTCTGCGTAACCTGAATATTAATCAGCAATGTTAAAGCAAACAAATAAGAAGCAAGTGTGTCACTCAGATATTATCATGTTTTCTGATGAGCTGCAAAATGAAGGACGTAGGATGCATTCTGGACAAAAAAGCTTGATTTTAATCTGAAAAGCCTTTAACTGGGATAAGGAAAATACAAGGGGTTATAGACAGGGATAGAGGCAATAAGTTAACCAGCACAAGACCAGTCCGGTAGTGGGACATTCTGTAAGATAACCAGCTCAGTCTCTACCACGAGTTGGTGTCATTTTTTCAAAAATAAAACCAGATTAAAATACATTTAAGATGAAATTGTGGTTCTGAATTAGATTTTCATTTGGACAGATAAATCAGCTTTAAATGCTTTTTTCCTGCTTATTTGAGGAAATTTGAATATGAACTAAATATTTAAGTAGATAAATATTTATTGACACATAGAGGTAGAGATCACTCATATAAAAAAGCAAGTGACAAGCATGTACAGTAGACTCTCATTTTGGCTAAAACAAAAAGTCACATTTGTGTGAACAGGAAAATAAGTGGAAGAATTTCAAGCAGGAAATGAAACAAATGTGTACCTTCCATGTATTTAAATGTTATGCTAAGTATTTCTTTCACATCACTTACTGAATTAGTTAATTCTCCCAAACACCCCGCAAAAAAAAGGTAATTAGCCTCATCTTCCAGACAAGACCTGTACTACTTTAAAGGTTAAGAGAAGTGATCTCTGGACAGTCAGAATTTGGTGACCTTTTCTTTTTTGCCTAGTTGTATTTTCTAACTTTCTATACCACGTGTTTACTGATTATATCATAACAAAAAGATGTTTTTATTGTTAAAAAACTATGTGCCTTAGGGAAGCCCCACTGCAAGTCATCATGTCCCCTATGGGTCTTTGGCTCCGCCTCTCACCCCTAGCTTTTATTTGACTGTGGGTCAAGACTAGGAACTGCATTAACTTTTTTTTACTTTGAGGAATTGACATTTTAATGTAGAAATTCTTCTCATCCAGGAACATAATAATATCTTTCTGTTTTCTTAGATCTTGTCTTATGTCCTTCATTAATATTCTTCTATACATTCTTAAGGAAGTTACTTCCAAATATTTTATAGTTTTTAACTAAGACTGAATAGAATATTTTTCTCATTTTACTCTCTTGATTTTCATTACTAGGATAAAGAAAAATTCTTGAATTATTCTATAAAATCTACTTCAAAATTTCTTTTAGAAAGTCTATGTGCAAATGTATGATGATACATTTGAAACCACTGGAAATATAAATAATTTCCCCTCAAAATATAAATCATTAAAATGAGTTCCCCCCAAAACGGAAAACCTTCAGTGTAGTGAAATGTAGAGTAACTACAGATAAGTTTCGTAAGATCAAAGCACTTTCTGTAAACGTAGGCTGACCGACCCAAATTAGTATTAATTGCATCACCTCCAAGTCTAAAGGAATGAAAAGGGTGTTCTGAGAACCCGTCAACCCTGACTTCACATGCAGAACTGCAGATCAGCGGTAAGTCACCGTGTTGCACAAGGTAACAGCGTGCACACGTCCATAAATTCAGCCTGTGTCTTACGCATCAGAAACGAAGCCCTGGCTGACTCATGAGCGTGCTGTGCTAACAAGGAAGAACAGAGGCAGAGTTTTCTCTACCTGTCATTTCTCTTTAGATGTATCCTTCCAGAAAGAGGCGGGATACGTTGCAGCCCAGCCAGCACTAGATCAGAAAATATACATAAATTCACACTGCGAACATTGTGCTTTGAGAAATGGTTAGGTTTAATACACCCATAGGAATCTTCAGAAGTTTCAGCAGAGGAAAGTAAATTGAAATGATGTTCAAAAAAGTGAAGTTAAACAACCTAGAAAAGTTCTATAGGCTAAACAACATTTTGCTGTACAACCTGGATTTTTTATCAATTCAGGCAGATAATGGATTCTGATCCTCTTCTTAATGACAATGAATAGAATAATGGTGTTTGTTCAAAGGAAGGCCAAACAGACATGTCCCGACTACAGGGGAGGAAAAGAACGTGTTCGTGCGTTTGAACGCAAAGTTCGGTGCATTCCTAAGTAACTACGTGAGTACAAAACAGATCCGCGTGATATGAAAGGTATTCTGCCCCCTGAAAAGGGCAGAAACGAAACACACTTTAAATTTTTTGTTCTCTCTATCTTTTCAGGAGGTTTTGTAACTTGTAGTCAGGACATCAGTAATGAAATGCACAGTATAATAAGCTGTGCAAGTTTTACAGGTTTGCCAAACTTATGTGGCATTTAGTAATCATGAAAGCATTAGCATATGAATCCTCACCGGGTAAAAAGCCAGCAACACATGAGTCTTTGGTAGAGAAATGCACTGACCTGGAATGATAATGAATGACGGGCTACTCATTTATGAGAAGCATCCCCTTTCCTTACCACATTACAGGTAACAGTTCTCAACTGCAGTCATTCCTGTTATCTTCAGATCATTTTTTAATGTCCCACAGTGTCTTTCGAGTTCATCTCTCTACAGACCAGTCTGCAGCCCAGCAGGGGCATAGACACTGCTTCATGCATGTCCACTGGCAGCCACGCCCCGTGGCGAGTAGTTTCAGAAGCTGATGAAGCATTCTACATATTTCTTCCCATGGGTGGAGTAGTGGGTTGAGATTTAAATTAAAACAATTATCAAAAAATTTCCTTCCTCAGGAATGATCAACAGTAACACTGGTACAATTTGAGTGCTAGAAAAACATAAGTAATGGCTCCCATAATACTTAAAAATACTTGAGGACTGTTCTCTGGCTCAGCTGCGACATATACCAAAAATGTTCTCTTTATCATCAAAATGAAGATTAAAAATGTATAAACACCCCCAGCCAGTGTGGCTCAGTTGGTTGGAGCATCATCCCATAAATCAAAGGATTACCAGTTCAATTCCAGGTCAGGGCATATGCCTTGGTTGTGGCTTTGGTCCCAGGTCGGGGAGCAAACAAGAGGCAACTAATCAATGTTTCTCTCTCACACATCCATTTCTCTCTCTCTCTCTCTCTCTCTCTCTCTCTCAATCTCAGCAATGAAAAAAATGTTCTGGGGTGAATATTTAAAAAGTATAAGTAAAAGAATCATAACAATAACTACAGGGCATAGAAAATTAATATTTGACTTTGCATATTTGATTATCATACCTTGTCACATCATATCACTTGAGATAGTGGAAAGGCCAGGATGATGCTGGATCCAGGAGGGATGTAGGTCCTTTGGAACTAATTGAGGTCCAGAACTTACTTTGCTCTGAGTTCAATTTCTTATACTGCTATACTCAGATCTTAATTTTATTTTCATTATATATATATAATTATTATAATATAATATATTATTCTATTATAGAATAAATTATTAGCATTCAAATAAACAACACTCAAGTCTTTTCATAGCACTAAAATATTGTTTTCTAACAAGAGTACTTTTCTCAAGAAAGAAGCAGAAAAGAATTGCCTATAACAAACTTTATGCCTGATGGGGAGGAGGAACAGTCATTTTCTTATACTATCAAGGGGAATGTAAATTGGTATAAAGCTTTTTAGAAGACAATCTATTAAAAACTAAAACTAATACTTCCCTGGCAGGGGAGATACCATGATCATGAAAAACTAAAACTGTGTGTTGCCCTTTGATCCAGCAGTTATACTTGCACAGAATGTTTAAAGACGTATTCATTTATTCACTCTGCAAAGCCCTGGTCATATACTAGTAAATGAAATAAAGCTCACAGTCAAGTGGTGGAGAAAGGCAATATAAGCAATCCTACCAGGAAATAACAACCTTACACATTACTTAGCCCCAGGAAGCAATTTGGAAGGACTGATAAAAAGAATAATAATGGAGCCCTGACTGGAATGGTTCAGTGGATTGAGTGCCAGCCTACGAACCAAAGGGTCTCCAGTTCAGTGCCCAGTCAGGACACATGCCTGGTTTGCAGGCCAGGTCCCCCCTGGCGGGTGCGTGAGAGGCAACCACACATTGATGTTTCTCTCCTTCTCTTTCTCCTCACTCTAAAAATAAATAAATAAAATCTTTTTAAAAGTAAAAAATAATAATAATGCTGATAACTGTGTTCATATGTGGGTAGCAAGAAGATCTCTCTGAGAAGGTCACATAAACTACCATCTAATGAATGAGAAGCCAGCTAGGAGGGAGGGAGAGAAACGAAGTGAAGACCAGAGGCAGAAAAAGTGTTTAGGGTTTTTGAAGAACAAAAGAAGGTGCATGTGAGAGGGAGGGATTGTGTGTTGTGGTTGGAAGGGAAAACAGAGAATGGATCAGGCTTGTTCCCAGTAAGCCATGACTGGCAGTTTTGATTCTGTTCCAAGTACATTGGAAGCTACATCCTTTTAAAAATAGCACTCAGGTTGCTGAGTGAGGGGTAGATTGAACAAGGCAAGAAAAGAATAAGAGTTCAGTCATAGACCCATTGCCTGAGCTACATGAGAGATGTCAAGAATGTGGATAGTGTGGAGGAAGCCCAGGGAAAAGAAACTACGTGGATTCTAAATACATTATGTCAGTAGATCCCACCTTGTCAATTTTATCTGCAACAAACCACAAGAACCAAAGAAAAGCTTTTCCTAAAGAGATACTTTGTTGAACAAAGTGCATTTCAAAAATTCCTTCTTTACTCTGTTTATTACCTTACAAAAATATTCCCACAAATAAGCAATTGCTTAATTAAACCAAGTCAAAGCAAAAAGACATTGACCTGGGTCCACAGCTTAAGTAAAAAAAAATTTTTAATGTGTATTCACCCATATGTATCTTTCTGAAGTTCGGGCTTGATTCAACATATGATTAAAAATACACAAATTTTTAAATAAATAATTCCAGGAATCACAGGACCATGGCAAATCTTTCTACATACTATCAACTACTGGGAAATTGAATTACCAGCTCTACATTCACTAATTATAAAGTGCAGACTGTTCTCTTCAGGTGCACAACCATTACATAATCTGATGTTTCTGGGTGTCTTCAGGTGGAAGAGGTGTATGATTTCCATTACCCTAAATAACCAAAAGTGATGATCACAGCTTCTGAGGCCATTTCAGGGTATATGAATAATTTTGTTAATACATAATTTGTGGGACCCATATCTTAATTCATGAATGTGGGGGTATTCAAAAACATTTACATATCAAAAGTAGTAATGTCTGACATACAAAACATATTAAATATATGCTTCCAGTCAAAACAAATGAAGACGAGTGAAGGCTTGCCAGTGAAAGCGAAGTCTTATTAACATTCTCTACCTGATGAATAATAGAACTGCCACAGATAATGAGCACTAGAAATGTCACGGAAACCTCTGAAGCCACTGTGCACTTGAATAAATATTCATTCTTACTGCTTCACTCCATATGCCCTACTTCAATTTCTAGCAAATTGAAGAGTGGTTTCTTTAGCTTTTTAAACCTGTGATGTGTTGCAGCTGCTGTCCACCTGTTATACTTTCAATATGGTCCATGAGGAGAAGCACAACATACACATACAATGAAGCTCCCTTTCAATGATTATGGTTATTATTTTTATGATCCTCATTTTATTTCAGCCTCTTGAGTAAGAGCCAGTTTCGGGTTGGGCTTAGATTTCCAAAGCCATTGTTATCCAGAGCACAATAAGACAACCACTCAACAGAAAATTCTCCCTTCTTTTCTTTTCACAAAATAGCAAGTGAAAGCACTCCAGTGTCTTCCAGATTACCTTCCTATAACCATGTACATGGGGCCCCAGCACCAGGATGCTTTATTACCTGACCAAGGTCCCCAGTCCTCCAAAGGAAAGGAAGTGTTAGCTTAAAGCACCATCGAGAGCACACAGAAGAGAGCCCCGTCTGTCTATGGAGCATGCAATGGGATTTGTCATCACCCTCTACAGGCCTCCTTGACTGGGACAAGTAGATGAAGCCAGCCTGCATCAGACCAAGAATGGTGTTTGCTCTCCTCCAGGTGTGCCCCTTCCTTGATACAGCACCAACCACGAATCTTCAGGTGGCATTTCAAAATACAATAGGGAAATACCAGTTAAATCCTTAACCTATGTTCAGGTAAGGAAAGAGTGAAATGACAATTAACATTTGTAAGCCCTAATTAATTAAAATTGTCAAAGAACTGGAGCTTTAGGAAAGACACATCAGAGCAAAGTAAGCCATATCTAGAATTTAGTCCACAAAGCAACATGTGGATATGCCTAGGAATATCATAATTCACTGCTATTGTTTTTTAAAATCTCTTTCATCTTTAACACAATAAAACTCTGATGAACTGCAAGATTTTAAATAAGGGGAAAGGAAGGAATTAAAAATTCATTACATTTTTCTCCTCTTCCCTGACCTAAAGTTTCCGTTATTTATAAAGACTTGCTATACTCATATTATTTTTTAAATAACTTAATTATAAAACTAATACATTCTCATTACCAAAAAAATCAGAAAGTATATACAGGCATAATGAAAAAAATAAATTAAGTACAACTGTGGAGGAAAACCCCAAAAGTCTAAATTCAGGACCAATTCTAAAGAACTGACACATGGCCATATTCAAACTCATGAACTTTCATAGAAGAAACTTACCCACACGGCTTACCCACAACTGCTTTCAGTGCTGGTGGGCCAGGAAGAATCCACACTGCACCCAGGAGAGAGGCTCTTTTTATAGGGGGTTAATAGTAAAATCACATGGTGGGTGGTCACATAGACCACCAGAAAGAACAGTGCATTCCTAAGTTTAACAGATAACATCAGGCAGTTATTACACTGTGTACATTCGTTATCCTCCGTCCTGGGGGCATGACGTTTGTCTCTGGTTGGCATCCTGCTTCTCTGGGTAGTCAGCCGAGCCTGAGGTTACAGAGAGTCAAACACTAATATAGTTAACAATTACAGAGAGTTTGACATTTCCCACATGCCTTTGCTGCTGGAGCCATATTGCATCTCAAAAGTGAGTTCCCCTACAATATCTATAATCACCTCATTCAAAAAAATAAGTTCTAATATATTATGGAGGTACCTCCTAGCTTTCGCCTGTACATATGTATTTCCTCTCATTATGTTATAAGCAAACAGCCCAATATATAAATATATAGATCCAAAATTCTCACCACTCTTAAACAAACTCAAATACTGAAGTCAGAAAGTAATCAACATTATGATCACTGAATTCTGCATTATATAAATCACTAATACATTTAATAATGTTCATCCAGTGTGTATTCCTCATATTGGTTAATTAGTCCAGTCACGAGAAACTATTTCGTAATTCAGAAAAGACTTTTCCCTATGCTCCCATCTTTCCATGCTGGAAAGGATTCAGTAGTTGTTCACTTTCTGATTCTAATAAAAATCTGCATAAAATATACTCCCTGGAATTTAGAGGGGCATCTAAAAAAATAAACCTGATCTTTAGAAATTTTCTTTCCAAGTGAAAGCAGATTTAAAATATTTACTAATTATTTCTCTATTGGAGTCAATGCCCATCAGAATCGTCACAGATACTACTATTAAGGTGTATGGTGGCAACCGGGGGTCAGCAAACATTTTCTGAATGTAAATAAATAAAGCAAACATTTTCTGGAAGTTAGTAAATAATTTTGTCTTTGTGACCATACAATCTCTGTCCAACTACTCAGCTCTACTCAACTTCCCCTTGTACCACAAAAGCAACCATTCGCAATACCATACATAAACAAATGGGCATGTCTGCGTTTCAATAAAACTTTATTTACAAAAACCATATTACAAAAACAAGATTTTTCTGGAGACAAATGATGGTGATGTTTGTACAACAATATGAATGTACTTAATGCCACTCAGCTGGACACTTCAAAGTACTTGAAATAGTAAATTTTGGTATGTACATTTGACCACAATTAAAAACACGCAAACTGCTCCCCCTAGATTGTTGCCTACAGTGTTCTTCTCCAGCTCATAGACAACAAGATCTTTTACGACTAAAATATTCTGTGATTAAATGGTCTCCCTGAAACTAAAAAGCTTCCAAAACCCAATGCATAAATACTTATAAAGATAAAATTGCTCTTCCACTAAACCTTTCTTTAAATATTCTGGAATATTCAAAAGTGCTTCTAATTCTAGTGTGATAAGCAAACTGAAATGGTGCTAATAGCTTTTCGCTATCTCCTAACTCAGACTAGAGTCCAAATGTTTAGAAGCACACAGGCACGGAGCAGTGGGCGGGTGGTCTGCTTTGGGGGAAATGTCTTAAGTAATTAAAAGTGCACAAAGAGAACCTACTTTACTAGGCAACCTCCCTTTTTAAAAAACAAAAATTAAATGAAATACAACAGAAAAGATGTCATGTGATTATTACCAGAGATCTGATTTTGCATTGCATTATTTATATAGTTCAAATACCAAAGGTACCAACCATATGACTCTTTACTCCAATTATGTTTCTAATTGTTTTCGTTTAAAACCTGCATTAATAGTTGCTTGATGTAGTGTTTTTTCCCTTCAGATTTGTAGTTATTTTCAATAAAATGTATTATTACTTAACACCTACCTCTTGCTTCACTTTAGATCTACCCACATACAGACAGGCCAGAAATAAATGCTCTTCCACAAGTTAGGTTTTGGGGGATTTTTGTGTTTTGTTCTGCTTTTCAGTTTTAATTGAAACCCTGAGAAGAAGCCAAGTGGATTCTTTTTCAGTGTAGTCAGGGCTAGCTTGTGCACAGCCACACCGTGATTAGTTTATTATTCATCTGGTACCTTCCCATTAAACATGGTCTTTAGCCTGTGAACTCCTTCAGCTTCCAACAAAGGATTTCATTGCTTTAGGAATTGAGGTGTGTCTAAGTTTTTACCTGGAAGCAAAAGTGATTCAAGCGTTGCTGGTGAGACCAATCCTTGGGTTAGGGTGGGGAGGAACCGCATAACAGGCCATCTGTAGACTCGTGAAGACAGCAGAGACTGTGCAGAGGGGTGGAAGGACTGAGGCAGCAGCAACCAGGGATTTGCTCAGCGGGAGACAGAGACAATGACTTTGCTGCTTTTCAGATTCTCGGGGGCTCTGGCCATTTTAATGGTAAGTCCTACTTTTTCTTCTAATAATCACAAACTTTCCCTGTTTCCTCTCTGAGAGAGAGCATCATATTTGATTGCTGAATCCTTCTTGTAAATTTTAAAAGAGTGCAGTGCAAATAAACATTTTAAAATGCAATTGTAAAGATTATCAATCTCTTCCTTTTGTTTTTTAAATCTATTTTACATACAAAAATAAACCAGAGAAAAATTAATTTGAAAGTCGCTATTTAGCATTTCTTTACTTTAGTTACTGAATCAAATAGCCCTGATCTTAGATCTATTTTTCACAATACCTTCACTTTCTTCAAAGTAAGTTTTTATTCATCTTTTTAATACACAAGCCAAAACACATAAAAGAAAACCAGGTCGTTTTTCCAAGGTTACGTATCTGTTAAGCATATGGCTAAGAATTATACATGCCTGGTCTTGATACCTGGCATGTTTTTAAAATAGTCAAGTACCGTTGAATTAAAATCAAAGCAATGTTTGACTCTAGAGAAGTTGAGAGGGTTATTAAGAAAAGGGTTTATATTTAGTCACTATGTGCAAAACATATCCAGCCTTTGGGGAGAAAATACATACAACATTTTATAAGATACTTTTCTGAGAAAGTGATACCCATTGGTATCACTTCTCTTTTGTCTAAAAGAGAAGTGGAATCCAGAGAGAAAGCACAGACTGGATGTTACAAACTAGTTTGTTCTTTAATGGTGTCATTTCAGTGAAGGAAAAAAAGTCACAATATTACCAGTTACATGAAGATATCAAAATACTGAAAATTACCATGAGTGAAAATTTTTTAAAATTTCTAATACTGACTCCCTACTTTAGCAATAATAAATTAGGTTAGCCAACACATCAGTTTTCATCACCTCTCAATTAACTTGAGATATTTGGACTTCAAAAAGTTACAGGCAGATAGATCTCAAGAAGGAACTTTCTAAAATTTAAACGTGTCTAAAATTAGAATCAGCTGCCTTGTGAGCCAGAGAAATTCCCAGACATCCCCCTCATGATGATGTTCAAACAGAAAATTAGTGTTATATTTTCTGTTAGAGTCTGTTTCTATTATGACAATATAACTACAGTTGACCCTCGAACAATATGGTAATAAGTTAGGGGGGCATTGACCCCCACGCAGTCAAAAACCCATGTATAGCTTTTTTAAAAATATTTTATTTAGTTATTTTTAGAGAATGGAACGGAAGGAGAAAGAGAGGAAGAGAAACATCAATGTGTGGTTGCCTCTTGTGCGCCCCCTATGGGGACCTGGCCTGCAACCCAGGCATGTGCCCTGACTGGGAATCGAACCGTTGACCCTTTGGTTCGCAGGCTGGCACTCAATCCACTGAGCCACACCAGCCAGAGTCCCATTTATAACTTTTGACTCCCCCCAAACTTAACTACTCATAGCCTTACTAATACCATAAATAGTCAATTAACACATACTTTGTATGTAATATACTATCCACTATATTTTTACAATAAAGTAAGTTAAAGAAAAGAAAATGTTATTAAGAAATCATAAGGAAGAGAAAATACATTTATGGTGTTTCTTGAAAGGAATTTCCATGTTGTTCAAGGGTCAACTGTAATTGTTTTGGTTCTCTAATGTATTTATTTGACCCAAAAGAATTGTAACAGAAATGTGACAGTTGTATGACTTCCCATGTTTTCAGATGGTCATTCCTGAACCAAACCACAGGTTGCTTAATAACCTAGACATCCAAGCCAATGACCGATTTGGGAAGCTAGGAGATAAGAGGCAATGGGTATCAGAATAGTATCATCATAAGGACATAAAATTGGACCCCCACAAGCTTAGGGGAGCTCTTTCTCTGCTTTGAGGTATATCACTCTAATTATCCCTCTGGTTCTAGAGTGACTGTGAGATCCTCATACTGAAGGCTGTTTCATTCATGTTTGTACCCCCAGTGTCTACTATAATGTCTACCTTACAGTAACATTCAATCATTGGAAGAATGGATAAATGAATAATTGAATAATGCCTCTCTAAATGATAACTCCCTCCCCTTGAGAAAATTTTACATGCAAACATGTACATAAGCCATTTTAACACACAATATAACTTTACACAGAATTGTTAAACTTAGTGGTCTGGACCTGCTCTGTACAAAATGGCAGCCACTAGCCACATGTGGTTATTAATCACTTGAAATGAGATTAGTTTGAATTGAGATGTGCTGTGTAAAATACGCATCATATTTTGAGGATTTTGTATGAAAAAAAGAATGGAAAATATGCGTTAATAATTTTTACATTGCCAACATATTGAAATGACAGTATTTTGTGTCTATTAGATGAGATGTATGTTAAATTAATTTACCTTTTAAATCTTTTTTAATATAACTATTAGAAAATTTAAAGTTATATATGTGGTTCTCATTATATTTCCATTAGACAATGCTTGTCTACTTTAATGCTATTAGTGGAAGGTAGTATCAGTCAGGAGTGATGTCAGCAGACAAGGCTCCAGGAACTAAGTAAGATTTGATAAGTATGGATGGGCCAGTAGGAGATCTTCCCTTGCCAAACCAACATGAGCAAAGGCAGATGCGATTATGACATTTGCTAGGGGAAATGGACACACTGGTTTGGCTGGAATGAGAGTTTGCATTGAAGAATCTGGACATGAGTTAGAACAGCAGATGAGGGTCATACTGAAAGTGCATTCTGTGAAGGCTAATGGAATCCTTTCAGAAGTGGAGAACCACCCAGAGTTTCGACATAGTGTGGTGATGGGAAAAAAGCAATGTTTTTAAAAGCACTGTCTAGTGAGAATGCACATCTTTTGTTGTGGAAGGGTGGAGTCTGAAAGTTGGAAGACGTGTTTGGAGGTTTTGAACTAATCCCACCATCTTATGACCACACAAGGGTTGGCCAGAGAGGTGAGATATAATAACAAAGTCACAGGCTTCTGTCTACGCCTGTACTGCTGACTCACTCCAGACCTTATTTCCGAAACTGCCAGATAAGAATAATCACAGCCCCCTGCCTACACTGAAGTGGCCACGGTGACACTAAAACAGTGCGCAAAAATGTGCTTTGAAAAATATAGTGCCTGCTAAGACTCTAATAGCTATCATTTGTAATATTTTAGTAATTAAGATGATTCTTGATAACATCTTCATATTTTGCCTTCCTATTTATTTATCAGTTTCCTGTGCTAGTTTGATCCATTTTGCGCAATATAAAATATACATTTCAGGGGAAAGATTTATGATTGAAAATGGTTATCTTCAGAGATTTAACCTTTTGAAAACAATGCTTGTCTTCAAAGGGCACATTGTTCAGTGTTCATAGTCCACAAAATATGGAACACAATTTGTTACACAGCACTCCTATTACCATCTGGACAATAAGCTTTTTCACTTTATGTTTCTGTATTACATAAAATGTGCTCATTACAAAACTAATGTCTGGGATCCGAATATCTCCAAAGCAGTGTTTTAAAGTCAGTAGTAGTAGGGCTGGGAAAAAAGAGAGAGAAGTAGTTTAAATATCAAGTTCTCGCAGAATGTGCTCTAAATACAGTGAAACCATCTTCAACCACCGTCTTCTATAGAAGACACAAAAAGAAAACTTTTAGGAAAAAAATTGTAGGCTAAATGGCCCAAATTTTTCCCAAATGCGAGTAAATGTAGGAAAATCAATTTCCTTCTGATCCTCTCTCAAAGGTAAGAGTCAGAATCAGAATAACCTTGCCAAGCAATACTGGCCAACCCTGCCGGACTTGAGCAGAAGTCAGGAAAGATGTAATTACTTCTACCAGGAACCACCTCCCTCTTACCTAAGATCTGAAACTGATTTTCATTTGGAACTGGAACACTAAGTACCCACTAGCCTTCCCATAAACCTCTAGCCTTTGGTTCTACTTTCCAGTTAAGAATCAATCTGATTGCCTAAGGTGAGGGCTTGCTTTGGGAAGTTCATCACAAGAAAAGTAGAGAGGCCATTTGTCACTATCTATAGGAATACTCTGAATAATTGAGTCTGTCTAATGTGCACATTTTTCTTGCATGGTGACTGTGCAGTTGGCCAGGCCATACACTGCCAGAGAGGCAGTCACATAAACGACAATGTGAACAGTTCTCCCTGGGGTTGTGCAAGGAACAAACCGCACAATTGTACAGAGGAGAACTGGTTCTTGTCTCTTCCAGTGCTCCAGATAGGGAAAGTTCTTAAGTGCCTTGATGCAAATGGTCATAAGAGGTCACTTCACATCAAAGTGGCTCTTTTATACCTTTTTTTAAAGTTTGGTGACAGAAGTGATTAACACTTATTAAGCGCATACTGTGGGCTAGGACTCATCTATGAGCTTCACACCTATTGTTTCATTAATCCTAACAAAAAACTAAAAGTAAGTAGAATTATTATCCCTATTTTAGAGATGAGGAACCTGAAAGATTAAGTAATGTTTCCAAGTTACACAGATGGTCCATCGTGAGACTGGGATGTAATTCAGGGATTTAGGCTCCAGTGTCCAATTGCATATTACTATACTTCACTGCAGCTTATACAGGATTTAAAATAAGCATTTGAGAATATCCATGGGTATCTGTTTTCATTAGCATCTCTATCAGAACACAAGGTTTAACTTTCTAAATTAATTGAGTGCACTCTGAAACTCAGTTAGTGAAATTGAATTTTTCTAAATTAAATAAGAATTTCCAAGGAAATAAACATACCATTTTTTGTTCAAGTAAGAAATTTGCCTTGATGAATACAAAGTTTATTAGAACTTTGAGGAGGGGGTTAAATTTTCATTTTAAAAAGCACAGATGGATAATTAGATATTATCAAAGAAATCATTCATTTCTTCTGAATTGTACCTATGTAATTTATTAATCAAAGATGTATTGAATGACCTCTATGACCTGACACATGAATAATCACTGCATCTAACCAATTACCAAAAAATGCTATCACCAACCTATATAGATTGCATGACTTATTTTCCAAAAATAATTAAATACAAAATCATGTTCAAAAACTGGAATGATTTCTTTGGATTACCTAATTCATTCTTCAAAGTTCCCCGAGAGAAGTGGGTGAGGTCCTCTCTTATACCCATCTCAGTGATGGAAAGAGGTGCTATGCCTGAGGCCAGCTGGGACCAGCTCCATGAATCTAATGCATAGTCCAACAGTGTACCCCTCCCCACACTGAAGCTTGAACTCCAAACAAAATCAAAGCCAAACTAAGTAGCTGTTGTTATTATAAGTGCGTTTTAAAAATCTAGTCACCCATATCCTTAAAAATTATTTATTGCGTATCTACCATATTCAGTACAAACCTTTATGATTTAACTATATACTTTTTAACTAGCAAATAGGGCATATAGATAGCAAATAAGTTTTATTTCATGTTATTTTGTTAATGTGGTAATCTTATTTGATTTTAATAACATATTTCTGATTCTCAACTATACCAAGGAATTTATGCCATTCAATGCTTTAAAAACCATGTAATCAAAAATATCAAAATAACCAGGAAACAAGAGGAAGAAAGAAAAGTATAGGAATTCTCAAGATAAGAAGTGCTTTCTCCACAGTGGTACTTCCAATCCAGGCCACCAAAAGAGACAACTTAGTGGTTGTATAGTGTCAGGAAACTACTGAAACAGTTATTAAATGTTGAAAATAATTATATTAGCAAACTAACTATAATAATTAAGTAACCACAGATAAGTATTAACTAAAATAATTAAGTTTTTAAAAACACTATTCTAAACAATGTAAGGCTACAATTATATTTCTTAATGTCTAAAGAGCATCTCAAAATTTAGAAGTTTTTCTTTTTTTTTAAGATGTTATTTATTTATTTTTAGAGAAAGGGGAAGGGAGTGAAACATCAATGTGTGGTTGCCTCTCACGTGGCCCCCACCAGGGACCCGGCCTGCAGCCCAGGCATATGCCCTCACTGGGAATTGAACCAGCAACCATTTTGGTTCACAGCCTGCGCTCAGTCTACTGAGCTACACCAGCAAGAGCTAGAAGTGTTTCTTATTAACTACCCCGTATTCTTAGGAGAGCAAAAATAATCACATTTTCACAATACTTTCTAAAATTAGGGAATATTTTTGATTTTAAAATAGAGAATGAGAAAAAGTTTCAGACTAAATAACTTCTCTAAGAATTCTCAGTCTCTGGAAAGATTGAACAAACAAGAAACACTGTCTGCAATGTTCATCCTCCATAATTTCAGGCTTGTCCTTCCTATGCCTCCCAGGGAAACAGAAATTGTACTCCAGTGTCTATTAGAAGAACCACTCTCTGTGGGGCTAGTACCAACATGATTCATATTTTCTGGATGACTCTTCCCAGTTTTCTGTAAAAAGAAGCATGTCTGGTCAATGATCCCTTCCCTGAGAAAGGAGTAGTGTAATTACTACATTGCTCTGGTCTTCTCGCCCACAAAACTCATGATAGTGAGTGTTTAATAAAGACCATCAAAGCTATAAAATCATTGTGAGACCTGTTATAACAATATGCAATGGTTCTTATTCATGACAATTTGAATATGCATCTTTGGACATAAAGATTTCAATGAAATTTTTAGTATGGGAAAGTCCTGGTATCCTATGTCTGGTATAATTACTCCTTTGGTTCAGACTGGGACTTACCTCTTTATTATAATTTTCCAAAATAAACAATGTAATTAATCTAAATTGTTTTAGGAGTAACCCCCAGCCTTTGCCAGGAAAAAAATCTTAATTGATTATTATAAAACTTTCTGTCTACCACAAGTATTTTATTTGTTCATTTATGCCCTCTTTGGTTAGAATCCAATGCAGTAGGGAATCTGGTTGCCAAGGTTCAAATCCTGGCTCTACTAGGTCTGTCAGCTGGGGCAAAGAATTCATTCTCTTTGTCCATAAAACAGGGATTATAGTAATAGACCCTCCTTCTGAAGGCTACTCTAAGTATTGAGTGAGGTAAGAAATATAAAGCTCAGATGACACAGAACCATAACAAATAGTAGCTAGTATTATTACTTTCATTTTTTTTTCTGATTTATTTTTCACAGTCTTTTGCCTAGCAGATTTTCTTCAGATCAGGTGATCAGTGGATCAGCAAATAATTGTGAAACATCTGCTGAGGGAAAGATATGGAAAGGGTTGCAAAAAAATAATAATATAGAAGCACTGATCTGGAAAGCTTACAATTCTCTTGGTTTAGCAGCATAATGCACATAAAACAGTAAAAAACAGTAAATTATGGCCAGCTCTGTGGCCTAAATTGCATGGTTCAGAGTATGTGTTGTACACACTTAGGAAAAGAGATATCAGTAAAGACAGCTTCATGGACTTTGTTGGAACCTAAAGAACTGATCTTAAAGGATGAGTGACATTGAAGTGGCGGAAGGGGGAAGAGGAATGCATTCTAGGCAGAAAACAAGATGGGAAGTGACAAAGATGAAGGTCCCATGTGCTCTTGAGAAAGTAAAGACCCTAGCCTGCCTATCCTCACATTTTGTCCTCACTTAATTTTTTCAGATGAGTAAGTAAATTAAGCTCAATATTTAAACTGAATAGAGCAGTGATGAGCAGATCCGTGTCCCACTGCACAGTACCTGGGACTGAAATAGCATATCCCCACCTTTAATGTTTCATTCTCTAAACCACACTGGTTCCATTCCATATGACCACTCTTGAACAACTAAAAAAAAAAAAATGCTGTACCCTGCAGCTAACTATACAGGATTGCCTTTGTACAAGTCAGTTGGGTAGGTCATGGTTTTTAATAATCGTCTACAGAACTTGCTGCAGTTTATCACAATGACGATTGCCATTGTTTGGCAAAGCAAAAATTTCCATATCTCCTGGGAAGTATTTATAGAACAGCCAGCCTTGAAATGTCTGGTTGCTACAACAGGCTGTTAGGAATAGATTTTCAAAATCCAATATATTCTTCTGTATTTCTTTAAAATTCTGTAGTCAGAATAAAGAACTGGAAGAACCTTGTTTATATTGAGAGCATTTTCTTTTTACTCTGAGGGTTTTTCCCTTTGAATATTGTCTTTCCAAATCTATTTTTTTTCCAAATAGAAACTATAATATGAACAGAATGTGAATATCAGGATTATTACCTTATATAGTTAGTGCTTATTAGAAATATTCACATTAATTTGACTTTATTTAAATATCTGCAGGTGGTTGTATTGGTTCATGGAGAATTGAGAATAAAGGTAAAGTATGAAAAGTTTTTTTGTAATTAAAATAATAGTTTTGTTTAAAAATTAAAACTATGCTCAGGAAAATAAATATTAAATGTTTTAAATTAACAATTTAATTGTGGAAATAAATTAAAATTCTAACAACTAACCCAGCAATATTTAAATACCAGCAAGGTATAAATGCTATTAATGTAGTTTACCTCCTGCATTGTTTCTTCATGTCTTAAGTCAACAAGCTTTAATAAAACAGACCCCATGTGCCCAGAATAATTAGATACTATGAAATGTATAAAGAAAATATGAAATATGATTAAACGCTATGTTAAAAATCAAATAGCTTTGTAATTGCTTTAGTTATTTAATGTTCTTCTTTGACAAAGTATGAGGTAGATCAACTTAGACACCTAAGAGTCTTAGATGTCTTGAAACATAGGGGCTCCTTAACCTATGTGTCTATAATCAATTTGCAAAGCAAAAATGTCCAACAATGTACATAATAAAATGGAATCCTTTTTTACATAAGACGAAAGGGCAATATGAAGAAAATGGAACAGCAATACAAACCAAAAGAAGATATAAACGTGAATGGGTGAAATTTGCAAGACCCTGCAGAGAAGAAGAAGACAACTCAAAAAGAAACCCAATTGCCACAGTAAGTCTTATGAGCAGGGGCAGTGTAAGTTTTTAGAATAAATATATTAGATATAAATTAAAATAATATGACAATTCCAATTAGCAAAATGCAGACTGGAGAGTCTACAGAACAAATAACCTGATATCTACAACCAAAAAAAGCTCAATAATAATAGTAAAGTTAGAAAGATGAAGGAACTACAGTCCTAGAGTAATAAAAAATAATTAAAAGACACATGGACCAATTTCAATGGATAAGGCTTATTTAGATCCAGATACTAGCAAATAGAAAAAATAGATATATATGGATAAGACAATTAGAAAAATGGTTGGAAGTTACCATTGAATTAACCACCTATTCTTAATTTTTGGAGCACGGTGATAAAATATATTGCATTTATTATACTATTCTAACTTTATATATATTTGAAATTTTCCATCTTAAAAATTATGATAATAATTTATGATAAAGCTTAAAAATTATGATAATAAAAATCAATACATTTTAATACACATTTTTAACACTTAATATATAATCTCTTTCCCTTTTTTCTATCCAGCTCTCCCTATTTAAACTAAAATAAATGTCCTTTTTTAATGTTAAAAGAGAGCATTCAGAAGTACCCTAGTCAATATTAAGTGTCTTTGACTTACTCTCAGCTTTCTAATATCACCATGGTGGCCACAATCTAAGCAAGTATTCTAAAGCCAAAATGATTAACGCATATTGGTCCATGCTAACAACTGGAATTTATGTCGTATTTCTAGTATCTATTGAGGTAAAAAGTAAACAGCACAGTGTCAGAAGGAGTGAATAAAATGACCAGATGACCAAAGACTATAAGAGGTGGAGGAAAACAGGAGAAGGAAAAGGCCTGGGTGATGATCACCTCAACATTTTGGGTATTTTTGACTGCAGATTACTTCAGATTTCCAAGCACAGCAGACCATTTTCTACCAAATTTCTGGAAAAGGAATTGATCAACCCCCTTTGGGAATCTTTGTTGTTAACCGAAATACTGGAGAAATTAACATAACATCCATAGTTGATCGTGAGAAAACCCCAAGCTTCAACGTAAGTAATGTTTTCAACACTGGCACCCTTCCCCACTCGTGCACCATGGTTTTCAAAGATAATACTCTCATGCCGGTTAATTGAGAGGAGTGATCAGTGCATACATCAGTCTACCAACAAAAAACAATATGAGTCACTCGACAAAGAGCCTCCACTTACAGTCATGCCCCTGAAGGAATACACCAGGAGGTACGTGAGTGAGTGCAAAACTCAAGCATGCAGTGTGCCAAGAACTTTGCCCTGCCTTGAGTCAGTATCAACCTGGAGGAAGGGGCAACTAGCCCAACAGGTCTGCCCAGAGTGGGTACTTTTTCCTCCTTCGTCTGCTCTTTGGGGAAATATTTTTCTCCTTTGCCCAAAGGCCCAAAGTATAAAAATTAAGTTTGTTGAGTGACAATTAACACTTTCCCTTTTTTTCTAGATCATATGTCACGCTCTAACTGCCCAAGGAAAAGAAGTAGAGAAACCACTTATATTAACGGTCAAAATTCTAGATATCAATGACAACCCTCCAGTGTTTTCACAAACTATATTCATGGGTGAAATTGAAGAAAATAGCCCTGCAAGTAAGTCCTTTTACAGAACGTAGGATTACAAATTACTTTTTTCATATATAGGTATCACTACACTACATCATTTTTATAAGCTAATGTGTTCTTAGTTTCATCAGCTTTCCAGAAAAACACAACAAGATAACCTGAATCTTCTTTCTAATGTTTGTAGTAAATTTTCACTACAAAAGGCCATTGCCTTTCTAGGTGTCATTCTGTTATGAGTTCAAAGTATTTAATTCTATACATACAAGTAACATGGATACCCAGCAGTCGCAAAGCTAAAAACGTGGTCTTAGGTAGCTTGGATGCATCAGCAGGGCCTTTCCAGATTATAAGGGTCAGAGACACACTCCCATTATTTGAATAATTTGAGGAAAAGGGAGAATCACAAGGTCATCCATCAAGGGAAGAAACAAACACAGGAAATACTTTCAACCCCAACAAAGCCAAGGCTTAAGGAGAACTCGAGGATTTTAATGGAAGGTAATGCAGTTGTACCTGATGAAAACAGACAGTAAGCGACATGTAATATTTGTAGAGCATACATATTTATAAGATCTTAAAAAACAAAGATTAATTTGAAACTGTGTTGGATATTTAACGTGAATATAATATTCTTTAATGAACTTCTGTATTCCTAGACTCACTGGTGATGATACTAAATGCCACAGATGCAGATGAGCCAAACAATTTGAACTCTAAAATTGCCTTCAAAATCGTCTCTCAAGAACCTGCAGGCAATCCCATGTTCCTCCTCAGCAGACACTCTGGGGAAGTCCGAACTTTGACCAATTCTCTTGATCGAGAGGTAAAGCCAGGCTCTTCGGAGCATTTAACAGTAAAGAATGTTATTTAAGAAAGCCAAAAAAGGTGCCTCTGTTTTACCTGAGAATGAAAGGAGAAAGAACGAGTAGTGCCCAGTACTCAAGTGGGCAATCTAGGGAGATTGTTTGTATTCTAAGGTGATTCCAGTGGGGTGGTTTGTGTAGCTAGCACCGGCACAATCGATTGTACCCTCAATATACAAGTATCAGTATACCAGTGGACGTTAAAGTGGAACAGTAACAGAAGGCAATGGCATATGTGGACAAAGACCAGCTGGGACTAATTCCTCATATGATGGGGAAAAAGGAAATTTCATAAAGGAAGGGAGATATTTCTATCTGGAAAAAAAGACATCTCTGATGTCACACTTTTCCTCCTGACTTCTTTTCATTTTACCCCCCACATCCAGAACACAAAGAATCTCCTTCTTCTCTCTTCCCTGTCATCCTACCACCACATCTCCATCACCATACACTACCCCATCATACTCCATGTTACTTTTCATAAAAATGATTTTCTGAATAGACCAACAGGAAAACTCTGTAAGTGAACATCTCTTGGACAAGCATCCCACCATCATCATCGCCCATTTTTGTTCTAAGTGTACTTTCTTTTCCTAAGGATCTCACAAGAGAAAACCTGTTCTAGCCCCTTAGAAACTTCTACTCAACCATCCATGAGCCCCACACACCTCCTCTATGGTGAAGGGTAAACAGTGCACGTAATCCAATAAACTATGAACTTCAATAGTTCCCTCTCCTTACTCATAGGAAGCAAGTAGTTGTCATTCATACTCTTGGCACTAGAGATTAATTTTTTTTTCTTTATTCCAAATTTAGCAAGTCAGTAGCTATCGTCTAATTGTGAGTGGTGCAGATCGAGATGGAGAAGGATTATCAAGTCAGTGTGAAAGTAGTATCAAAGTGAAAGACGTCAATGATAATTTCCCAATGTTCAGAGAATTTCAGGTATACCCTTTACTACTTCAAGAATAATTATGTATTTTTATTATACACTTTTCCTCCCTAATTCAGCATTTGCCTGCTTGTTGGCTTCTATCTAAATTCCATTCACTTTTCTTTAAAAAAATGAGTCTTTGTGAAATAAAAATTTAGTAACTGGTAAGGAAGCAATACAAAATTTGAGAATTAATGGTTAATACCATTCAGAATAAATATAATTCCTTTTGATAAAACCTGACATTGGGTATTTTTGACATGGCATCTTAAGTTCTGCTTCTCTCCTTTTCAGTATGCAGCACGTATTGAGGAAAACACTTTAAGTTCTGAGTTGCTTCGATTTCAAGTAATAGATTTGGATGAAGAGTTCACAGATAATTGGCTTGCGGTGTATTTTTTCACCTCTGGAAATGAAGGGAATTGGTTTGAAATACAAACTGATCCCAGAACAAACGAAGGCATCCTGAAAGTGGTTAAGGTAAAGTCTGATTTCCCTTCAGTGGCAAAAATATTCTCTACTAGCCAAAACTATTATTTCTACAAGTAAACTTTATGCACTTTTTGAAAATACCACTTCTTCATAGAAAACAGAGATCACATAAAAGTAGATCAAATTCTTAAAAACACACACATAGCTCCATTATTTAAAGACAGCCTTTTTAACAAGTTGATTTATTTCCTTCCAAGCTCATTCTGTCTTCAGTTAATACAAACACACTAACATACATATATTTATAGGTATGCCTGATTTAAGCACAAGAAAGTAAAATATCTTTATTGACTTAATCTCATTTCCTCTTTACATTTGAAGTTAGGAACTGATATGAATACATAGAATTGGGGCTTTTGAATTTGTCAACTTATTTTAAATGGATTAGCTATAGTCATCAAGAGGGCAAAGAGGCAAGTTTTTCTAGAAAATGGGAATGGATACTAAATCTGCAAGACAGAAAATGAGTCATTGAGTAAAGTTCCCATTTAACATGCTTGGCTACAGTAAACACCCCACATCTACACTCACACATATACACACACCACACACTGGAATAAACAAGGATATTTCTGCCTGGATATTGTATAGACTAGAAAAAATAACCACTACATGGGACATCCACTGGCATAGGATATTGGACTATGTGGAAGCTTCTTTCTTTAATTTCTGGAGTCCAGCAGAGTAAGAGAACCAAAATATTCCCTTAACAAGGAGATTGCTGGAATACTGGATTCCTGGAAGTCATGAAAGAGTAGGCTACAGCCAACTTCAGTTGCAAGAATTTTGTCATAAATTCCTAGGACTGCCTGAGAGTGAGATATTCCCTGTCTCCTGCATTCTTTGTCATCCAGTTCCCCAAACTATAAACCTGGGCTTTATCCTTACATTGTGGCATTTCCTCACAACTTATAGCCAGTCATCAAATTCTACCCTAGAACATGCCCTCAAAATATGGCCCCGGTCTCCCTTCTTCTGGCCTGTGCTGTAGCGTGGTCTTGCCTTCTCCCCGCTATGTGACTGCGATCCCCCCCATAGATGTCCCTACCTCCCTGTTGCTACCTCCCTTTGTTCTGCTGCCAAACCAGTCCACTGCCGTGTTTTTCTTAAAATCAGTTGGGACCAGTCACTCTCCCCTTTAAAGCTTTTGCTCATTCTCCACTGGCTATAAAAATAGCCCTCAAGTCTGACTGCTCATTTGAACCACCCACTTTTCCTAGCCAGTGGGACCGTGAGAACAGCTGGTTCCCTTGGTCTATGGGAAGCCCCTGTGGAGATTCTTAAAGGCTCCTCAGGAGACTGTAATATGCATCCAGGGTTAAAGACCACCTGCTCACCTTTAAGATGAGGTTCACTTCCTTGGGTGAGGTCTCTCATCATTGGCAGCCAGCCCACTCCTCACCACTTTCTGTACCTCTGGCATTGGCAGGTGCTCTCACCTCTGCCTGAATAACTCCTCATCCCTCAACACTCAGCTCACATGAAAACCTCTCAGAAAGCTTTCCTAACTCTCTCAAGGACAAATATTCACTCGCTTTCACACACACACTCTATAAGCTCTGTTGTCACTTACCCCTTGTATTATAATGATCTATTTACACATTTTTCTCTTCCTCTCCACTAGGAAATGCTTGAGCCCATAGAGCCAGTTATTGCAAAGTTCTTTTCAGTAATACACAACTGTAACCAAATGATCATTTCCCTTAACTCATCAACCTCAGAAAATTCACTAGTGAATAGAAAAGGCTATCCTGGGATCCCTCAGGCCTGGGTTTGGGCTACCTCCCTCAGAGTCGAACAAATAGTTCTCACACAAGACCATCTGCAAATGGTTCTACCAAAAGCTGATGGACTACCCACTCACTGCTTTGCAAAAGCCTCTGTGTCAACAAAATTTATGAAGATAGTTTGCGTTGGCCATCTAGGAATTTTTAAGACATTATTGTACATGAACCCAATGACTATTCTGTGAATGGCCAGAGCTGCTATTTATAGGAATGTATTATGGTCCTTAATGTGTTCAGTCTCACATTCATCTGATGAGGTAAGGGATTTTTTTCAGACGTGGAAAGTTGAGGATCAAAGATATTAAATATTTTGCCCTGAGTCACACAGATCATAAGTAGAAGAACCAGGGTTCAAACCATGCAGCCATAACAAATCTGGGGTTCTTTTCCACTGCACCCCACAGCCTGCATAAACTATGATGATGTTTTGCTGGTCTAACAAGATGTGCCCTGCTTTGTAGCATTAGCAAACTGAGGTTTCATGAGTTGAGAATTCTAAAGATTTCTCTGTCTCAACATTACAATGATTTCTGAAACAATTTTGCTATTTCTGTGTCTACTCATACATAGCACATAAGATAGAGTTTTCTTGTCCCCTTCTGGGTTTGCCAGACCACATTTCTTTGACACTTCTTCTAACTTTATTCTTACCCTAGCCCCTAGATTATGAACAACTACAAAATGCGCGATTTAGTATTGCCGTTAAAAACAAAGCTGAATTTCACCGATCAATAATCTCTCAATATCGAGTCAAGTCAACTGAAGTCACAGTTCAAGTTATAAATGTGCAAGAAGGGATTACATTCAGTCCTGCTTCCAAGACATTTACTGTCCCGAAAGGCATAAGTAGCAGAAGGTTGGTCAATTACGTCCTGGGATCGTACCAAGCCACTGATGAGGACACTGGCAAAGCTGCCTCGAACGTCAGGTAAGATTATTTTAATAACATTTTACTATTCCTTGATGAAGTTTTAATCTATAAATTATTACAAAACAACACCCAAACTATTATATGGCAAGAATACAAAGATAGACAAAGCAGCCAACTCAAGGAACTGGATGACTGGAGAAGAGATACATAGCTAAATCATTAGGTGACATTATACTATAAGCAAAGATTGCACTAAGTATAAACTAAAGTGTAAAGTGTAAACTAAAAGAAAAATGCTGTAAACTGTCTAGAGAAGTCAGGGGAAAGTTCTGCAAAACTTTCAATTGAGTCTTAAAGGTAGAGGTTCCTCAGAAGGTTATGATACAATAAGATAGAACAGTCTACACACAGACATGTGAAGGAGAACCTCCCAAAATGGTATTTATAAAAAATCATGTATTTATTCTTTCGTGTTTAAACTTCAGTCGCCTTCAAAGTACTCTCTCCATTTGCTGCAAAACAACTATTAAGATGTTTTGTCCACTTCTCAAAACAGTTTTGAACTTGTCGATTTTGATGCCTTCTAGTGCTTCTGCCATTTTTTGTTTCAACTCTTCCACATCAGCAAAACGTTTCCCTTTGAGGACTTTTTTCATCTGGGGAAACAAAAAAAAGTCACTCGGGGCAAGATCAGGTGAATAGGGAGGGTAGGGTACAGGGGTCATGCCAGTTATGGTCAAAAACTTCTGAACCATCAGCGCAGTGTGAGCAGGTCAGCTGGTAAGAAATGGGCAATTGCACAGAAAGTCTTCAAAAGAAATTCACTGAAACAGAAGGCAGCCTCTCATAATAATGCCAGCTGGTACACTGCTACAAATGGGTTCCTAGAACACTCACCTAGCAGGGGAAGCCTGTACTATAAGGGGCCTGCCCCCAAGAAGATAATTCTGGTTTTTCAGGGGTGCCTCCTTGTATAGGCTTGAAATCTAAGAGCACCATGAAGTAGTTACTGTAGTAGTTACTGTAAAGAGCAAGGACACCATTATTATCAGAGCATAAATTTGAAAAATCAGGCTAATACATATTTAAGGATTATAAAATAATATTTGTCCATGCTAATATGTTAATTTTCTGCTACTCTTTATAAAAGCATATTTCAATGTCTTGTATTCAATGTAAATACATTGAATATAAAATGAGTCATTTTCATTAAATAGATGATGTTCTATATTTGATAGAAAACTATTATCTTTTTTATTCTAAAACAGATATATCATGGGACGTAATGATGGTGGTTTGCTAATTATTGATTCAAAAACAGCTCAAATCAAATTTGTCAAAAACATTGATCGGGATTCTGCCTTCATTGTTAACAAAACAATCATAGCTGAGATTCTGGCCATTGATGGTAAGAAAAACTATTTCAGTCATATTAAAACAAATGTGACCCCAATTGCATTTATTTATGAATAGATGATTATGATTATTTAATAAATCACCTTTATCACTAGACACAAGATGTTAGGGCTTTGAGTCTCAAGTCTGAGGCAGCCGAATCTAGAACACCGTGCATTCCAACATCTCAGTGGAGTTTGTGGTACCAGTGAATTCTGTATTCTGTCCTGCGGGCTGTTAGTCACGGTTGGGACAAGAATCTACAGACCCGCCAGAATTTCTGGGTTTGGGAAGCATGGGTAAATGTTGGTACTGAAAGCCTACCAGGGAAGCTCCACCCAAATGTGAGGTGCCTTTGTGAGTTACTTATAAAATGAGTTGTTTATAGAGACCTCATGTGCTTATCTTATTAAACAATAAAATCTCCTGGGATGTTTTAAAAATACTATTCATTAAGTGTACGTGTTTCCCCAAGTATAAAATTAATTTGTGCTCAAGGCAATAAGCACACATGAAAATAAAAGAATAAACACCAAAAGTCATATCATCTGGGAAAACAGCAAAAAGTATGAAGGGAAAATAAAGAAAATGACTCAGTCCCACCAGTGATTTAATTTTATTGTTTTTGATTGTCAATATATTTAAATTTTTCTTCAATAAGCTTTTATATCTTGGGCAACAAAAATAAATCATTTCTTATTCCAAATACTTTGGCTCAAACTTTAGAAGAAAACATCTTTCACACAGTGCTGGGATCATGGAGTGGGATACATTGAAGAAAACCGTTATTTTATGTCGATTTCATTTGTAGTCAGTGCATTCACCACTTTGCAGGCCTTCGTCCAAGCACATTAAACTAATAGCCAAGGCTATGAATTAGAGATGCCGGCCCAGATAATGAATTTAAATTTTTACAAGACATGGAAATTGTAGGACACTTTCACTTGTGAGAATAACAAATATAATCTATCCTGAGAAGACACACTAACTTGGCTACGTGAAAGAGGAATTTAAACGGTTAACTTCTTGGACAACTTGTTCTGTTTATCTTTTTAACCGTAAAATGTCATTCATGCAGAAAACACAGGTAAAACATCGACGGGCACCATCCATGTGAAAGTACCTGGTTTTAATGAAAATTGTCCAACAATTGTCCTCGAAAAGGAAACAATTTGCAGCTCATCGCCTTCCGTGACTGTCTCAGCTCGAGTACAGGACCGTAGTAAATATTCCGGCCCCTACACATTTTCCCTGGAGGATCAATCTCTGAAATTGCCAGTTGTGTGGAGCATCACAACTCTTAATGGTGAGTAATAAAGTAACAACCATAAATGAAAGTTGCTGCTTCTTTGTAGTTTCAGAAGGATAAGGGCTCATGTGGGAGCGAGTTCTTTCCAAGAGCAATTGAAAAAATTCTCTGCAGTGAAGATGTGCTCCGAGCCCCATGAATTCCTCTCTTTTCACAAGAGGAAAGAAATGATATGATATAATGTTAGCACGATTTAATATGTTCTGGTTTTCACGTGGACTCCAAATTGTTTTTATTTTTTATATGTTATTTCTAGCTCCAGAGTCAGGCATCTATTTTTATTGCAGAGCTCTTTAGATTTCTAAATACATAAACTTTTCTGACTGGGCAGGCTGTAAACAGACAGAAAGCACGAGAAGTGTCCACCTGTTCAAAGCTCACAGGAAATGCTACTTAGCGTGTCCCTAGTCAGGACTCTTTAGCACAAATGGGGAACAGAACTCTGCAAACCCACCTGGCAGTAGGAAAGAGCTAATCCATCCTCCCTCTTCTCTTAGCTTTTATCATACTAATTTCACATTTCCGGTCTTTTCCAGGAGTCTCACAGAAACAGCCGTTACACTTAATAAGACTCTCCTCCCTTTCTAAATTTTATGGTGACCATTGGGCCACCTCAAATCCCTTGTAAATGAACTCGCTTTCTTCTAACTCTTCTCTGAACCAATCTTGCTTGCTTTTATAAATGTGCTCTGTGGTATCCTAGCCACAGGTATCAGTCACTGGTAGTGCCACCAAAGGGGTTTTGTTCTCCGCGGCCTTCTTTCCTGGGGTCTTACCGATCCTGGTGTAAGGTTTTAGCTCCAAATTATGCACGTAACATTTAGCTCCAGGTTTTAGCAGACACATAGCCAATGAAAAGGCTGCAAAAGAAATACCAGACAGAGATAGGACCCTGTACTAGACACACCTGCTCAGGTGAGGCTGAGCCAGGCAACTGTGGTGGAACCGGGTGGATCAGGCGTAATGGCAAAGGGCTTGGTCGAGTCCAGATTGATTCAACACTAGGCTGTACACCCAAAACTAATACAAATTAATATGAAATGTAAGCTAACTATCTAAATAAGACTAATTCAAGCAACACAGCCCTGCAGCTACCAAGAGCTGTTGCTCAAGCCCACTCAGAAAGCAGTAGAGAATGGAGAGCAATCAATGCTCGTGAGATGGAGAGACCACAGGCCTGCATCTCAGGGAATCCCGCACAACCAGCATCAGGCTCACGGGATCAGGACTGACAGGAGCAGTGGAGGTAGCATCCGCCAAAGCAGAAATTCAGTTTTACTAAGTCAGGCACAAAAATATGGAGTTAGACAGAAGGGATACATTCAGAGGGCCACACAAGAGCCAAGGGTTTGGTACAGACACACAGGAGAGTTGATAAGCCCTAGGAAAGAAACATCTGGGATTTAAATGATGTCTGTCCCCCTTCCACCCCCACCTCCCTGCCTTGTAAGGAAATTCAAGGTATGACTGAGTCTTCGTGGGAGAGAGTAATGGGTCCATCTGGGACAAGGGGGAAATATAGCCCAGTTTACCCAACTAAATCCCTTAAAGCCCTCACAACTGTTCAAATCTCACCCCACTATCAGCTTTTCTGTTTGTGATAGTGGTGTCTAGGGCAACTCTGGTTCTGTTAACAAAAATAAGTAGTTTTAAGAGCAAAGGGCACCTTATCCTAGTGTTGATTTGTACAATTGTTTCTCTACAGCTACCTCTGCACTCCTAACGGCCCAGCGGCAGGTAGCCCCTGGAGTGCACAGAGTCTCCCTCATCATTTCAGACAGAGAAGACAGGCAGTGTGAGACTCCGGAGAGTCTGACTCTGGAGGTCTGTCAGTGCGACAACAGAGACGTCTGCACAGCCCCAACGCCTGGGTCCAGGTATCAAGATGAGCAGGGGTCTTGGAGGCTGGGACCTGCTGCCATTGGCCTGATATTCCTTGGTCTTTTGCTGTTGCTGTGTGAGTATTCCAAAGCGTCATTCTTTTTTTTCACGGGGTGTCAGCATCTGCAGAGGCCTTCACACTACATGGGTGACGTACTCTGCAATGCAGAAGAAAGGTCCCCTGGTTGTTTCATAAGCAAAGCTAGGGAGAAATGGGATTTTCAGGAAGGGTCTTAAGTGTTTAAAGTTAACGTGTCACTTACCAACAATCTATATTCATGCACAGCAGAGCAGGTTATATATGATAGTCATAACCTATAGTCATAAGTATTAGACATTAGCATAAGAAATAAGCAAGTCATAAATGTTAGACATTTAGAAAACAGCACAAGAGAATCAATCAAGAGGGAAAAAATAAAGCATGAACACTCTCTACACACTCCAGTAACATTTGTGGTCAAAATAATGACTTTATCCATGAGCGAGACACTTTCTAAAACATCTTTGCCATATTCAAGTCTCATGAGTTTCTAAAGTAAAAAGAGAACTTTGGACAAATAAATTTAGGAAAAATATATAGGTTATCATAGGCTTTGAACTTCATAATACACATTAATTTATCATAGGCTCTAAGACGTTATTGTTTAATTCAACATTTCCTCAAAATAGCTTACCACTTGAATACATACCTCCTTTAAAGTTTCTATACATAATATGATTAACTTTATTGGACACATCTGGGAAAACTACACACAAATATTATTTTTAATGAGAGTAAAATATACTGATTCAGTAGAGGGTTTCTAAAAAATTGCATTTAAATCAAAATCTTGTGAATCAAATCATATTTTTAATTTAAGAACTTTTGGCAAATTCTTGTATAAACAAGAGAAATCCTTGATAAATTCACAATCACTTCCCTAATTTATTATAAAACTGTAGACTTTCAGAGTTAAAATGATGTTTCATTATGATCAAACCCACTTCAACCCATTAATTTAAATTTTAATTTATGTAATATTTTTAAACCACATAGAAGTACAGAAAATTAATACAGGCACAATTATAATCATAGCAAATTACATAATCATAATAATAGATATTATTAATAATAATATCATTAACAGATATTAATATTTACACATGTATAACCTTATAACTAGAATCACTACCTAGACTTAATAGATACTAATATTTTTGTATTTTCTCAAGCCTCCTTTTTTAAAAAAAAGAAATTGTTATACATACATCTAGTGGCCTACTGTACGTGCCATATATTCCTCTTCCCCCAAAAGTGTTTACTATTCTGAAGTTATTGTGCAGCATTTAGTTTGCTAGCTGATATTGACAACCAGAGTTTCAGTTTTTCAATATTATATTAGTTTCAACAAAGATTATTCAAGTACCTATTTGTGAGTCTTTATTCTAGCTCCCAAACAAAATGGGAACTTGATTCTGGTTTTCAAGCTGTTCACAGATTTATGCATGTCTAACTGTATGGGAAAAAGTTATGCCATGATAAGAGCTATAATGGAAGAGAATAAAAAAAAGTATTGAATAAGCTTTGCAAAATCTTGAGCCTTGGAAAATGTGTAAGATATAGTAAGTATGAGGAGAAGGAAAGGTGTTTCCAGAGAGCAACAGAGTGAGCCAAAGCCAGAAGACACGTAGCATGTTTTAGGACCGAACAGCCTTGGGAAGCCAACACATGGGAAGATTGTGGAGTGAAGAGGAAACTGGAGAACGCTTTGGGGCTAATTTGAAAGGGCTTCCAAACACATGGTATTTGCACTTTGAGATCTGAGAAAGGGGAGTTGCTAAACATAGTTGAATAAAAGACAAGCATGATCGGATTTATATTTTAGAAACATAACACAGACAGCAGCGCATACTGCAAATTAGAAAGAAAGAAACAGTTAGGGGGTTATTGTGGTAGTTCAGAAGAGAGAGAGGCCAACTTTAGAGCCTTGATGTCAGACCGGAAAGAGGCATAACAGGGGTACATGGAGAGGAGCTGGAGACTAACGGACAGAAAAAGGGGACAGCAAGTCCAGGCAAGCCATTTAATTTAGTTGTTGCTGAAACCATTAAATGGCATTTAGAATATCAGAAAAGGTGCAGATGTGTGAGGAGGCCAGAATGAGTCTGATTCTGAAATGTTAAATCCTGAGGTGTGGCTATGTCCTGCAGGCCACTGAACCTTTGGATTGTGACTCAGGGTGGCAGACAGAGAAAAATACTGTGTTACTCCCACCATCATACTTGTTTCATGTGATCCTAGAATTTGCAAAGTGCCAGGTTTGTAACTTTGTACAGAATAGAACATGCATGTTTCAGTATGTAGAAATACACTCAACACTTTGAAAAATTTTCTGTGGATACATATAAAAACCATACATTGCACACATAGTGATAAATAAGTTTCCTAAGACTATAATTATAATGCCCATCTAAAAATACTGACCATACAGGTGGACATCACCTTTCAAAACTAATTCATCAACTCATAATATTCAACCCTTCCCAAATATTTAATAAAGTCATGTAACAGAAAATGGCAATAAACAAAACTTTTAGAATTATCATTTATATAAATGTAACAGTAAATTCTGAGAAAATATAGTAATTACATCCAACCTACTTTATTTTATACACTCAGTCTAATTTTACATATGACTGAATAACTTGCATAATTGATGTGGCCCATCCAAACAATACCAGCAAATCCTTATAAAGCTCACTACCAAATCCTTTACTCATACTAACCCATGTAATCTTTAAAACAATCTGTGATTCATTTGTCCAAGGTCCTGTTTTATTTTAGAATCTCATGAGACTTGAATATGGCAAAGACGTTTTAAAAAGTGTCTCACTCATGGATAAAGTCATTATTCTGACCATAAATATTACTGGAATGTATATGGAGTGTTTATTTATTCTCCCATTCTTTGGATGAGTTAATGGAGGCAAGAAAAGATGATATAGCTTCCAGCTGGTGACTGGTGGAGACAAAAATTAAAACCCTAGAAGTCTGACTCCCACAGCTATGCTCTTAGAGAACTATCTCACTAAGCTGCCTCTAAGGGAACTGAGTTCAAACGTTAGACTCAAGAGGCCTTTACAGGCCAGAGGCAGGAGTGTGGTCCCTGATAGCCTGGGAAGCGCTTCCTTCACTAGCATGAGAGTGGCGTTCACCTTTATTGCCAAGTGGTGACCAGAGGCACTAAAGGAAGGATAATCACCTTGGCAGCAAGGCCTCTCCAATCTAGGGGCTATTAAATCACAATGAAGAGTGTGCTGATATTAGATCATCACTACCATTTGCAGAGGGAGTTTGTTGGTTTGATTGCTGTTTACTAAGGGATCATTAGAGACCAGATTATTAAAACATCATGCCCACCAAAAACCTTGACCATCCAGATGTGTATTCCCTTGACACCATGTATACATAGCCTCAACATGTACAAATAAATGCAATAATAATAAAAATAAATTATGAAAATGGATGGAGGAACTGAACCACCTTTATCAGTCATCAAACAGTGCCTATTTTAAGACAATATACATATCACAAGAATGATCTGACCTGTCTCCTTTATTTCATAATCACGAAATACTAGTATGCCTAATTTACCAAATTTTATTTTATAGAAACTAGCTGTGCTTTCTATTCGATTTGCCATATGTATTATATTTAAAAATATTGCATTTTCTTTGTGACATTTCTGACAAGTGTCATGTCAGATCATTTCCAAGTGATTCAAATGTTGTGATACTATGCTATGTTTTCCTTTATGCTAGTGGCCCCCCTTCTGCTGCTGACCTGTGACTGTGGGACGGGTCCTCTAGGGGGAGCAACGGCTGGATTCATCCCAGTTCCTGATGGTTCAGAAGGAACAATTCATCAGTGGGGAATCGAAGGAGCCCAACCTAAAGACAAGGTGAGGATCCAGTTTGTAAAACATTTAGTTCAATTATGTAGAGCAAAATTCTATTTATATTCAGGCACGAAAAGGGGTAATGGGGTACAAAACAAAGAGACTCCTTGACCTTCAAGGCCCCTTTTGAGTCAGGGCTGAAATGAACGAAGCCTTTTAAGGTCTTAGTTCTTCAAATGTCAAATCATAAAAATGGTTATTCCTGCAAGAATTTGGGTTTCTTGTAATGTTGCCATTTGCAAAGAGCCACAAAGTCTAGTTCATTTTTTAATGTATTTGTTTAATATGGTTTGCAGGAAATCACAAATATTTGTGTGCCATTTGTAAACTCCAATGGAACTGATTTCATGGAAAATTCTGGTAAGTGGACATCAAATTTATTTTTGAAAGTAATAGTGGGTTAAACAAGAAATATTGAAAAATAATAAGCATTCTAAATTTTTTTCTTAACAAATTACACATATGTGTACATGCTGGGAGATGGTATCATTGAAATGGGGTTTCCGTGAAATGGTTTATTATTAGTTTATTAGTCAAGTCCATGACCTAGCTCTGGCTTCAAGAAGCTCATTTGCCTACTGATGCCACCATTTTTAGTATCTGAAAATTTATTCTTTTTTCAAACTTTAGTAAACTGATTACAGCTCTCAGACAGTCAATTATGAATTTTTTTAATTAGAAAAGATATCACACATCTAGAAAAATGTAAAGGAAAACCAAACAAACACTACATACCCACCACCCAACTTTGACTATTGTTAACATTGGTATTATTTGCCGTCAAGGCCTCATGTGTACACATCCTCAATTCTGTTGCGTCTTCGTGCCCCAGAACTAACAATATCCTGATTCAAGTTCAATGACCAATTCTTATTTCAATCAGAATAGGACTAGATCACTTATGTTGTCATATAGGTGAAATTATTTCTTTGGTTTACCAAAGACTATTTTGCTCATAGCATCTCCATGCCACAGCTAAGGCATACACTAGAAAAACAAATAAGACCTGCCTAATATTAAAATTTTTCTTAATTCCATACTTAGCAATAGATTGTTTTTAAATATGCATCCTGCAAATCTGCATGAAATCTTCCCCAAAATGCAACTCTGTGTTTTCATCTGTGACCCCAATCCTCACCTGCTGTCCCACTATAACTACATAGCAAAAACTATATTCAGAATTTGCTAGGAAAACAGAACTTTCCATGAAAGTGTAATGTAAAGGTAACAGGCAGAATAGTCACAACTCATTAAATTGCCCTTAAGTACCAAGGCATTAAATTAGCACCTGCTAATTTATATGTCTCCTCTTTGGTTTTCCTATTGATCCAACACCACAAACTTTAGTACAATTTTTTCCCCTGAAAACAAACAAGCACTGTATTAGAAGCTCTCCATAACTCTATGCTGAATATTTTGTTTTTACTTTTCCATTTCAGGCTATTGTCACTGAAAATTCACTTCCTTTGTATATTTTTCAATTAGTATGTTTTCAGAGCTACTTCATCTGCTAATATCCCGTGTTCCGTTCTCACCCCCTCTGTTACTCCCACATAACAGACTGTGGGGTGTTCTTATCACCTCTAGTCACATAACTGTGTTTTCTCCCACTGACTTGCTTTCCTTGGTATCATGGATATCAAAGACCAATAAAAAGAAAAATCACAGCATGAGATGTTACAGAATTTTCTTCCTCCTTTTTAGAAGTTTGTACAAACACATGCACCAGAAGAAGGGTAGTGGAAGAAAATTTGGGAACGGAGCAGACCACCAAGCTTGAAACGGCTACAGGATCTGGAGCAGATACGGGAGCTGCTGCGGGATTCAGAACCACCACGGGGTTCGGCTTCTGTTCTGCAGAACGGTCAGGAACAATGAGGACAAGGCATTCCACTGGGGGGGCCCAGAGGGAATGCGGTGAAGGAGAAATAAACATGAACTTCTTGGAGTCCTACTTTTCTCAGGTAATTTGGTGAAAAATTTTGTGGCTCTGATATCTTATTTACATTACAGATCTTTTTACTTGAGTATATTTCAGTTTTGTAGTTCATTGTTTCCACAGCTTGTGAAAATGTAAGAAAAAATAAGGGTTCTTTGCCTAAATAATACAGATAATCTAGGATGGCTGCCCAAATTGGGCTACTGGTCAAAAGGAATAATAGGTAAATAGACACAAAGTAAGAGAGCATAGCAAATAGCACCGTATCCTTCCAACTGGAATAGCAACGGACAGCAAAATCTTTTGCATTTAGGATCAGCGGCATCGTCCTTAGGAATACAGAGCAGCTTATGTTGTATTTCATAAAGGATGTCAAAACACATGTGAACATATTTGTATGAGAAAGGGTTATAGTATTCTTCACATTTTCAAAGGAGTCTACGTCCAAAAAAAGTTGAAGAACCATTGAATCATTAACCCAAAAATAAAAGGGGGAGGAAGGAGTGTGATCAAAGATCAGATGAGCATGGAACCAAAGAGGGACAAGGGTGCAAGAACAGAGAGGACTGTGGGACACAGGTTGCTTGCTTCCTGGTTGGGGTGCTGTCATTAGAATAGATCTCACATACAGATTTGGTATCAGAACTGGTGGTAAGTGCCAGGATCTTGTCCTTGTATAAACAGATGAAGGCTAACACTGTGTTTGAGGGTAGACTGGCAGGGAGTACTTGATTGGGATGAGGGTCCTTGGGAAATTCTGAGGTGGTGTGGGCTCTAGTTATGGGACAGGCTCCCGCAAGACCTGCAGGGTCTCAGCAAAGTCTCCAGTCTGATTAAGAGCTATGTTAGACAGTGCACGGTGTGATGCCTCCTTCCTATACCCAAAGACACGCGTTAACACAAGTATACATAGGGACCCTTACACCTGGCACAGGGAGTAACCTGCAGGCTTCATACACAATTGCTTGGTCGGTCTAAATCCATGTAAGTGCCTTCAGAATCAAGAATTAGACCATGAACCTAGGCCAGACTCAATTTTGAGGGAATACCAACTATACTAATCTCCAAATGATTTCTGTAAGAATACTGTTGGTATAAAAATTATGTTTTTCCATCTATGGAGTATTTAAATTACACAATCATGAGCAAACCTTGAGTCTTATGAATGGTATTATATTGCTCAGCTGAATTTCTTATAAAATTCATTTTTCTTCTCTTTTGCACCTTTAGAAAGCATTCGACTGTGCAGAGGAAGAGGATGGCCAGGAAGCAAATGACTGCTTGCTGATCTATGACAACGAAGGATTGGGTGCCCCTGGTTCTCCTGTGGGCTCCCTGGGTTGCTGCAGCTTTATTGTCGATGACCTGGATGAGAGCTTTTTGGATTCGCTGGGCCCAAAATTTAAACAACTTGCAGAGATAAGCCTCGGGCTTGATGACAAAGCCAAACAATCTCAGACACACAACAAAAACAGTGGTTCTGGGATTGGATCCTGTGACCACTCTGTAGAAATCCAGCAGTCAGGATGTTCTAGGTGCCAGATTTCCCTAGAGAGTCAAGGAGCTTCTGCTTCGTCTGCTTCTTGCTCTGTCTTCCAACCCGCCATTCCCATCCCTGACCCTCTGCAGCAGCGTAGCTGTTTGGTGACAGAGACTTACTCAGCTTCTGGCTCCCTCGTGCAACCTTCTACTGCAGCCTTTGATCCACTTCTCACGCAAAACGTTACAGTGACAGAAAGAGTGATTTGTCCCATTTCTAGTAGTCCTGGCAGACTACAAGGTCCAATTGAGCTACGAGGGTCACGTAATATGATTTGCATAGAAGATCCTTGTTCCCGTCTGATATGACCAGAATGAACAGGAACCACATACTGGTTGCCTAAGGATATCTGGACCATATTATCCAGAATAGCAAAGCAAGTCTCACAGCATTGGTCTAATTTGGCACTTACTTGCTACTCTGATAAAGTGATCATCATTACAGGTTTCTAGTTCATAACCCCAAAGTGAATATGTTGCCATTCTTAACTTTCAAATACTATTCAAGTGGCATTAAATTTTAATGTTTTTTGAAAAATCTTAACATATTCAGTACAAAAATATCCCAACAATTTTTAAACATCTACTTTTGCAGTGCCAAAGAACAGTGCTCATCCCTTTAAAATGCAATGAACTTTTAGTAGATTAAGCATTTGGAGTCAAGAGTCCCAGTTCTTGTCTCTCTCACCTTCTCTTATATCACTAATAATGATGTAAGCATCCTAGGTGTTTGCTAAAGCATTTTGAGCTGCTCCAGAAAGAAAAAAAGAACTAGTCACAGCTGAACTTTTTCCATCTTCTTGGTGCTGGGAGACCCTACCTGCATCTTTTGCTCAAGCTAAGGGCTATTGGCTTATGCATTAAACTTGCTACATCTATATGCCTCATATTCTAACAATAAGACAATTTTATCATAGAATATTTAAGAAAGTTTAGTATAGTGTAAATAGTATTTTGGGTTTCTGTAATCATCTTCAAATGATCTAGCCAAAGAAAATGTACTCCTTCCGACATACTTCTCAGTAACAAATCCTATGTTAATAGTTAAAAGTGATCCTTATTTTTTAAATGTCAGTGGGCTGATGTGACTTTCATATGACATGCATGATGTTTATTATGTTAACAAGACTTGTGGTTTACAGACTTGTGGAAATTCAAATAGCTTTTCTTATAAGCAGAAGGGGCTTCTGACCAGAATAACACAAGATGAAATTGTAAATATGTATTATAAACAGAATTTCAGGTCAAATAGGATATGAAAAAGGATTAGCAGGAATCTTTTTTTTTAAGCCTCCTTCCTTTTACATTAAACAGCTACAGCAATTTAATTCTTGAGTGTAACATTGTTAGGTTCGTGAAGGTTTAAGACGTATTATTTCATGCATGTTACCATGATGACAATGCAGTTCTTCAAATCATTTCTGGTCCTTCAAGACCTTCAGCACTTTAACCCATAGAGAACACCCTATCTGCTTATCAACATTACTGTCTTAGCTGAGTCTTTAAAAGGTCATTGTCCAGTCCTATTATCTCTAATTGCATGTAAAATTCTCCTTCCATTTTTTGGCCATATTCAAAACTGATACTTGTTTTTCCAAATGGAATACAAACTAATGAAGCACTTGTGTTTTAACCCAGAAGGGTAGAGCCTAGAGGATACCTTGGGGGAAAGAGAACCCCTAAAATTTCTTACATCTAGGATTCTGCCCTGGCCCAGATGCCTTGACTACCAGGAAGGCCTGTGCTAGGATAGCCTGAGAAACGCAGGCAGCCTGTTCAATGAGGCTTGCAGTGCACTTGTCTTGAGGTGAGGGAGACTTGACCCTATGGAGCAGTCTGTTGGGTCATGAGGAAGTCCCCTTGCTATTACCACTGGGCACCTCTGCTCTGTCTTTTCAAAAGATGCTTTCTGTAGGATCTAGCACACACACAGTTAATCTGTGCCTCTGTTTATACACAAAAGTGAAGTCAATAGTCATAATAATTCTTATTCCAAGTTCAAAAGTGTACTCAGGATCCTCAAAGCATTTCAACTTTGCCTCTTAAAAACCCAGCTTATCAGAAATGGGAATTTTGCTGCATCGTCAGACGGCAGAGGAAACCATGCCATTGTAACAAAGGTTATATAATGAAATAATTGAAATGAAATGTGTTTTGAAACAAAAATAGATTGATCTTGTCTAGGAGGGCCTAAAATTGATTTGCCGTGTAAAACTGAATTAAAAGCAAAAAAAAAAATGTATGTGTATATTTTCAAAAATAAAAACTGTTTGAAGCAAATAAAAAATTTAACTGTCTGTTTACTTGATGTATCATCAATTTTAAATAGTATATAGTAAAACTTTAACAGTATAACATTGTTTTAAAAAAACTGATGACAAACTTAAGAGTACTTCCTTAACCATTCACTAAAAGGTGAACTACTCTTTGTAATTAATTCAAAAATTTGATAGAAAGTAGCTTGCCTATGTGCTTTTATCAGTTATTGCATTTTTTCCTAGCTGAAATTTACTCTGCATCCTTCCAGGCAGGATGGAAACACATGAAGACTCCAGATCTCTTCTTCAGGTAGATCTAGATGGTGCTGGATGAGGTCAGGGCAAACCTTTACTAACTGGATGCTTTAACTCATTTATTTGTTTGGTAATTCAGAATCATCTTTCAGGCAGAAGTGTCATCATTCTATGATGACTCAGAGAGAAAAGCTGGAATAAAGAAAGGTAAGGTTTCTAGCCTACCGTGACGAGAGAAGTGGACCATGGTTCCGGGGACAGCCGGTAGCCACAGCGGTGGGTTTGCTCCCCAGGAAATGCCTGTTAATATGTCTTTTTTAAAGAGATGCCACCAACTCAGTCCCTTGAGAACTTGAGATCTAGCTTTTGACTGACCTTCCTCATTTTTCAGTGCAGACTTGGACCTGGGGTACGGGAAGCGGAAACTGGATTAGAGTGGATGTTGAGTGAAGAAAAGTGGATGGCTTACCTTGGATATTGCAACTCATTTTCAGGAAAATGAAAGCCATGTAGGTAAATTCCAAGAATATCACCAGTTTCTCCTATTCATAGAAAATTCAAGGAATAAAAATCTTGACTTTTAAAAATCAAGAGTGTAAAAGGAATACATTCAACTGACTAGCTTCAATGCAACTAACTGATTTAAAAAGTAAAAGTTCAGGATCTTTCCTTCTTGTTCTTGGCAACTCAATATTTTCTCACTCCTTTACTGGGTGTACAAAGAGTAATTCTGAACCACAGATTATGTGGTTTGACACTTGTTAAACAGAGTGTAAGACTGTTTTATATAGGGGGAACAAATGGTCAGAAAACAAGACAAATAATCATTTAAATTCCAGGTGACAGAAAGGACATATTTTCCATGAGGAATACTGAGACTCCCTCTCCTTTTCCTGACCCAGACTGCACAGGATTCGCTCCATGACAAGACGTCAAGACATTGGCCATTCTAGGTTGGTGTCTTTACTTTCTTTTTTGTTTATAAAGTGACTTTTTTTTTCAAATATAAACCAAACTATCTAAACACAACACAGATGTAGTTAAAACTCAGAAGAATGATGATCTAAAAGAGCAAATGTAAATGAATGCAGTTACCAGAGTAGGAAGAAAGGAAAAATGGGTGAGGGCTACCTACCAGGTGGCCAGATATACATATTCTAATTTAATTCTTAAAGGAACCGTAAGATTAGAGTCATGAAACAGAACACAGGAAAAGCAAAGTAACTTCCTCAAGGTCATACAATAATATGACACAAGTGTAAAGGTTTAATCTATAATTATTCAGCACTGCTGAAAATGATTACTCTCAGAATAATCTGTTTATTTTCATCTCTAAGACTGAATAGAACATGAAAATTTAAAAAGAATACAAAGAGAACAATGAAAATTACTTTTTAAAAAACTTAAAAAGATTGGAAATCTAGATACGATTCTAAAGATTAAAGAATCACTATAATGTAGATACACACACACACACACACACACACACACACACACACTGGGGGGGGGCAAAAGTAGGCTTACTCGAAACACAGTCTATTCTTGCATTATTATTTACTAATTATAGTATTATTTCTATATGAACAATTGTAAACCTACTTTTGCCAACTCCTGTATACACACACATATACACATACAGAACAAAGAGTTCTACATATCTTTTTATGTATCTAACACTGAGAGATAGAAATAGAGAAGTAAGGAGGTAGAGACAGAGAGATGGATTAACAGAATGCAAATAGATGATTTGCTGCTATTTTGAAGTATATGTGAAGTTACTTTTCAGAGCACAATGACCAGTCCTCTTCCACATTTAATAACAAAAACAAGCTATGTAGAAGTCATAGAATCTCTTTTTCAATAAACTCCTTAAGAATTACTCTGACAGTGCACTTTTTAGAGGAAGTTTTGTGACATGTGTCTAGCTATAAAAATAACTTTTTAAAAAATGCATTATTGGCATATGTTGTGAAATGATCACCACCATAAGTGTCATTAGCATCTGTCACTTTTCATGGTTATAAGAAAATATTTTCTCCTATGATGAGAACTTTTAAGATCTATTCTGTTAGCAACTTTGAAATATGCAATTCAGTATCATTAGCTATAGTGACCATGCTGTACCTTGCATCCCCAGGGCTGATTTATTTTATAACTAGAAGTTCGTACTTTTGACCCCCTTCACCCATTTTCCTACCCCCAACCCCTCACCCCTGGCCTCTGGCAACCATCAATTTGTTCTCTATATCTATGAGTTTAGTTTTTGTTTTGTTTTATAAAAAAATAACATTAAATGCGTTCATTCATCTTAGTGTCTCCATGATTTTTGTGGAAAACAACACATTTTTACAACTATAAAACTATTTTACTATTTTAAAGCAATCTCCATTCCTCCTTTATATACTTGAAGTACATGGGAACGTTATATTTTTAATTTTGTGTCTCAGAACATCTCTGATGTTTTCTGTGTGCTGAATTTTCATTATTAAATTAGGAAGCAGTAAATTTCATGTGAAAACACAGAACATCAAATTATGATAATATAAGCAAAACATTAATATTGAGAGAATATGTATGTCCTCATTTTCTCAGAAGGCACAGGAAGTATTTGTATTGTTTCATAATCAAGAGAGGATTCCAAAAAGCTTCCTTAATTATAGAGCAGTACAGAATCAGGTAATCCTGTATTTATTTAAATGGCATAATGACATGGTTTTCACTCTTGCAAGGAGGCATTTTCACTAAGCCAAAAATGAGTATCTAAACACAAACTGTGTTTAGATTAACTTCAGTCGTGTCTTCCCATGTCCAACTGACTAGCACTGATAATAAGATTTATACACTCCTAACTAGGAGGTAAAACACACACAAATACACATGCACACTCTCTGCTTTGGGTAATCATGTAGCTTGGTGTGGCTGAAGCAGTGTCTTTCCATCTTCAAATCCATGAACCAGACACTAATACTTAGTGTGTGTTGTAGACATAAGTTTTTACATGCAAGAAGTTCTTTCTGACCTAAAGAATGGGGGGATTTCCCCCCAACACAATGAAGAGGCCTTGTTAGACCAATCTTTTACTTATTCTCCTCCAGGGCTGACATCCACAACTTTTGATTAGTGAAAAAAAGTATACTAGGAAATGGAGGTATTAGTCAAAAGGTACAAAGTTTCAGTCATACAAAAGAGTAAGTCCTAAAGATCTACTGTACAACACAGGGCGTCAGTTAACAACATTGTGTTATACACTTAAAATTTTGCTCAGAGTGTAAAATTTAGGTTAAGTGTTCTTGCCACAAAAAAGAATAATAATAACAATCAATAAGATGCTATAAGGAAACTTTTGGAGGTGATGGATAGGTTTATGGCTTAAATTGTAGTGAAGATTTCATGGGTATATACTTGTCTTCTAACTCATCAAGTTGTATACATTAATTATATACAATTTTTTGTATGTCCAAAAATTAATGTGTAATAAACCCTTAGTCTAATAAGTTCTCATAATATTTATTTTCCCGTATCTTCCCTCTGCCTCTCAACTCTTATAAATCACTATGGATTTTTGCTCAGAAGGTACTTTATTGGCTGCTAATAGTTGCACTCTAAGTTGATTTTGTCTAAATGCTCTTTCTGTATACAATTTCTTGGACCAGGGAACTGTCATTTTTTGGTGCTAGCCTTTAACTATTCTTTTAAAGATGCAAACTAACAACAAAGGCATATGCTGCCTTTGATGACAGAGGACCTTCTCCTATGCAAACAAAGACTCTGTCAGGGCCTCCTGGACAAGCCAATGCATGCTATTGCTAACTTAGCCAGCCAAATCTGGGTAGAGTAGAATGTCTCCGTGAAAGAACAAGCCAGGAGATGTTATTGAATATTTTGATAGGAAACACAGTTGTCAGGCAAAGAAAACATGCTTAAGTTTGCAGAAAATCAAAACTACTACAGGAGAACCTAAGAGAAAATTTTTAAATCTCATTCCAACTATTAGTCAATCAAAAATAATGGTGTTAATTCTTCCTATCCATGAACATGGTATGCGTTTCTACTTATTTGTATCTTCTTCAATTTCCTTCTTCAGTGTCTCATAATTTTCCAAGTATAGATCTTTTATATCCTTGGTTAGGTGTATTCCTAAGTATTTTATTCTTTTTGTAGCAATTGTTAAGGGAATTGTTTTCTTCCTTTTCTGTTGGTTCATTATAGGCATATAAAAATGCAACTGGTTTTTAGATATTAATTTTGTATCCTGCTACCTAATTCACTTATCAGTCCTACTATTTTCTTGGTGGAATCTTTGGGGTTCTCTACGTAGAGTATCATGTCATCTGCAAATAATGACAGTTTTGCTTTTTCCTTTCCAATTTGGACACCTTTTATTTCTTCCCCTTGTCTAATTGCTCTGGCTAGGACTTCCAGTACTATGTTGAATTACAGAGGTAAAAGTGCGCATCCTTGTCTTGTTCCCAATCTTAGGGGGAACACTTGTAGATTTTGCCTATTGAGTATGATGCTGGCACTGGGTTTGTCATATATGGCTTTTATGATGTTTAGATATGTTTCCTCTCATTCCACTTTGCTGAGATTTTTAATCACAAATGTGTGCTGGATTTTATCAAATGCTTCTTCTGCATCCATTGATATGATTATATGATTTTTATCCTTCATTTTGTTCATATGGTGAATCACATTTATAGATTTGTAAATGTCATACCAACCTTGCTTTCCTGGAATAAATCTCACTTGATCATGGTGTATGATCTTTTTGATCCTGGGTTGCTAATATTTTGCTGAGGATTTTAGTGTCTATGTTCATTAGGGATGTTGGCATATAATTTTCTTTCTTTGTAGTGTCTTTATCTGGTTTGGGAATTAAGATAATGTTGGCCTTGTAAAATGAGTTTTGGAGACTTCCCTCCTCTTGAATTTTATGAAATAGTTTGAGAAGGAAAGGTGCTAGTTCTTCTTCGAATGTTTGGTAAAATTCACCTATGAAGCCTTCTGGTCCAGGACTTTTGTTTGTTGGGAGTTTTTTTATTATTACTTCAATTCCACTAGGTAAAATCTGTCTACTCAGATTCTCTGGTTCTTCTTGATTTAGTTTTGGAAGATTGTATGTTTCTAGAAATGTATCCATTTTGTCCAAGTTTTTCAGTTAGTTGGTACATAGTTGTTCATAATATTTTCTTACAATCCTTTATATTTCTTTGGTGCCCATTGTTATTTATCCTCTTTCATTTCTGATTTTATTTATTTGGGTCCTCTCTCTTTTCTTCTTGACGAGTCTGGTTAAAGGTTTGTCAATCTTGTTTTATCTTTTCAAAGAACCAGCTCTTGGATTCATTGATCTTTTGTATCATTTTTTAGACTCTGTTTCATTTATTTCTGCTCTGATCTTTATTATTTCCTTCCTTCTACTCACTTTGGACTTTGTTTATTGTCCTTTTTCAAGTTCTTTAAGTGTACAGTTAGATTATTTATTTGATCTTTTTCTTGTTTTTGAGATAGGCCTATAATGCTATGAATTTCCCTCTTCAGATTGCGTTCCCAGTGTCCCACAGATTTTGCATTGTTGCATCCTCTGTTTCATTTTTTAAGGCATCTTTTCATTCCTTCTTGATCTCTTTGTTTAATAACATGTTATTTAGCTTCCATGTCTTTGTGTTTTTCAATGTTCTTTTTGTGATTGATTTCTAGTTTCATGGCACTATGGTCAGAGAAGATGCTTGACATGATTTCAATCTTCTTAAATTTATTGCGACTTGTTTTGTGTCCTAACATGTGGTCTATCCTAGAAAATGTTCCATGTGCCCTGGAAAAGTACACATATACTGCTGTTTTGGGGTGAAATTCTGTGAAGCTATCAAATCCATTTGATCTAATGTTTCATTTAATGTTTCATTAACTATCTCCTTGTTGATTTTCTGTCTGGAAGATCTATCCATTGAAGTCAATGGGGTGTTAAAATCCCCAACTATAACTGTATTTCTGTTGATCCCTCTCTTTATGTCCATTAAGATTTGCTTCACATATTTAGATGCTCCTATGTTGGGTGTATACATGCTTACTAGAGTTATATAATGTTGTTGGGTTGTTCCCTTTCTCATTATGTAGTGTCCTTTGTCTCTTACTATATAGCCTTGGTTTTAAAGTTTATTGTGTTACATATAAGTACTGCTACCCAAGCTTTATTTTCCTTTCCATTTGCATGAAATATCTTTCTCCAACCCTTTATTTTTAGTCTGTGTGTATCTTTCAATCTCATATGTGTCTCTTGGAGGCAGCATATATATATGGGTCTTATTTTCTTATCCATTCAGCTAGCCTATGTCTTTTAGTTGGAGCATTTAAGCCATTTACATTTAGCCATTATTGATAGATATGTATTTAGTGCTATTTTATTGTTAGACTACTTTCATCTGTTTTTTTTCTTTCTCTTTTCCTCTCCCTCCCCTCCTCCTCTTTCTCGTCCTCCTCCTCCTAGCAAGACCTTTAATATTTGTTGCAGTACTGGTTTGGTGTTAACAAACTCCCTTAACCTTTTCTTGTCTGGGAACCTCCCTATTTCTCCTTCCATTTTAAATGATAGCCTTGCTAGGTATAGTAGCCTTGGTTGTAGGTCCTGCTTTTCATCACCTTGAATATTTCTCACCACAAACTTCTGAACTGAAATGTTTCTGTTGAGAAATCATATGACAGTCCAACTTGTGCTCCCTTGCAGGTAACTGCCTGCTTTTCTCTTGTGGCTTTTTAATTATGATGTGTCTCAGTGTAGGTTTGTTTGGGTCCAACTTATTTGGGACTCTCTGAGCTTCCTGGACTTGTGTGACTTTTTCTTCACCAGATTAGGAAAGTTTTCAGTCATTATTTCTTCAGATAGGTTCTCAATCCCTTGCTTGCTCTCTTCTCCTTCTGGTATTCCCATGATGCAGATATTATTATGTTTCATGTTGCCCAAAACATTTCTTAAGCTCTCCTCACTTTTTTTAGTTCTTTTTTCTTTTAGCTGCTCTGCCTGGGTGCTTTTTTCTACCCTGTCTTCCAAATCACTGATTCAGTCCTCTGCTTCATCTAAACTATTATTTATTCCTTCCAGTGTATTAAAATGTCCATACTACACAAAGCAATCTATAGATTCAATGTAATTTTTCTCAAGATTTCAATGCTGTATTTCACATAACTAGAACAAATATTTCAAATATTTATATGGAACCACAAAAGGCCCCACATAGCAATAGCAATCCTGAGAAAGAAGAACAAAGTTGGAGAAATCATGCTATCTAATATCAAACTATACTATAAGGCCATATAGTAATCAAAACAGCCTGGTACTAGCATAAAAACAGACACATAGATGAATGGAATAAAATAGCCCAGAAATAAACCCATACCTTTATAGTCAATTAATATTAGACAGGAAGCAAACACAAATGATGGGCTAAAGATAGTTTATCAATAAATGCTTTGGGGAAAACTGGACAGATATGTGCAGAAAAATGAAACTAGACCATTTTTTTACAATACACACAAGAACAAATTCAAAACAGATCAAAGCCTTAAGTGTTAGACCCAAAACCATAAAAATCCTAAAAGAAAACATAAGCAGCCAAATCTCAGACACTGCTCACAGCAAATTTTTTGGGGTATATCTCCCCCGGCAAGGCAAACAAAAGGAAAAACAAACAAATGGGACTACATCAAACTTAAAAGTTCTCGCACAGCAAAGGAAATCATCAACAACAAAAAGACAACCCACAGAATAAGAGAACATATTCGCCAATATATATAATAAGGGGTTAATATCCAAAATTTATAAAGAACTTACAAAACTCAATGCCAAGAAAAATGAACAACCCAATTAAATAATGGGCAAAGGTCCTGAATAGACACTTCTCCAAAGAGGACATACAGATGGCCAATAGACATATGAAAAGATGCTCAACATCACTAATCATAAGAAAAATGCAAGTTAAAACTGCAATGAGATATCATCTCACACTTGTCAGAATGGTTATCATCAACAAGTCAACAAGCAACAAGTGATGGAGAGCATGTGGAGAAAGGGGAACATTTTTGCACTGTTGGTGGAAATGCAGATAGGTGCAGCCACTGTGGAAAGCACTATAGAGATACCTCAAAAAATTAAAAATGGATCTGCCTTTTGACCCAGCTACCCCACTTCTGGGCACATATCTGAAGGAACCCAAAACACTAATTTGAAAGAACATGTGCACCCTATGTTCACTGCAGGGTTATTTACAATCACCAGGATATGGAAGCAGCCCAAGTGTCCATCAGTAGATGAGTGGATAAAACAACTACTACCTAGTCATAAAAGAGAAGAAAATTTTACCCTTTGCAACAGTATGCATGGCCCTGGAGAACATTTAGCCAGTCAGAGAAAGACAAATACCATATGATTTCACTCATTGTAGAATCTAATGAACAAACTGAACTAACAAGGAAAATGGGGCAATCTCATAGATGGAGAACAGATAACAGCTAGGGGGTGGGGAGATTAGGGAGTAGAGTGATTGAACAAAAAGGAAAAAAGACTCAGGGACATGAACAACAGTATAGTGATTTCTGGGTTATAAAGGAAGTAAATGGTAATGAAAAAATACAGATTAAATTAAAAAACAATGAAAAGTGACAAAATAATGGTATGTTAAACACATTTTAATGATTAGCAAAAGATAAACTTGAAATGCTTTTTATTTGGTTTATTTTTTTAATACTGTGTTTTAAGTTACTGGCTAAGAGTTCAGTCTTTGGAGACAAAGTACTTGAGTTCAGATCCCACCTCCACCTCTTACAAGCTGTGTGTCTTTGGGCAAGTTACTTAACCTCTTTGTACCTCTTTGTAATTTATAATTTAAATTTGCAAAATGAACTGAACTCAAGTTAAGAGTACTGACCTCCAAACAGCTGAAATCACACAAGCTCAAAACACCTATATTATCTGATCCAAGGCCTTGTTTTACAGAAGCTGAGAAAACAGGCTAAAAAGTGACTTGATCAAAGGCAGAGTCAGGAATTGACTAGGCTAATTCTCTTTCTGCAACTCCAGACTGCAACTGTGATTTTTCTTTTTCACTAACCTGCTTTAGCCACGGACTTGTTCTGTCTAGTCTATTCTGCACTGGAAATCCCTCAGAATACACAAGCAAATAGAGATAAACAGCCAAACTCATGAGAATCTGCAATTTTCAGCTGAGCTTCCTTGGAAAAGGGCAGAGTGGGAGGCTTTTTTTCCCCTATGAGTTCTAATTATGTTGTTTCCACCAAGTAGACTAGAGCAGCGGGGTGGCTTTGGGGGGAAAAATTTACTTGAAAATAAGCATGACAGAAATTATGCTATTGTCCCAACCTCCAGTAGGACACAAATATTAGGTGATGTTACTAAAATAGCAATTACTGCACCACAGAAAAAAATGTCCATGCTTTATGTTCAGTTTCTACGTGGTTTGTAGTGCCAAGTTTCTGGCCAAGTGAAAAGAAATTTATTTGCAGAAGCTAGTTAATCCAATATAAAATTAAAGGAAGTGAAGTTTGTCTTTATCTTTGCATATATTTTTACCTTATTTCTAGGACATGATCTGCCTAATGTTTTCATAATCACTACCTCCTGCTTCCTTTAAAAATGTGAGCATAACTAGTTGATAAATTTTTTAATTATTTGATAAATTCATTCATAATAAAGTACAAACCACACAAAGCACTTTGTTACTCCTCCTTGGAGTAAATATCTGTTGACTCAGAAAGCAAAGTGACATTTTTTTATCACTAGGTCGTCGGTCAGGAGGCGGAGTGTTTGGCGCACCGACACTTCGCAGGGTCGCTCAAATCCCACATCTGGCCTCTGTCCCTGTGGGACCCCAGAGTACACCAGGGACTCGGGTTCCCATTCTGACCAAATGACAGATGCATCTAGTCTCTAAGAAATAAAAGTAAAGCAACATATTCTATAGAACTTCCATCCTCTTCGTATTCCTGACAACCAAGAGGCCGCAATCTGCCTCTATTTTTGGTTTGTTTTAGATGGCTTATTCACACATACCTCTAGAGTGAAAACCCAATACATAAAGAACAATAAACCATACTCCATGAACTTAAGATTCCAATTATTGAAAATTCTGAGGCTTAGACTGATTCTCCCACAGTGCCACACAATGGAAACTCACAATGACACTTCTGAGCCACAGAGCAATTCTTCACATGAGCTTTCACATGGAGCTTACTTTGTTCAACTCACATGGAGCTTGCAGAGTTAAACAAAGTCAGCTCCCGGTAATACTGCTCTGCTTAACTTGTTGAGTTGTCATCAAATTTACTGATTATTTCAGATGAATTTTCTAATCCTAAAGTTAAGAAAGAAGTACAGTGATACACTATCTTCTTCTTTCACACCCATGGGAAAATTAGTCACAAGAAGTCACTGCTGACTGACCTTTCTGGTAATAGCTGATTCTGCATGAAACGGGTGTGACCCTCCAAAGGTATGATGTTATTCAGGTCCAGCTGGGAAAAAAAAGTTACAGTAGATTAACAGACAACTGCCTAGTAAAATAACAGGTCTGCTTTCAGAAATATAGTAATGTTCATAATGAATATTATCATTTTTTTTAATCTTTAAAGCCAACTATCCTCATACAAGTTGGTAAGGGTCACTGTGATCGTTAGAACCAAATTATCAAGAGCAATTTTCTTCTCTTTGTTTTAGGTGGAAAGAAAAATAATTTCCACCTTAAAAGGGTGGAAAGAAAACTACTATATTTTTCTTACCCCATAACCTTCATTGTTTCAAAGTTCTGCTTAACTGGTTTGCCTAATATTTGAACATATTTCTGTGCAATAAAAATCTCTATTTTAAGTAGGAACTAGATTAAGTTATGTAAGGCCCACTGCAAAAAGAAAAAAAAATACAGCTCAAACAAAACAGGTTTAGAAACAAACATTCTCCTGAAATGCTCATTCACTAGAGACATTTTGATTTTCTTCTTTACATCTGAAAACTACTTCAGCACTCCAGTTCCCTGAGTGTGTATGAATGAAAGTGAGTTAGTTAAATTACTATTTATCATAATAAAAGATTTTCCATTACTTTTGACATAAAAGTAAAGTTACCACATAGAAATTATTTGCCATTCAAAATATCTAATTTGGGATTCAAAAATAACAACAGTATGACTTTTGGTCAGCAGGGCTCTTACAAGTTTGTCCTACAGAGTAGTGACGCCCGATATATTTTGTGCAGGGCACCTGTGACAGACCACATGCTGGTGGACAAGTCCACACTCAGGCTCTGTCCACTGGGCTGGAACCCACCCTCTGTCTCCGTCCGAAGGGGATGTCGGAAATGTGAGTGTCGTCATTACTGAATAACTTTAAATGTGCTCGAATCATGGTAACAAGTAAATAATTCACAAACTGATTAACAGATTACTACATTGACTGGTATGGTACTGAAATAAAAAACCAAAAAGATTCTGAAAGTAAATTAAAATGAGTACCTGAATATCACTGAATCCTTGTTTTTACTTTAAAATGGAAAATGTTATTTACTTTTGAGATCTACTTCTCTCTGCTAAAGTCATTATTTCGAATTATTCGGAAAAGATCTTTAATGCCAGTATTTTGCTTCCAGTATTGATTGCTCTCCAAAGCTATCACACTGCTTCTATTTTACTTCTTTGTTATTCCTAAGAATATCACTTGTCTACGTGCAAAAGAACTGCCAAGAAACCAGCACTCTGCAGTCTTCTAAGGGCTTTTTTTCTGTGTATCTCCCCAGGTCATTAGTCACATGGGGTCAGCGTGATGGTTTCTGTCTGACGCTCTGAGTAAACACTCCCGTGTCTGCTCTAAACCTGCATATCCTGTCCTGCAAGCACCAAATTCCAGTTCGGGCTGCTGTTAGCAACCAAACACTCCCAACCCCTCTCCCCCAGCCACTGCTATCTCCCTTATCTTTCCAAGAATTCCCATAACAAATCCTAAGCTGAAACCAAATCATTCTGAAAATGGTGTTGGGCAGATAAAATTGACATTCCCAAGAGTCACAGTCCCCTAATGAATGCTTCCTTTGTTCAACTCCGGAGGGAATGGGGATTTTTCATATAGTTTATGGTTTCACACTTGTTCCCCCTGTAAAGAAAAGAGCCTTAATGAAGAGGAGGAACACAGAAATGTTCTCCATAAGCCTCTGAACTCCTGCCACTTTATTCTGTTCAGGCAATGGTGAGGGAGGGGGTGTTACCCATAGTGAACCATTCCTCCCAGCACACCCTGCCTTGGTGCGGTGACATTTACTCTCGTCCTTCCAGGAATATAATATTATCTTGCCCTTTTCCCCTTTATCCTCATTTTATACACACACACACACACACACACACACACACACACACAACCTATCCTCCAAAATAACCTTGAAAATGTATTCACTTATTCATTTATTCACACATTCAAATAATATCTACTGAAGACCTTCAATGGGTCAGGCACTGTTTTAGGTGCTAGATACATAGCAGTCCCAACCCTCATGAAGTTTACGTTCTAGTGAATGACAACAGATATAAATAAGTAAATGCATAGTCTTCTAGATTGTGATGTGCCATGAAGAGAAAATGAAGCAGGGAAAGAGGGTGGGGAGCGCTCTGGGGGTGGGCATCATCACAATGATTAAATGGGTGGTCAGAGAAGGCCTCACTGATAAAGTAGTATTGGCAGGGGAGTTAAGAGCAAGGGAGTAAACTTTGTGTATGTCTGGAGCAGAACCTTCTAGGGAAAAGAAACAGAGAGTGCAAAGGCTCTGAGGTGGAGCTGCCTGGTACATTAGCTGTGTCATGCTGTGATATAAGTAACTGATAACATGCAACCCTTCCAGTAATATGCAAGCAATGTGAGAGCCTCCAGCTAAAGAATTTTAGGCGTTAGTCCGTAGGGACGTCAAAGCCTTGCTAAGGTTTCCAAGATAATCAAGATAATTGCTACTCTGTATACAGTCTTATCACCTTTCAAAACCAATATGATTCATTTTTTAAAAATCTAAGATGTGTTCAGCATTCTACTTAGATCCAAGAATAGAAAACTCTGTTTTCTTTGCTGAGCCAAATCCTATTTTTCACCTATAGCATCTTCTCCTAATTTTCCTCTGTTCCATGAACAAAGTTAACAATCTCCTTAAGCCATTTTGGTTCAGGGACTTTGCATCCAAGTGGCCAGATCTCACAGTGACTCACAAGGAGCCCACGGGGAACAGCTCAGTCAGACACCTGACTCACTGCACAAGGCTCCCCCATGCTTGCAGGGCGCTGGTCTGTGGCTGTGCTCTCACGGCTGACTGCGGTTGTCCCCAAAGTGTGTAACTATTCATTAAAAATACGCTGGCTTTTCTGTGATAGACTATAGGGCTTGCAGTCTGCTGGGCTTCCATTACTACTCTGTAAGCTCTAGCTCAGAAAGGCAACAAAGTTTTTCCCACCCTGTTATCACAAGAGGACATCCCCCAGCCCCAAGTTGGTCGAAGCTCCTCTTTCGCTGTCTAAGGTAGAGGTGACTCTTGGTTCATCTAACTGGAGAGTCCATGAGAATCTCAACATCCTGACACCTAGTCTGTGATCTTGCTCTTGCCTTGGTTTCTGTGGAAAGGAACCATGCTCCTTCTCCAGATTAAAGAGGAGAAAAGTCCTCTTCCATTTCTCCATACCTGATGTAATACACTGTCTTCTTAGCTGGCCCCTGAACTCCTCCAGCGTTGCCCTGTCCATCTCTTCTGACACACTCAAGTCCATGTATAGCCTGGACACTGACACCTTTAACTATCCTCCAGGGCACTCTGCAACCCTGACTCACACCCACCAACCATTATTCTTCTCCTGCTCCCGGCTTCAGTGTGGTTGGAAAAAGCATGCAGGTACAAACTGACACATGAACACTCGTGTGTGCTTATATGCATGTATACACACACACACAACCCCAGACCAACATTTTCTGACCAGACCCACCTCTAACATACCACCCACTTTGGGTATTCCAAACATCTTTCCTTACAACACTACTTTTTATTTATATTTAATTCTTTCCAGTATGTGATCTTGTTTCAACAAATGTTTATTGAACATCTAATACATGTTTGATATAAGGGGCTGGGCCCACTATGAATGTGATATGACTTCTGCTTTCAAAGTACTAACACTGTTGAGAAAGAGGGATGGGTGGAGTAGCAGACATGGATGAAAGAACCGCATGCCACAGTGTGATTGCTGGTAGGCAGGTGTATGAGTCACTCTGACAGGGCCTCAGAGGGAAGGGAATGGAGGAAAGGGTAGGTGACTGGGTATGGAGAATGTGGGAAAAAAAATTGAAGGTGCCGCTCAGGCTCCCGGCTTGGGTGACAGAATTGACAAGGCCTATGAGGAAGTAGGAAACTGCACTGGAGAGGTGTGGAAGGTAGAAAAATCTTTTCTGTCAGTACGATGAGTTTGATATCCCTAAGAAATTATAATGGTCGTTTGAGGTCCCTATGAAGTACCTGAATGGTCATGTTCCATGTTTGAGGATTGGGAGAGAAAGCAGTGATAGATCTGCCCAATGGGAGTGACTGCAGATTCATGCTTGGTACCAAGTAAGAAGAAAAGGAGAAAACTCAAAAGGCCTGTGCATTTAACAGGTTTACAGACAATAAGAAATGACTTGAGAAAGAACAGCCAGAAAAGTAGAAAATTAGGCTACTGTTTCTGCCTCCTACCTCGATCCACACTTGTGTTCTTCTCATTTCAAACTACTTACTAGACTTTTCTCATTAAAATCGCTGTAATACTCAAATTCAATTTTCACACACACACACACACACAAACACCTTTACTTCTGACTTCCCTTTCAGTGTCAGTAAGTTGAAAATAATGTTCTTTTAAAAAAAATTTTTTTACGAATAAATCTGAAACCCCTGACTCTTGGCCAACAGTGTCTATGCTCTGACTTACTCTGCCCTGGCAAGTTCAGTGTTTCCTTCACAATTATTCTTCTCTGAAGAATCAGCTCACCACGCCACCCCACCCCCCTCCCCCAAAAAACTTCCTCTAATCTCATGGTTCAAAGTGTGGGTCTGGGACCCCCTTCCTCATGATTACATTATATCCCACATATATTTCTACCACTGCATTTATAATAGTTTGCAAGTAGCTAAAGATATATTATTTCATAATGTAAGATCTATTTCATAAAGATCTATTTTTGTTTCTTTGAATTAAGAAACATTTATCTTTGCATCTCCCACAAAACAAAAATTAAATATTTGTTGAGCAGGAACAAACTTAATGTTGAATAAATGAAGGAATACATGAGTGAAAACAGAGTCCTCCTTTCATTGCCTTTCTCACGTCACCTAGAGATGGTTCATGTTTATTCTGTGTCCACACACACTTTACCAATCAACTTTCTATGAGTAAGCCTCCAGACCACAATAAACAATTTTTTTAATATTTTAACAGCCACACATTTCTATCATTTGCTTCTAGGGTGTTTCATAGGGTAGCAACCAGATTTAGTTCTAACTCTTTGACATGAATTCTAATACATATACTCACTGGGATTTTCAGTGGAATCAAATGTCAGCCATCTATCAAATCATTAGCCAAGAAATGCTGATTTATAAATACTGGAATTGGAAGTAAGGAGGCCATGATAGTAGATAAGAGACACGTTAATTTTTGTTGGTCTTTTTGAAAACATTTTTTACAAAGTTTTTATGTTTGAGATAATATTCAGGGATGATACTAATAAGCTAATCGCTCAAAGCTTATTCTCACCCATGTGTATGTATGAATTCAGCAAAGTAGTCTAGGAAATATAACTCAGGTAGATATTTTCAATATGTGTAAATGTTAAAGCCAACTATTTGCACAAAATATATTTTGAACTCATGCATTATAGGTATGTTTCTTAAGTACATTTACCATAACGTTTATGTAATTTAAAGGGAAAACCTGTAAGTTAAATCTTTCATATCTTGCTAACACTTCCATTTGTTTTAAAGCAATAATTAATCCTTTATTGGCAATGGCCACATATGTTTTTGTGCACAGGGATTTATGAAACAGATTTACTCTCATCCGAGCAGAAACGTCATGAGCCAGAGAACTAGCTGTGTATCATTTGACTTTCAACAAGTCTCTTCAACTCACTGTGTCAGAAGTTTCAGAACTTTTAAAGAGGAACTCATTCAAGAAAGACACACTATGGCACTGGATGGTGCATATAGTGACACCTTCTCTCAAAACTTTGGAATAAATGTCTTATAGAAGGTATGCTATCCTGAAACTGACTTTTACAGCCTCTAAGGAAGTTAAATAACCCAACAAAAATAAAATATGCATTACCTATTTCTCATTCTGGAACCTGCAATTATCCTCATTGTTAAACAGAAGCCAAAGTCTTGATAATGAGGCATAAATACTTGCCTATAAGACTCACTCGCAAGAGCATTAATTTCAGATAGGACTTATGTATAGTTTCCCAGAATGATTTGTGAAAGTGTTTAGAAAAAGCCTGCCTGCTTAAATTAGTTTTCCCAGCATGATGGAGAATGAGAATTATCACCAAATTGTGCTACTACCCATGATTGGCTCAGGAGGAAGGAAGGGAAACTAGAAGACATACTTCCCTCCAGACTGAACTCTGTACCCTCGGCACTCAGCACTGTTCTAGGCACTGGAAACAGAATGGTAAGCTAAGCACACACTTTTCCTAGACACTAACTCCTCAGCTAACTTCACCACCAATGCAAGTCACTCAGGAGTTAAGCCCTAAACAAACAGAGAAGAATGTGGTTCTCTAGGCTGGAAGAGGGGCTGGTCCTTGATGGTAGAAGATCCTGGGGGAGGGGAGATGAAGGCACTTTTGCCCACAGAAGTGGTCTGCTATTTTGGCTAAATTTTTCTAGTAGCAAATCAACCCTTTAAACTTGTATAGGTTGTTCCATTACTCCAACATCAATAGTTAACCTTTCTTATAATTTTCCTAATCTGGTGCCAATGGTAGTGTTTTTGTTTTTTAATAAGAGTTCAAGTTAACATTTACTTTTGCAATAATAATTATCGTTATACTAACACCCTTATGCACTACACACTGCAGAATGCTTCACAGAGCTTTTCTGATTTAATTTTTAGAAGAGCCCCATGTTGAGAGCTATTTGACAGATCTGGAAAGCAGACCACGTTAGGATTGCCCAGGTCACACAGCTGGTGACTACTGGAACGAGGATTTCGACCTCTACTTATGCTTTGTGTAAGAGATTTTGTAAATCATATCGAAGAGTGTACCTTTCCCCTTAACACCTTTACAGTTTTGTCCTAATCGAGTCTAGTGTAAAGGGGTCACAGAACTGTCCGTTTAGATCCTCTGTAATTTTTCTAATAAATTTCTCCTTCGGCCAAAGAAACTGCAAACCTGTCGGATGCAGTTAAGGGCGCTTGGGGAACAGGTGAAGAACCTTCGCGGAGATAGCCACCTGAAATCCTGCTCCAGAACTTCTGCTCCCTGAGGGTGGGCCCCACGCACCACGTCTGCAATGAGGACGCGGGTTCCCCCGTCACTCGTCCTTCTTCGCGCCACCTGAGCTCTGGGCCCGAGCACAATCACAAAGCCCTGGGCTTTTCGCGGCCTCGGGCGGCCAGGCCAGCTAGCGGGACACCGCAGCTCTCCACCGCAGAAAGTGAGGTCTGCCCGCGGGGCCGAGCCCTGGGCGCCCAGAGTCCTGTCCACTCTCCTGGGAGGAGGGGATTGGGAACAAGAGTACGGCGGGGCGGGGCCTGCCACGCAAAGTCCCCTAACGGGGACGTCACGGTCCCAGGTGCGTGTACGACAGGGGGCGGGAGTCACCGCGAGCCTCCTTCCTCTGCCAATTCCCCACCCCAGCGCTAGCAGCTCCCGCGACCCAGGCTCGGTTTTTCCGGGGCACCCGCACTTGGAGCCAGGCCCCTGGGCGGCCGCGCGGGCGCTTCGGGCGAGGGGAGGCGGGGCGGGGAGGGGGCTGCAGGCGCTGGGGAGGAGTCCAGCGTGGGCTCGCTGGGACCCAGCCCGGGCGGTGGCTCCGAGCGGAACGGGCGGCCGGAGGCGAGGGCGCGGCGGGGACGGGCGCGATGGCGCGGAACGCGGAGGGCGTCCTGCCGCTTCTTCTGGTAAGTGTGCCAACCGGAACGCGGAGCCCGGGCAGGCCAGGGCATCGGCGGGCGCCGGGCTCGAGTCCCGACCCGCCCGCTGCCGCTGGAACCATCCCCACCCCCCCGGCTTTCCTTCTTTGTGCCTGGAGGTGGGAAAGGGATGGGCAGGCAACGGCGAGCTCGAACCCTCGGGCTTCGGGAAAACTGCTGGGGCTGAGTTGGGTGGATTGGAACCTTTCCACATTTCGGTTCTTGCCATACCCAAAGCCCAGCGCCTTTTTCTATCAATGATCTGCGCGAGTAGCGGGCCCAGGAGCGGGGAACCCCTTCCCTGGAGATCTGTGGCTTTGTTTGGAGTCTTCTGCGGAAACATGGAGGCAAATAGAGGCAGCAGACATGCCTTCTTCCAGGTTCGCCCATGTTTTCTACGCTTCCCCAGGTGCACCGGTGCACGTCACTGAACCAGAGAAACCGCAGAAATACCTGTATTATTACACTGCAAAAAAAGCCTTAAATGTACTTTTTTTGGTCTAATAAACTTTTTGTTTAAGCCACGTTTTTAAAATCACCCACACAAAGCTAGTTTTAACTTAAAGTTCACAATGTTGGTGTTTTGAAATAAGCATACTTTTTAAAAGATTTTATTTATTTATTTTTAGAGAGAGGGGAAGGGAGGGAGAAAGCAGGAGAGAAACATCAGTGTGTGGTTACCCCTCACGTGCCCCCAGCTGGGTACCTGGCCCACAAGCCAGGCATGTGCCCTGACTGGGAATGGAACTGGTGACCGTTTGGTTTGCAGGTGGGTGCTCAATCCACTGAGCCCCACCAGCTAGGGCTAAAATAAGCATATTTTTCACTTTAGCAATTTAATATTTTTATTGTAATTTGGCAATGATTGCTCCTTAGAAAAGTGATTATAACTAGCTGAAGCAGAGCAGAATTCTGGACAGAATGGTTTTTGTGTATCTAAGGGGGTACAGTATAAAAAAAGTATGTGTATGTGTGCTTTGGGGGTCAGGAGTGCTGCTAGGGAGATGATTCTGGACAGGAAGTAGACATCAGGAGGGTTAGGAAGGAAGAAGAAGAGGAGAGACAGCGAGAGCAGAGATCCAAAGAGACCCAGAGAACTAAGCCTGAGATGAGAAATTATAAAAGAAGGGATTGGGAAGGAGAGAGGGAGGAGCAGGACTGGGAGGAAAGAAAGAAAGGGAAATGGAGGGAAGGGAAATGAGTCTGTGCACACAAGCATGTGTGCTTGCGTGTGTGTGGGGGGGGGCACACTGCAGGTGGACAGCATGCTGAGCCTCTTCTGTTTAAACCACCCAGAGCTCACAATAAATTCAACATCGTCGTCAGCCTTTTCTTTCAACATTGCAAACAAACATTTTGCCTATAACCCATTATAATCACATAAAACTGCCACCATATATGTGGTCCATTGTGGACCAAAACATCGATATGTGGGCATGACTATACCCTGTAGAGTATCGGTTGTTTGCCTTTGTGATGGTATGGCTAACCAGGAGATGTAGCTCACAGCTGCTGCCCGGCATCACAAGAGAATATCTATCACACACTGCTAGCCCAGGAAAAGATCAAAATTCCAAATTTGAAGGATGGTGTCTACTGAATGTTTATCAAATTCGCACAATCGTCAAGTTGAACCTTTGTAAGTCAGGGGCCATGTGTATAGTCAACTCATCTAACAGAGCTGCTTCTTAAGGAAACAGGTCTTTTGTAGAAGGGAATATAACTTGTAGTCTGTATGGGTCAGAGTTCAGTTGCAGATAACAATTCTCTCTAGCTAGTTGGAGCAAGAGATTTATTTCAGGACATTACATTGATTATATAAGTGTAGGGAGGATCGAGGAAACAGACTGTAGTGTGTACTATCAGTAATGACCTCAAAGCCACCTAGCAGGACCCAAGTACTCAGGGAGGGGCTGCCTCTCCTTTGAACCAGAAACACTGCCACTCTCAAGGTACTGGAGCTGTCATGATTAGGATACTGTTGCTGCCAGCTCCCAGAACCATGCCACAACTGCCAGGAACCATACCAACTAAATATACCTGTACCCTGCCTCTTGGCACCCATGAATCTAGTGGTGGACACAAGCGCCATAATAAGACTGCCTCAAAAAATCCAGCTACATCCACATCCAAGCTTGCTAGCAAAAACAGCAGACACATGGCTTCTGCTTTGCTTCCTTCTTTCACTTTCATGTAAGTACTGATTGGCTGAACCCAAATCATGTTCAGAACCTTAGCTGCAAGGGAGTCTGATGTGTGGGTTCAGCTTCCCTCTGCAGTTCAGAAAAACACACCAGAAGGAGCCGTTGAGTGATACGCAGATACCTGCCACAGCCATATAGACTAATTCCATCTAAAAGAAAAAAAGATAATTTCGTGAATAAAGGTAGAGAATCTTTTCAAGAGTTCTTTACTTGGGATCTACCAACTCCTAAATGGTCCACAGATAAAATTTAGAGCATCCTTAGACAGGGCTGGGATTAAATTACATATCTATTTTCACTAACCTGTAACTAAAACTCACACTTCTTTAAATTATAAGTGTAGGAAAGATACTGCAATAGCATTAACAGTACCTGTGACTTTGTCACAATAGAATTCACATCATACTATAGTTATCTCAAAATACCATTTATTCTTTTCACTAATAGACTTTCCACTAGATCTTATTAGATAATATGTTGCTAATGAAGTGCATGATATCACTGTATCATATCACAACTATGGTGGGTTTTTTAAATTCTGAGAAGTATTTCAACATAATTGGATTCATTCATAATCCAATGGCTTTTTAAATATTATTTTACAAATTTAAAAACATTCTGAGAAAGGGTCTATAGGCTTTACCAGGCTGCTAAAGAGGGCACTCAAGGGAGAGATTTTTTTTATGCTTGTCTCAACTTTGCCCGGGACTAATGAAGCTTGTCCTTTAAAGTCAAACCACATTTTAAGGATTCGGTGAGAGCACATTGTACTGTGAACAGTGACATCTACTAGTGTGTTAGTTTGCTAGGGCTGCTGAAACATAGTACCAAGAATTGAATAGCTTAAAACTGCAGAAATGTGTTGTTTTGTGGTTCTAGATGCTGGAAGTCTGAAACCAACGTGTTGGCAGGACCACTCTCCCTCTGATACATGTAGGTTCCCTTGTCTCTTCCTAGTGTTCGGTGGTTTTCCAGCATTCTCTGGCATTCCTTGCCTTGCAGATGCGTCACTCCAGTCCCCCGTCTTCACGTGGCATTCTTCCTGTGTCTCTTCCTGTCGTCTTCCCTCTGTGCAAGTCCAAGTCTGTGTCCAGTATCCCCTTTTCGTAAAGATGCTGGTCACACTGAGCTCACACTAATGGCCTCAGTTTGGTCAAATCTGCAGAGACCCTGTTTCCTAATATGGTCACATACTGAGCACTGGGGGTTCAGACTTCAACTTATCATTTTGGGAGGGGGCCTTAGTTCAACCCCGAAATTAACAATAAAATGGAGTTGTACAATGTTCTAATATGCAACCTGATAACATATTTTAGAATAAATTCAAGTATAAATTAGGTGATAAATATTGAGGCCTATAAGAATAATCAGTTATATCCAGGAATTTTAGTATGTACAATTTCACATTTGTTTTTGTTTTTAAAAATTAATAGGTAATCGGAAAATGGCAAGTCTTTTTTTTTTTTCAAAGATTTTATTTATTTATCTTTAGAGGGGGAAGGGAAGGAGAGGAGAGAAAGGAGAGAAGGAGAGGAGAGAAAGGAGAGAAGGAGAGAAATATCAATGTGTGGTTGCCTCTCATGGGTCCTCTGCTGGGAACTGGCCTGCAACCCAGGCATGTGCCCTGACTGGGAATCGAACCGCGATTTTTTGGTTCGCAGGCCCGCGCTCAATCCACTGAGCTACACCAGCCAGGGCGGAAAATGGCAAGTCTTAATGGGAGTTTCTATAATTACAAACTTAGAGAAAGTATTTTACAAAAAGACATGAGCATTTTTGGTCTGAATGCTCCCTGATTATTAGAAATAACTGGTCAGCTAAATTTAAATCCCCAAGTCTGAGATCCAGAAATATGTATTGATAGAAACTTCCCATTAATCTCATTATGAGACAGGTCTAAGAGTGACCATTACCCATTGAAATTTTGCAAAACAGTTTTTTCATGATGAAGTATGCAAATATTAACATGGAAAGAAATTGTACATTAAATAGGAATTGGTATTTTTAACACTACCAAATTTTACTAAAAATCAGAAACCTTAATTGAAATTATTAATGAGCTTTAAATCAACTTGAGCATTTTTTAATCACAGCTTTTTTTCTGTGTTTTAATGTGCCACAAATTTTAAAGGCTTATAACACTTTCAGACATATACTTTATACATAATGAAAGATTATTTTCTTAGCAAAGTTTATCTTAAAGTACCAGATGAATAGCACAGATGACATTGCACTATTTTTGTTTATTTCAAGTTATTTTAAAAATTTATTGACATTTTTATTGTATGCCAAGTTTGGTGATAGGGTGAAGGAAGCTGGAACACCAGGATTTATACCACAGTCTATGGTAGGATGAGTAATGCCCACCAAAACAAAACATTTTATAGACACTAACCACACATGACCATTATTTCAGTGATTCCCTGGTTGAGGCTTGGCAGTGTGATAGACATGGGGAGGCCACAAAAAAATTAGACGTGTTCAGCCCTCATGGTGCTTACAGTCTCGTGAACAAGCAAATGGCTGCTTCCCAAGTGGGTGAGGGCAGGAAGAGTAGTGATAAAACAGCACGCAGCGCCCTGGGGCCAACAGAGGGAGCCCCGCACTGAGGATCCCTGCCAAGCTCTGACAATAATTATGAATTACTGAGATGATGTGAACAGAGTGGGGAGAAGAGTGTTCTAGGTAGAGAGAAGAGCATATGCTTAGGCCTGAAAACACAGGTGCGTGGTTCCTTGGAAGAAATTGAAGAGTTCATTGTAGTTGGAACATAGAATATAAGACAGATTTTTATCATATGCAGAGCTTGGTGATTGGGGTGAAGGAAGCTGGAGTACAGGATTTATACCATTGTCTAATGGTCAGATGAGTAGTGCCCCCCCCCCAAAAAAAAGCACCGGAGGGGGATTTGCAGTACACACATCACAAGGAGACACATCAGACATGCCTGGGAGGCAGGGTGGGCAGCTGTGGTTGAGACGGTGCTGCCCTTAGGACAGCACACATGCAACCCCTGCCTACCCTGGAGCCACAGTTCCCTACTCTGTCTTGTCTGTATCTTGTCTAGTATCTTTCCTCCCTACCCAAAGGATTCCCCCAGGATTTAAACAGAACATTTCTACAGTCCGTGCTCTAAGAATCACATCCTTCTAGCCACTCAGACTTAAAATGTATCCTCTCACCCCTTCTCCTATCCCTCCCCACCTCCACCACAGAGCATTGCCAAAGACTGAGGCTGGCCCCATAAAGACTCTTCCTCCCACCCAGCCAATTCGGCACCACTACCTTTGGCCATCCTCATTACACCTCTGGTTTATTACTGTCTTCTGCCTTTCATCTTACACAGGACTGCCAGAAAATCTTTGCGAAGGTCTAGTATTCCCAGTCAGAAGCTGTCAACGACTCCCCATTCCTTTTAAGATCGGTGAAAATCCCTAGCCCAAACCTTTTGTCTTTATTTTTATTTGCCACCATCACATAGTCTAGATACAAAACTGCAAGCCTTCTTTTTCTGGGCCCTCTGCCTCCCACATGGGCAGATGCAGATTCCGCTCTCCAAGGCCAAGGCCACGCCTGTTGCCACCTCCTGCCCTGAACCTCCTCATTTCCCTGGCAGGAAGTAATTTCTGCCCTTTGCAACCTCCCCAGATCGGTTTCTGCAGCTGTCATTCACACAATCCAGTTTTTCCACCTCATATCATAGTAGTATATGTACACTTTATGTCTCTTACTAATCTAGGCTGCTTCAGAGTAGGATCTGCCTGTCATTTATATATAAACTATTGGACACAGAAATGTTCTTTAAAAATTTAAGAGTTAAAAGTATCTACATTTAGAGAAGCTAGAATCATAATCTGAATTTCATTTGTTCACAAGAAATATTGAATGCCCGGATAGGTTGAGTGATAAATGTTTGTTGGATTTTAATATATACATCAGTTACTACTGTGCTTTTTTACTATGTGCCAAACAGTCTTCTCAGTGCTCATGAACTTGTCTCTTGTTTAGGGAGCTTACAGTAAGGGAAGAGGAGGACAGGGGAGAGAACTTGACTTTTTTTTGCACACCCACTGAGTGCCAGTCACTGGATTTAGTGACTGTCATTAATGGGCCAAGCCAGATAGAATCCAGGTCCCCCAACAGCACATGCATCTTGTCAATCCACAGGCACCAACCACTGTGACCTCCTGTTACAGCAGTTTTCTGTGGTTTGTTGTCAGTAAGCCTGAGCTTCTGGGACTAGATCATCGGTTTAGTTTCATTACAAGTTAGAATGCTAGAAAGGAAAGGAGAAGTGTAAATTAAGATTTGTCTGGCTTCACAGATATAGTCCTGCAAAAGTATTCGTACTGCTTTAACAAAGCCATCGGTCTTCACTGTGTTCAGTTGTGTCGCCCGCTTATCTGAGGCCAATTGAAATGCCCGTTTCCACTGTCCACCTGGGAGTCAACTGTTGGCCAGTTTCTAGTAGTTCCTGAGCTTGCCTTCTTGACAAACCAGTGCCATCTAACGGTGAAAAAGGACAATCCAAAGCTCTCAGTTTCTTAAATTGGGGGTCGATCTGTTTTTCTTCATTCTATTTTTTTTTAGTATAATTTTCAGGAGTATATTGCAGCAAAAATGTGGAAACAGCCCATCACTTTTGCCTATCAAATTGTATGAGATGAATTATAGAGATTTACTTATATTTTTCCTGAGTCCAAAAAAACATACTAATAAAATGGTAAAATATTTCCAAAAAAATGCTCTGGATCAGCCCGGGTCGGGTAGCTCAGTTGGTTAGATCATCATCCAGATATGTCAAGTTTGGGGGTTCATTCCCCAGTCAGGACACATACAAGAAGCAACCAATGAATGCATAAGTAAGTGGAACAACAAAATTGATGCCTGCCCCCAAAATCAATAAGTAAAAAAAAAGTCTTTTAATGCTCAGGATCAAGTAAAACAAGCTAGAAGAAGCAATATGAACCAAGTGAAAACACTATTTAAAGCAATTCTGCTGTAGCTGATTATCATTGGTAAGGTAGAAAAATCTTGTAATGGTGGGGAATAATTCAGTTACTGGATTTCCTGATCTAGAGTCCATTGTTCCACACATTTCTCTGATTAAGTGTTTCTCATTCAGTTTGTGACTTAGCCATTCTCTCTCCTTTCCTTCCTTTCTTCCTACTCTGTGATTTTACACATCGGTTTTCAAAAGTGGTCCTGGACCAGCAGCATCAGCATTACCAGGAAACTTGTTAGAAATACAGATTCTTCTATGCCACCCCGGACTTGCTGAGTCAGAAACTCTCAGGTCGGGCCAGCAACCTGGGTTTTAACCAGGTTAATGCCACTTAAGCTGGAGCACCTCTGTTAACATCCCTATTAGAAATTAATTGGGAGTAGAAAAGAAGATTTGATATTGAAAAGCTTACTTTTAACTCCTTGTTAGAAGTCCGATTAACTACTTGCCTGATTTTTTTTAAAAAATGTTTTAGAGTCCAAAGAAGTCGACACTAAATAAAGTAATGTTGACTTTTCCAGGCCTTCAGTTTATTTTCCTTTGTTTCTTCTACCAAAGGACAAAATAAAACTGTCCATGATTGCACAAAACTCAACCTGAAGTTAGAAGTACATGATCTAACTACTCATCTGTAGCACAGCATTGCTAAATCCGTATTTTAAAATTCATTGAGGCAATAAATGCTATCAAAGAAAATATCTTCCTCTTTAAGTCTAATTTCAGTATGACTCCCCCAAAATCATCTTTTGCATTAAGATTAGCCCAGACATCTGAAGAGCAGGTGAAAGATTTTGATAAATATTGCAGTTAGACTAAAAAGTATGTAGTTTTGCTATCTAAACTTCAAATTCAGAGTTCAAAACAAAGTTCAGAATGCTGTGCTTTTCCTGGCTGAGTTTTTTTCTAAAGTAGCAGCTGTGAAAACAAAAATGTATTTGTTTAAATTGGCAGGTGAGTGTGGCATCTCTATGAATCATACCTATGGGTGAATCATCTATAAGGTGGATTTTTTAAGTTGAGGTTTTCTAAATAAGTTACAACATTAAGCATAAACTAAGAAATTTTGTAGGCTCCCTCTTCAAGGACATATCAGCCAGGAGGAGCTGTCATCCACTGCCTCATATGACCTCCTGGATTCTGCTTTTTAAACATGTGTAGGTGACTTCGGAACAGGGAATAATTATTAAAGGTGCCGACCTTGAGAACAAAGAGTGCATTGATTGATTGTATTTTTGCAGTGACCTTTGACCTTCCCTCACACCTCCTCCAAAACCAAGTTATTTTCTTGCCAGGTACCAGGAATGCCAGCGGTTACAAGATACACAGGATTCAAGAATAGAATTATTGTTTTTTTAATTTTTAAAACTTTGGTAAATTGTGAATGCTTTTGAAGGATTTATCTAGTCCATCTTCCATTCTTTGAATACAGAGACTAAAAGCTTCCTTTGCCTCTTCAGTCTTGAAGTAATGTTGCACATGAAGTTTTCTATCACCAAGTTCCTTGTGAGAAAAAAAGAGCTTCAGATTTCATACTTGGAAAAACCTTCGTGATTATCCTGTCCAACCATCCTTCCATTGCCTGAAACCCATTTACAGCAGCCCTACAGGAGGCCACTCAGACGTGCAGAGCTGGAAATCCTCCAGTGGAAGTGGGGAGGAGTGGGAATGGAGGACAGAGACAGAGGGTGTCGCTGGTTTCACTTATTTTGCCTGCAAATTTCCAGTTAGGAAATTTACATAAATCCTCATGGTCTTGTGGCAGTTGTAGTACCTTCATGACCCTAGTTTTCACAGTAATTTCCAAGCGGAGAAACCTGGCCTAAATCAGGATTTCTCAGCCTTGGCACTTTGCCCTCTGGAACCGGATAATGCTTTGGGGAGCAGAGGGGTGTGGGGAGGCCTGCCTTGCGCATTGTAGACCTGCAGCATCTCCGGCTCTACCCACTGGATGCCAGTGGCTCTCACCTCCCCATCCCCATCCCCACCCTTTATTAGACAACCAAAAAAGTCTCTAGACATGACCAAATATCCCCAGTGAGGGGCTAGGGGTATGCAAAATCTCCAGTTGAGAACCACTTTTCTAAACTAACAATGTGTTTTCCGTGATACAGAGTCCCAAGGGAACATCCAAATTACGTACTTTAGAAAAAAACTAGTTCTTAACTTTTTCAAATCAAATAAACAATTCCATAATTGACAGAATGTTAGTACAGTTCTCTTGCGGTTTTTGTGCAATGGATGGAGAGCGAATATTTCAGTCCATCCTGCCTTATTAAGTGACTGTGAAAACAAACTACTGCAATAGGTACCTTAAAAAAACAAATAGCAGCCTTATTACATAGATTCTAAGACACCCTCAGCTTTAAGATGCACACAGATTTTTGTAACTTTTTAGTATAACATGCAGAAAAGTACACATATCACAAGTGTGCTGAATTACTGGACTTTCACAAACTGGACATCCCGTAACCAGCAACTAGATAAAGAAACAAGATTGCCGGCACCCCACCAGCCGTGACATTGACTCACTTTCCTCTGTCAGCACCACCCTTGATCACCCTGCAGTCATCCCCACTCCACAGCCTGGCTGTTCCCTTTGCAGGGCTCTCTCTGACTTGCTCCCTCCTTCCATTCAGGTCTCTGCAGGTACACCCTCTTCTAAGAGCCTCCCCAGAATCCTGAATTACTCCCTCCCACCCTGCCCCTGCCTCAGCTTTCTTTACAACTGTTATCACAATCTATTGTCTAACTCCCCAACATCTCATAACATTCTATAACTTAGCATATTGTGGGGGCTCAGGAAAGCTCAGGGAGCTCATATGGAAGGCATGAATGAATAAATCCAAATTTCAGAAATTTTAAGATGAGGAAAACGCAAGTCTTGGAATTGAGGATATACCATCATAATTCTATTTACTGAGTGCCTACTATGTGCCAGACATTTGCAATAAAAACACACATTATTTCTTTTAATTTGCATAATAACCATGCCAAGTGGACATATCAGTTAAGTCGCTTTCAGATATAAGTAACAAAACCCAACTAAAAGTGGATTAAATAAAAAGAATATTGAATATCCAAAGAAATGGATGAGAGGGGGGGTGGCTCCCGATTTAACCACTTCTGCAACTCAGAGATGTTATAGTTTCAGTGTGGCTTCTCTGCCATTTCATTAGCTTTGTCCTCATGGTCACAGATGTCTGTAGCCATTCCAAAAAGCGCATCCTTGCTGAACAGTGTCCAGGGCAGGTGGAGAGGAGCTTTGCACGCACTTCTCTTCTTATCAGTGAGGATGATTTTTTCCAGACTCCTCTGATATCTCATTGGCCAAAATTCTGTTATATATTATTATGGAACAAATGTTTGTGTTCTTTCCAAATTCATATGTAGAATTCTTAAATCTCAATTTGATAGTATTTGGAGGTGGGGTCTTTGGGAGGTAATTAGGTTTAGATGCCATTGGGAACTTTGGAATAGTATGTATGATAGGGATGCAATAAGAGAGACAAAGATAAGACAATTATGTAATTTATGGTCTGAATGAGCACACTTTTGAGAATAAGAGGGTTGCTAACAGAGGATGTACCTGCACATCAGGTGTCATCCGGATTCTCCTGGTAAAGCAGAAATGTATGGTCACCCTAGAAACCAACACCAACCCTGTGGAGGGAGCCACTTTTGGAGAGCATGGGTAGTGATGAATCCTCTCAAGCGATGTCAGTACAGGGTCAGAATCAAAGAGAATAATTAATAGCTAGGCATACAAAGTTGGGGGAAAGTGAGGCAGGACTATTAGAAGGTCAAAAGATGAGGGATCTCTCTTCGAGTGGCTGGCGATAATCTAAGACCAGCATTGTGCAACAGCATCGTCTGCAGTGATGGACGTCGGCGATGTCTCGACCCACTTACCTCCTGTGGCTATTGAACAAATGACTTTTTCATTACAAAGAAGTGTAAGTGTAAATAGCCACTTGAGGCCACCGTATTAGAAAGTGCTGGTTTGGATTAAACCGAGAGAAAAGTGAAGCAAAAATCAAAAGGCAGGATAGGGGTTTACTATACAGATTTTGGAGTAAACATAACTGTATTTAGTTCTGTGTAATGATGAAGTTCCAAATGTGACAGTGCTTTATAAGAACCAAAGACAAGAGGTGGTGGGACCTAGGATGGTGAAGAATGAAGTCTGGATGTGGGCAGTCGTGGGCTTGACCCATGGAGGTGGTGGGAGGCATCTCACACTAAGGTCCTTGAGGAAAGGTAAGTGGGTTCCCCGAGAACATGAGATGAAAACCACAAGGTAAAGAGAAAAGCATGAGGGATTGGCCAAGATTTCAACAGGAGAGTTTCGGGTTGTGGTTTTCAGATACTGCCTGTGTTCCAGCTTTCCTGGAGAAGGCATTCTGAATCCAAAAGAGTGCAGACTCCTCTCATTAGCCCTGGTCACAGCAAGGAGGCAGAGGGGAAATTTAAAATTTGCTTCCTTTGGACAAAGGAGAATGGTAGTGGTTAAACCTTTGTTGTTTTTAATGTCTGTACTATCCTAGGTTATTCAATGTCAAAATATTTAAACTGAAATGAGTGCTAAATTGTACTTAACAATAAATAATTTTATTTTTCAGATCTGCTTTTACTTTGGAAATGCACTCCATTTAGAGGTAAGGAACCAAAGGAATTATTTCTGTCTTTTGGACTCAGGCTTCATTTCGTGGAAGACAATGAGGCCGTGCATCAGCCAGATTAGAAACGCGCACTCCCCTAGACCCAGATCTGCCCACTCAAACGAGTGCGCAGGAACATGCCTCGAGGGATGTTGATGCGCCATTTGGGGAGCAATCTGTCCACCGATAAGAGAATGATGTAACAATTTATGGTACATGCAAGAATGTCAGTGAGAAAGTACTGAATGAAAAATCAAGGGGCAGAATGAGAAGTATAGTATATTCTATTTTTACAGGAAAATGACCTTTATACATGTACAAATGTGCAGTCATGAGAAAAGATCATAAAAGATATTCATTTGTCAGGTTGTGAACAGTGAATACACTGAAGTATGAAAATGTAGAAGGAAGTTTTACATTATAAACTTTAATGTTATTTAATGTCTTGTTTCCTAATTTAGCTTTTTTAAGTTATAGAATACTCTTTAAACAAAGAAAATCAATGACCTAGTGATAACCAATGTAAATATCTCTAAATAAAATGCATGGTATAGAAAGCTATAAAATGAGTAAAATGATAAACCTAATAGCATAATCATTTCTGATCTTAAGATACTAGGTCAGATGTGTTGAAATTTTCCTTGGATAAAATATATATTATCTATTAAAACCAAATTGAAAATTTATAGAATCATTTTCCACTTAAAGTTTCTATAAACTGAAGATGGGCAATTTAACCCTTTGCCCCATCATTAAAACAATAAATTCAGCCCTTGCTGGTGTAGCGCAATGGATTGAGTGCCAACCTGTGAACCAAGAGGTCGCTGGTTCAATTCCCAGCCAGGGCACAAGCCTGCGTTGCAGGCCAGGTCCCTGGTGGGGGAGGCATGAGAGGCAACCACACAGTGATGTTTCTCCCGTTGTCTTTCTCCTTCCCTTACCCTCTCTCTGAAAATAAATAAATAAAATCTTTAAAAAAACAATAATTCATTAACTGACATTTTCAGCAGTTTTAGGCAAATTGATATCATTAAGTTACTAAGATTTAGTCTTAAAACATTTAGTAATTCACTTTTAAAATATAAGCCACCACAGAAAAATTGAACTTTATTTTCAGTTAATAAGAAAAGAATTCTTATCTGACTTTTAATTTGTTCATTTGTATGGTCACTAAATTATTGTTTAACTTTTAAACTCTTCAGTCTGGGAAAATCTTTTCCTACTGGTAGAAACGGAGCCCGGCTGCTAGAGTGGTTTGGAGACAATCTGTTGAACTCCTACAGAATGTGCTGGAGTGTGTACATTGCCTCTTTGAAAATGAAGCCTGTTAAGAAATGTGAAATTAATACCTTGAACTTTACACAGCTGCCTTTAGAGTTTTAGTAAATTGCAGGATACCGTACTAATGTCTTAGAGTGCTTAATAATTGTTATGGCAATATTGTATCGTTGTAGGCCATAAACACAAGACATGAAGATAAGCTGCTTCCCAAACACACCCACTTAGTGCGGCAAAAGCGTGCCTGGATCACCGCGCCGGTGGCTCTTCGGGAAGGAGAGGATCTGTCCAGAAAGAATCCGATTGCCAAGGTACCTCCCAAAGAGGAACAGAAAATATATGCATATTACTAATATGTGATAGGAGAAGACTTTTATGTTCACTTTTAAATTTAAGGATAATTACATAGTGTACTTAATAAGTACATAAACACACACACACACACACACACACACACACACACACGGCCCAGCACAAATAGTGCCCCTTCTTTATTGCAAACTCTTTGATTACAAAATCATAAGCATGTAATTCTGTAACATAACAATATCACACTCAGCACACCATGTGACATTTTAGGTGAAATGTCCAAATTGCTGTCCATCTCATGCAAGACGTTCACATACCCTACCGACCACACCCAAGCAAGCCTTACTTCTGCCAGACCCTGTGTATTGTGGATGTAGTTGAAAACTAGCAAAGCTTAATTTTTAGGAGAAAACTTCCAGCGTTAAGATCTTCTTTCCCATTTTTTAAGATGCACCATCACTGGTAAAGATGTATATAATTTGGGGCTTCGATTCAACTAAGAGTTAAGGGATCTGGCACCAGCTGAATCTTTGTATAACAAAGCATTACAATAACCAAAAGAAGATACTCTCATATGTAGGGGATGAAAAATTCTTTTTCCTGCTACCATCCCACTTTCTGTGACTGGGGCCCTGTTGAACTGACAAAATATTAACGAGAGGCAAAAAAAAACAAGTTTATTAACATGTATATTATGCACATACCCATGGGAATATCCAGAGATAAGTGACTCAAAGGTTTGGTTAGAATTTGGGCTTATATAGCATCTTAGGAAAGAAGCAATACATTTTTAGGGAAATGACAGGCAAAGAAAAAGGACCTTGAATTTGTAGAGGCAGCAAATTGTGGAAAGGCAAACTAATGGTAGAAAAAGGCTAGTGAGTAAAGTTTGTTATGTGGATTTCTTGTACCGTCTCCAAACTGATAAGGGTCTAAAGTTGTCGGTGATGATTAACTTTTGTCCTTCTTGGTGGAGAGGAGAGAGAGATCACCTTCACAAATTTAGGTCCTGCTTTTAGACAAAGAGGGGGAGAGCAGAGAACTTTTTTTATATCTGCTGCTTCTCAGTTACCTTCACCTCAATATAAACTTACACCAAAGTGACACGTTTTGATTTGGCATATTCTGCCACTCTGCACATAAAAAGTAATTTTCAAAATGAAAAGAACGGATACCTGATGGATAGGGTGACCACATATCCCTCCTGAAATAGTCTTGATTTATGCCCATTGTCCTGGCTTAATAATTGATCATTCTTTTTTCACTCTCGAAGGATCCTGTTTTTATCAATTATATGGTAGTATCTCATGTGCAAAACAAAACCTTGGACTTTTCCCCTGTAGGTGTTCTCCATAAATTCTACCCATTTCAGTAAATGACACTGTAATTCCATCCAGTTTTTCAAAAATGTAGCAAGTATTACCCATTTTACCCCCAAAATATATTACAGGTCTTCCAGCTTCTCTCCACTGCCAGCCCCTAATCAAGGCAGTGTCATCTCTGACCTGTGTTACCAAAAGGCCCTGGCCTTGTGTCCGAGCTCTCACTCTTGCCGCCCCCACCCCAGCACCCCAACCCCACTCTGGCATAGCTCATCCTCCAGAAAGCAGCCAGAGTGATCATTTGAGAAGATAAATCAAAGCCTGTTCACCACCTTAGTGAGACCCTTTTAACAACTTCCTGCTGCCGTGGAAGGAATATACTCTTTACCCCAGCCTACAGAGCTCTTGGGCTTTATCGGCCTTGGCCTCCTCCTCTCAGACCTCTGCCTCCGTCAGCCCCCATCCACCACCCTGCTACATTCCTAGCTGATATAATCTCATTCCAGCCCTCCGGGTTTGCCCTGCTGCTCCCTCTGCTTCGAATCCCCTCCCACAGGTATTTGCAGTATCTCTGTGCTTCTAGCCTCTGCCCCAGTGTCACCTCCTGAGTTCCCTTCCCTGCCTCACCCATCTCTCTCTGTCCCATCACTGTGTCAGCTTGGTTTGTGGCACAGTCATATCCAGGCTTTACTTCCTCTTCCCAGTGTTACAAATGTCGTATGTGAAGAGTTCCCTCAAATAAAGAACAGCAACGTAGCCAGAAGGCAACCATTTCCATTTTCCAGCAACATATAATCAGTACATAAAGATCTAGAATATTCTTTATAATGTGTGTGTGTACATGTATGCTTGGCAAAAAAACAGAAGCACAGAGATGGAGAAAGACAAACAGGCAGATGGACAGAAAACAGAAGTCCAGTCCAGTGAAAAGGACCCCTGGGACTGTTCTGCTCACCTTTTCACTCCGGGAGCAGAGCTGCTGTAGCAGCTTAGAAACCCCATCTGCTGTTCCCTGGGCTGTTCTCAGCAGCAACCTCCCAGCCCCAGTGCATGTTGGGGAGCCTATGGGCGGAAAGTGTAATCCTGAAGTTTCAGGGCAAAGAACTGACCAGGCAGGTGGGTGTGACGGGTTCAGTGATGTCTGAAGGAGGAAAGGGGGCAACCAGTTTCCTCCTTCCGTGGAAGTGCCTTCTTCATAGTTTTCAGAGGATCAAGTGGATGTATGAAGGTCTTTTTTCACCTTCTGTGCTAAATTTAAAATCCAGGCCCCCCCACAAGATGTATCCCTAAGAATATCCTTAACTTTACGACAACCCAAAGGAGCGGGCAATAGGATCCCCACTTCACAGACAAGAACACTGAGGCACAGAGAGGCTGAGGAACTGTCTTCGTATCGTCTAGCTCGTGAGTGGCTGAGACAGGATTAGAACCAAGGTTCTCTGACACCAGCACCTCTGCTCCCGAGTGCTTGTGTTTTCCCACCTCCCTCCTATCAACATGACAACTTCAGAAAGAAATCTTATTTTTAAAATATCCGCATGTTAGTTATAGAGTTTAACTTGAGCCATTCCTGTTATTTTTATGTTAGATACATTCTGATATTGCAGAAGAAAAAGGAATAAAAATTACATACAGATACACTGGAAAAGGCATCACAGAGCCACCTTTTGGTATCTTTGCCTTTAATAAAGACACTGGAGAATTGAATGTTACCAGCATTCTCGACCGAGAAGAAACACCATTTTTTTTGGTAAGAAGAACAATTTTATATATATTAGTTCGTAGTTTTTCTTTGGTAACAGTCATCATTTGTCTTCCTAATTTTTGATACTGTGGTATTTTAATTACCTTAGTAAATGTAACATCTTCCATTATCTATGCCCTGATTTCAGCTAACTGGTTATGCTTTGGATAAAGAAGGAAACAATCTAGAGAAACCGTTGGAACTCCGCATTAAAGTTCTCGACATCAATGACAACGAGCCAGTGTTCACACAAGACGTCTTTGTTGGGTCGGTGGAAGAGCTCAGTGCAGCACGTAAGAGTCTGCTATTTTTATAAATGAGTACCCAGAGTCATTTCACCCCGTTGTGTAACCGAACACGGAATCCTGTATCTTGGTGGAGGCTAAGAATTAACCACGGGGCAAAAAAACCTGTTGCTCTAGGTTTGGAATTTTTTGTATGTGTGATAAGTTCAAAACAATTCACATGACTTTTTTTTTTACTCTCAGTACAGATATGGTGGCTAGCTGACTTTGGCCCACTGGCAGTAGTTTGCTGACATTCGACTTAGATTATTTCTATGGTCATGTTCAATGACAATATTCAACGCAGTGTTCTACATGAACATTAGCAGGAGAGATTTCTCTTTGATCGTAGTGTAAAGAATAGCTGTGCTTCTGCCAAACTGTTGATATGTTAATAAGCACTTATTTGTATCTGTTTGTTCTTTCTTTGCAGTCGGTATTATAATCGTTATAAATACATTTGTGGCGCTCCTGTAGCAAGTGTTCAGGACTTCGCCCTAACCTTGTTTTAACCTTGGCCCTGCCCTCATCTGGTTTCTCCCACTCCTGTAACCCATTCCTCATCCATTCAACTTTTTGATCTTGGTAAACTGTGACTTTGATAAGCACCTGAAATCCTTTTTTGCAACAAGCTGAAATGATATGGAAAATAACATAACATGAGTTTCATTTTGGATACCTTTGTTTCTAACTCCAGATACACTCGTGATGAAGATCACCGCAACGGATGCAGATGATCCCAGCTCTCTGAATTCTAAAATTTCCTACAGAATCGTATCCCAGGAGCCTGCTGATTCTCCAGTGTTCTACCTAAATAAAGATACAGGAGAAGTTTACACAACCAGTATTACCTTGGACAGGGAGGTAAATATATTTTTATGGTGCTCATCTTTTAAACTCTCCTTTATTCTTCCAGGTTGTCCTCTATTTCTTTTTCAGCTTTCCTGCTTTGTTGTGTATTTCTCATTCCTGGGATGTGGGAACTCTTGGAATTATCTCCTTCTAGGGATGTGCTGTCCACCATGGCAGCCACTAGCCATTGGTGGCCATCGAACACCTGAAATGTGACTCCAAACTGAGATGTGCTATAAATGTAAAATCTAGCAGATTGGGAAGGCTTAGTATGAAAAAAAAAGAATGTAAAATGCCATCTTAACAATTTTTGTTGATTTTATGTTGAAATAATATTTGGTATGCTGTGAGTTAAATAACATTTATTTTTAAAATTAACATCACCAGTTCCTTGGTACTTTTTTAAATGTGGCTGCTAGAAAATTTAAAATTCTGTAAGCACAGCACTGTTGTGGGGCCCCTCCAGTCAAGATGCTGTTTGCTAGAGAGTTCTGACCTGTGGCTCTGTGACGAAGTGCCAGGAGTCTCTTCTACGGGTAATAGACATGCCGCAGAAGGCCAGAAGTGCACACAGCAGCCCTGTTTGGGTAATAGAACTGTTTGTAAAGGAAAGAATTACTATAAACCCCAAATTGGAGGAAAATTTGAATAAGTTTTCTAGCAATGGTATCCAGCCTTTTGGTGTCTCCGGGCCACACTGAAAGAAGGGTTGTTTTGGGCCACACATTAAATACATTGCGACACATAATCGCAAAAAAATCTCAAAATGTTTTAAGTAAATTTACGGTTTTGTGTTGGGCCACATTCACAGCCAGCCTGGGCCGCAGGTCAGACACTCCTGCTTAAAGGCTGTTCTGTCAGGCATTTCACATTTTTATTTCTAACTCAAAGGGAAAATTTTAGAAGAAAGAAGGGAGATAGAAGATTTACAAATGCTACATACTTTAAAATTCCTTCTTTGTAATGCTACATACTTTACAAACTCCTTTGTAAAGTACTTTACAAAATACAAAGATTTTAACAACGTGCATGACGATCCTAAGAACACTGTGTTGTCATCAAATACAAATCATCAGCCAAGTACAGTCCGTGTATTTTGTATTGCTTGGGAAAATGATTTCACTCTGCCCAGCGAGGGAGAAGGTTGTGCCCAACTTTCCTATCAAGATCTTTGTAAAATTAAAGAATTCCATGCTCTTAAAACTCTACTCCATAGCTTTTCACATGAAATTGGAACGGACAGAGTGTTATTTTCCCTGAGTTCTGCCCTGCACAGCAGCCCCATGCGCGGGCACCGGCCGCTCCGCTCTTCCTCAAACTGCATCCCACCACACTGAGTGAGGGCCCACTGGGGACCCCATGGAAGTAAGGGTTCACTTTGTCGTAACATCTGAGATGTCGTTCTCTAGGACACGCTGTCTTAGAATCATCTCTCTCTGGAAGTCTGGACAAGTTTTCTTGGAGACAGGGCCATCTTTGCTGAACTGTTAGCTGAAAATGAAGTGTGGGGCAAAAATTTCCTATGGCTCCGCCATCACCTCCAAGGTGGAGCATCTACATTTTGAACAGCACTCTTGGGTACAGACTGTTTTAAGGAGAGACTCATGTCCTGATAATATCTCTAATGACTGTTTAAGAATTTGACTAATACCACCAAGGACATTTCCAAGAATTTGACCGTCAACAACTGCTCCAGGCTTTTTTGTCCTTCTAGAAAAGCTCTGAGAGCAAATAGACATCTTCACACAAATAATAGCAGGTCATGAAAATTATTTATGAATAAATTATACTGTTTATTTTGTTGATGATACAGTAAGCTAGAAAGACAGATTTGGGAGTGATCTATTTTCACCCCAGCTGGGTATTTTTCACTGCCCTGCAGAAACACAGCAGCTATACTCTGACAGTAGAAGCAAGAGACGGCAATGGGCAAATAACGGATAGACGAGCAAAGCAAGCTCAAGTTCAGATTCGTATTTTGGATGTCAATGACAATTTACCTGAAGTGAAAAGTGAAGTGGTAAGTACTATTTTTATGACCAATGTATCTACTTAATCATATTTTAGTTTTATCTAAATATATATCAGTTAAATTTGTGTTACATTAAAATAAATGTCCTGTGTTCCTGTTTTGCAGTATGAAGGGATAGTTGAAGAAAATCAAGCCAATATAGAAGTTATGCGCATAAAAGTGTTTGATGCAGATGAAATAGGCTCCGATAATTGGTTAGCAAATTTTACATTTGCATCAGGAAATGAAATGGGTTATTTCCGCATAGAAACTGATACTCAAACTAATGAAGGAATTGTGACCCTTATCAAGGTAGGTACTTAGTGTTCAAGAATGGGAGCATCTGTGCAGATTACTGCCCTGTTTTGAGCCCCAAACACCTAAGTGTCTGTATACTCAATTTAACTGGCAACACAACTTTTTGAGATAGGAGCCATCCCTATTAGCCCAAGTCTGTGGTCAGTATGAGGTCACACTACAGTTAATTTCAATCAGGGGTACTCTAACCCTAGCCTGACAGCCTGATGCCACCGGCATCATTACTGCTGAGCACACTTCCGGTCTCGCTTGCAGCCTGTGCCTAACTACTATTCCTCCGTCATGACCTCTTGTCTCTACTCAGTGTCTCCCAACCAACCATTTCTTACTTAAACAACTTAACAATAAAGCCAATCTTATCAATAATGTCTAAACACAAAAGCCGTAATGAGTTGGTAAAGCTCTAAACCAGTTGTCCTAACGCTTCCAGAGTGCCTGAGAATTGCTTGGTAAACCCACGTGCCCAAAGTGCAGGCTCCTGCGCCCCAGTGTCAGTAACCTGGGATTGGGTCGCGCTCAGGAGCTTGCCTTTACAACAGAAATCCACTTGTGATTCCAATGTAAGTAGTACGACTGTTGTGAAACATAATGTTCTAACCTCATGTACTTACTTGAAGCAATAAAGGAGAAGTTAAAAGGTCATTAAACATATGGATAGATTTTTTTTTTGTCTAGCAGAGTGAGTAAGGAAGAATATCCATGTATTTTTAAAGGGTTTATGATAGAATTGCTTTATCAGACTTTGGAATAAAATGCAAAGCTACAGTGTTCAAAATACTGATATTTCATGAATCACACACAGACAAAAATTGATTATAGAAGTTTCCAAATTGTTACAAAAACTTAGTAAATGACAGAGCAGAAAAAGATCTAACAGTGGGAAAAGGAATAAGGATACTATAAATGTATAAGAGAATAGAGAAAAGTTAACTTCAAGTTTCATGGTAGTAGAGCGGGGGAAAATAAGAGTGCCTCATGTTTAAAGGGAAAACACACATTGTAATTATTAAAGAAATGGATAGTGGCATCGGAGATGAAATAGATCTGTCTGCTCATATGGAAGTGAACATACTTTTAGTCATCAGTTATAGGTGTAACCATGCTAGATGCCTGAGTTAAAAAGTCTATTACACACACACGGAGAGACACTTAGTGAGGAGATAGAAGTGTTGACGTATTCTCAGTGTACCAGGGTGGCGCAAAAAAGGATATAGTTTTTCAACCTAAGGTGACGTGGACCAAAAAACCAGTAAAATTAGGACCTTGGCTGGTGTGGCTTAGTTAGTTGGACCCACAAACTGAAAGACTGCAGGTTCAATTCCCAGTCACGGCACATGCCTGGTGTGCAGGTTCGGTCCCCAGTTAGGGTGAATACAGAAGGCAGCCATTCGATGTTTCTCTCCTCTTTCTCCTTCCCTTCCCCTTCCTCTAAAATCAAAAACAAAAATAAAAAAAAAAAACAGTAAAATTAGTATTAAAACAGCAGCCACAAGAGTTGAGAATTTCAAATTAACTGTCTCAATTATATAAAAATTTCTTCCAAATTAGAAGGGCAATAATCAGGTCCCTTTGAAAAGTTGGACAAAGAAGATATACAAAGAGCTAATACAGCTCTAAAAAGACACCCAACATGATTAGTCATTAGAAAAAGTGAAAATTAAAATTACATGAGATGCCCCGGCATTAGAATGGCTCTAATAAAAAAATTGAGAACACAAAGTATCAGCAAGGATACGAAGAGACTAGAATTCTTACGTATTGCTCAAGGAAACAAAATGGTATAGCTAAAGTGGCTGTTTTCTTAAATATTAAGCGTAGAGTAAGTAGTTCATGACCAAACGATTTAATACTAAGTATCCACCCAAGAAAAATAACACAAAAACTTGTATGCAGATGTTCATAGCAGCTCTTATTTGTAATAGTTAAAAATTGATGACAATCCAATGTCCATCAACTGATCAGTAGATAAAATGTCGTGTATCCATAAAATGGAATACTATTGAGCAGTAAAAAGGGATGAAGTACTAAAACGTGCTACAGCGTGAATGAACCGCTAAACCATTTTGTGTAAGAAGCCAGACCAAAATGCTACATACTGTATGCTTTCATTTATGCAAAATTTCTAGAGAAGGCAAAACATAGAGAAAGCAGACCAGGGGGTACTGAGAGCTAGGGGTGTCAGTGGTAATTGACTTCAAACAGGCACAAGGGACTTTTGGGGATGAGGGAAAATGTTCTAAAACTGGAAGGTAGTGATGTTTGCAAAACCACATAGGGTTACTAGAAATCACCGTGCTATACACTTTGCATGGAGAAATTTCACTGAAGGTAAATTATACTTCAATAAAACTGTCGGGGGAATAAAAGGTAAAGGAGAGTAGATACTTTGAGTTGTGGAAATAGAGATAGTAAATCATCACATGAAAAACAGTCTCAGCTTTGTTAATAAATGAGTTTAAAATCTTCGGTACGGCTAAAAATGGCAAAATGGACATGATAACTATGTTGACAATTATAAAAAATAGCTATATATGCCCTTATACATTGCTCTTGATGCTGAAAATGTTCCTACCCTTTTTGGATCATTACGGCTACGTACAGAAAACTGCGAAACAGTTTGGGTTGGCCCTGAACCTGGCTCATTTATTTCAAGGTTGTCTTGGCTTTCCATGGTCTTTGAATAGTAATGACATTTGTCTGGAACATTTAATTTCTTATCCAGTATACATGATGCCATCAAAACAAGCATGCTAAGTACCAGAGCATCCTAAAAAAAAAAATTCACAAGGACTCTATAATCACAAAGCATGTTTTCATTAGTCATTTTCTGTTGTGTTCTTGTCCCAATATCATGGTGACCCATATAAAAGAGGAGGTGGGGGAAGTTATTACCCATCTAGAACACTACTGAGAGGAACACAGATTTCATAATAAATCATCCAAAAACAAAGGTGAACTGTAATTTCATGTAAACTCATGTAATGTAGTTAGTGGTATACTGGAGAAACCAGCAATGAGTCAGTGCATCTAAATGGCCAGGGCTACTAGAAGTAAAAAGTAACTGAACTTAATAAAGGTTGACTTTTTTAGTCGTAAAATATAGCTCAACAGAGGAAAAATAATTCGTATAAAAATGTTCAGAGCACTATAAATTACATTGCAAATAGCCTGAATGCCTAAAAATAGAATGACTAGGTAAAGTAATAGCTAAATAATAGAAAACTGTAGAAATATTTTTAAAAAGAAAATAACATAAAATCTGACTAAATGAATAAAATGTACTTTTTTTAAATATTTTATTTATTTATTTTTAGAGAGGGGAAGAGCAGGAGAAGGAGAGAGAGAAACATCAATGTGTGGTTGCCTCTCATGTGGTCCCCACTGGGGACCTGGCCTGCAACCCAGGCATGTGCCCTGACTGGGAATCGAACCTGCGATGCTTTGGTTCGCAGCCCGCGCTCAATCCACTGAGCTACGCCAG
>CM052547.1:28461974-28606954 GCA_028533065.1 Trachops cirrhosus | reverse complement strand
AAATATTTTATTTATTTATTTTTAGAGAGGGGAAGAGCAGGAGAAGGAGAGAGAGAAACATCAATGTGTGGTTGCCTCTCATGTGGTCCCCACTGGGGACCTGGCCTGCAACCCAGGCATGTGCCCTGACTGGGAATCGAACCTGCGATGCTTTGGTTCGCAGCCCGCGCTCAATCCACTGAGCTACGCCAGCCAGGGCATAAAATGTACTTTATACCACAACTCACAAAGAACAGTATTTGGAGCGAGGTCCATCTTTTATGGCTTAATAGCAAACCAGATATTAATGGGCATTGTGCTAAAAAGGAGAGGGGGTAGGTTCTTTGCTAAAACACGTGTGAAAACCCCTCGACTTAAGAAGGGTAAACAGTGCCCCTCCCATGGGAGGCTTCTGCTCTTCCGTGTGCCAACATGCAGAGAATGTGTCGGGGGTGGAGCCAATGGTGCCACCACTGTTTCTGTAACCCTTTCAGCAGAACAAACCCAGGAAACACTTTAAGGAATATTCATTTATATTAAATGTCTGCTGAAAGGGTTAATAATTGCATGTAATTGTTACCAGTGAGTTGGAGTACTCAGTGCTGCCCCATTCCCCATCTGTTACGTTGTTATGTCTAACATCAAAAGCACATGTGGGCGCATGTGTAAATGTTTTATGTGTGTGTCCTAGTTGTTTTCTCTTTTGAAAGAGGTCCCTTTGATTTTGCCTTCCTAGGAATTAGATTATGAAGAAATGAAGCATCTTGACTTTAGCATTATTGTCACAAATAAAGCACCTTTTCACAAATCCGTTAAGAATAAATATAAGCCGACACCCATTCCCATCAAAGTCAAGGTGAAGGACGTGAAAGAAGGCATCCATTTTAAAAGCAGCACCATCTCAGTTCATACTAGTGAGAGCATGGACAGATCAAGCCAAAGCATGATAATCGGAAAATTTCAAGCCTTTGACGAAGACACTGGAAAACTAGCCCATGCAAAGTAAGAAACAGTGATGACCATATTTCCTCATTCTGAATTACTTTAAATGCCTGTTTTCAAAAAATCATAATGAAATTTGAACATTTCACTTATTTTCACCCAGCATTCTACTTCCCTAAAGGTCTATAGATTAAATTCCCCCAGACCCTATTCCCTCTGCAGCTTGAGTGCCGGGCTGGGTTCCGCACCTCAAAAAGTTCTGGCTAGCGAAGGCTGAAAAACTTTCTAAAATCTGTTTCGTTTCCTAAAAGAGTACTCAAGGTAGGAAAGTAGCAAATTGTATTGCAAGTTCCACTTGATACCAGTTTGGTTAAAAGAAATAGTTGCCTAATTTGTTTTAATATGGAGAAACCAGTTTCATTTGCACATAAATCCTGTAAATAACTCCGTATTTAAACCATGCTATTTGGTACAGGGACTGATGAACCTTTTATGCTTGTCTTGGTCGTGGTGACCTTTACTCAGATACAGGTGTTGAGGACCTACTAGATGCCACCACTGTGCTGAAAGGGACTGGGCTGGGCCCCCTCTCTAGTGACACCTTAGTTTAAATTTTCTAAGTAAATTTGCATTTTAGATTACAGAGCCACACATGCCATGGAAAGACAACCCCACAGAACTATTATTTATGGAACTCAGTTACAGTGATTACGGCTGAGTTTAAAAGCCCGGCCTGCCACCCAGATGCACAGTCAGTTGTTTGGTTGCTTATCTGTGCTTACGCCTGGGTAAGGACACTTACCACAGTGTCCCTGGGTGCCAACACTTCACATCCTGTCGACCGTAGCAAGAATAGGAATGTGAACGTGAAGAAGCTTTTCAACAATCTCTTTCCTTTCAGTGACTGCTTTTAATGGCATTCATCTCCCAACAGTAGCAAATAGCCTTTTCCCAAAATGACATTAACAAACAATCGCCACTGTGTGTTCCGCAGTGTCTTAGTGACCAACCTGCTTCTTCTGCGTTCAGTAGTCCAGTTTTTACTCCCATGGCTCTAACCCTCGCAAGGCAGCCCCTCACCGATGCTCTGGATGATTGTTTCTCACTGCCGTCCACCTCGAGGTTTAGCCATTCTAATTAATTATCCTGCAGTAATACTGTGGCTGTTTACTGAAACTTCTGTTTCCCACCTAACTATTTAATTTTGGATGCTGTTTTTATTAAGAGTGATGAATTTATCAGAAGTTATGTTCTGCCTGGAAAAGTCATGAACCACGTCTCTTTATTTCTTTAATTCTTTACCAGGCCATTGCAGAACTTTAGAATGAGAAGGATCTCAAAGATCAATTCAAACCTGCTGTGTTACACATAAGGAATGGGATGCACAGCCAAGTTAAATAATGTTCTGACATTTCCCTAACAAATTAGTGGTTGCTATTTAGAAATGCTGACAAGAACAGCAGAAGAATTATTTCCTTAACTTTGTCATAACTCACTATTTTACTGATTATTCATATGCATCAATTGTTTGTAGATATTTGGCATACATGAGCTGCCATCCGACTTTGAATGGTGTCTTATTTTTATCATAGACAAGAACGGAAACTTCCTTAAATGTGGCCACACGTGAAATGTGATCCTTATCACTAAGACTCTGCCTTTATTATCATAAGTACTAATGTGGGAACCACTGATGGCAACAGAGTCCAGGTTTTACGATTCCAAACGTGAAATTCAGAAACACTCATGAAAATCCAAATGTATTATCACTTACTGGTAGAAATATTAAAAGGCAGAAAATTTAGTTAAAATGTACAGTGGCATTTTTTAAAGAGCATTATAAACAAATATTGCTATAAACTAGCAATATTAGGCACTAAGTGTGCCTAAACAGCCACTTAATAGAAAATAAGTTGTCAATCTGGTTGAATGAACCAGTTGCTCATGGTGTGGTTTGTATTTGGATATTTAAACTCGATGGTATTGAATTACATACATTTCTGAAGGCATGATATTTATCTTACCTTTCCCAAACTTAACTCCTTCCAAATCATTCTTGCTTTGAGGCAAGAAACCCAGAAATCACTTCATCAGCATTGTTTTTACATTTAACCATTTCTAACTGAAAGAAACCTATTGCTCTTAATAATTAACAATATTCCAAAATGTTAAAATACTTCCATTTTAAGGCAGCCATTGATTTTTAAAATCGATATTTTAAAATACTGGTAACATGCCAATAAACAATAGAATGTAAGACAACTTTTATCTACTGAGTTTTGTTGAGTAATTAAGTTATTCTCCAAAGGTTTATCCCAAATTTAAGGGAGACTAAATTGAAAGCTGTTAGACCACAGAGCAACTTGCAACCCTCCTAGCTTAGTAGGCAAAGGGTGGTCACCCTTGCATGTATGTCATGAGTATGTAAGGAAGGTTCCCAAATAAGAGTGATATGCACTAGAAAGGCACGTTTAGGCTGGTTTCAAGAAATTAAAAACATTCCAAACTAATATTGGTAACAACAACTTATACAGTGAAGTGAAAGTTAAACTTGAAAGAGTTGTAAATGTTAGAGATTCACTATTTATCCATAATTCAAAATTAATTTTGTTTTATAACAGATATGTCAAATTGGAAGATAGAGACAATTGGGTCTCCGTGGATTCTGTCACATCTGAAATTAAACTTGTAAAAGTTCCTGATTTTGAATCCAAATATGTCCGAAATGGTACATACACAGTGAAGATTTTGGCTATTTCAGAAGGTAAGTTATTAAATAGGTATTTTTCTTGACTAGATGTATTTTGCTGTTATTTTCCAACATCAGAGACCTTTTTGATTTTACAGAAAAACCAAATCTGTCCAGTGGATAAACCTTCACATTTCTACTTATTTAATGGATTAAGAGACACCGCTTGATCTGAATATGAAAACGTATCTAGGATACGAAGGGTCCTAATTCGTTACTGCCCTTCTCATCCAAATGGCAAAAGAATTCAAACTCTGTTTGTTACCAGCAGTATAACCAGAATATACATATTTTTTCTTATCTTTAAGATTCTCCTAGAAAAACCATCACTGGCACTGTTGTTATCACAGTTGAAGACATCAATGACAACTGCCCCACACTGGTCAACCCCGTGCAGAACGTCTGCGAGGACGAGCAGTTCGTCAACGTGACCGCAGAGGACCTGGATGGTTACCCGTACAGCGACCCTCTGACTTTCATCCTCGTCGACCAGCCCCCTGGAACGGCAAAAGAATGGAAAATCGTGCACAGAGAAGGTAAGCAAAGTCGTTGGACTACATATCTAAAATCTTTATAATATAGATTCTTTTATATTACATTTTCAACACAGTTTTTCCGGGGGATTATAAAATGAGGTTTTGAACCTTGGGCATAGCGTCTTTTATCTGGCTGTCAAAAATAGCCCATTTGGAACAACAAAAGAGAGAAAAAAAACAACCTAATGTCTTAAAGATAGTTGGGTGTTTTCTAAATTGCTCTTGAAGATGTTTTTGCCCCATAAACTGAGAAGTACCTTGTCTGTCCAGGCAAACAATCAGAGTAGGTGCCTTCTAAAACAAAAATCTTGAAGTATGATGAGAATTTCGTGCAAAATGACATTTATTGCCCCAGCTGGTGTGGTTCAGTGGACTGAACGCCCAGCCTGAGAACCGAAAGGTCGCCAGTTCGATTCCCAGTCAGGGCACATGCCTGGGCTGTGGCCAGGTCCCCAGTTGGGGGTTTGTGAGAGGCAACCAATTGAAAGGCAACTGATGGTTGTATCTCTCAAACACTGATGTTTCTCTCCCTCTCTTTCTCCCGACCTCCCCCTCTCTCTAAAAGTAAATAAATAAAATCTTTAAAAACATTTTTAATGACATTTATTGATCACTTACCGTGTACAAGGCACTCTGCTGCCCCTTCCTATGCATTATCTTGTTTAATTCTTACTCCATAACATCATTCCCTCTTTATGGCCGAGGAAACCTTGACTTAGCTAGAGCTAAGGAGCTTGTTCAAGGTCATAGGCTAGTGTGTCACAGACACCACATTAAGAAGGGTCTGTCTGACCCCTTCATGCCAGATGGCCGTGTGCAGATACCCATATCGTGGGCATAGCTGCCTTCTTGATGCGAGCCTTTGGGTGCCCTTCAGGGTGGTTTTAAATGTACAAAAACCTATCCAAAAGGATATTTTTTTCTAAATAATTAGTGTTCATTTCTGAAAAGTCTCATATATAATACCCAAGTTTTTCTTTTTTTATTCAAAGTTTTTCTTAATTTATGATTTATTGTTATTTTAAGTCTAACAAATTTTTACAATCACTTTAAATGGCTTTTAATGATGTTAAAGTTGATGATGGGTACCATTGGGATTAATTATGCTCTTCTCTCTATTATTGTCTGTTTAAATTACCTTAATAAGTTTTTTAAGAAATGATAAAGTAAAGGTCATTCAGTGGAATGTCATTTAACTTGCCACTTGTTTGTCACTGTATTCCCAGTACATTAAACAAGTCCTAGCATTTGGTAAGCCACGCATATTTGTTAAGATTAATCATCGTGAAAGTAAGGCATGCCCAAATCCTATCCTTTGCAATTGACCTGCACATTTGGAGTGTCTGGATCAATTTTAGCCAGCACACGGAGTGAATTCAACAGAGCAGCTAAGCAGCATTCAACCAGCACCTGTGGGCTGGCTGGGCTCCAGGAGCAGCCTTTTACCGAGCCCCGCGCTGCAGGGACTGTGGTGTGGCCCATGGGCCCCAGTTCCTTGCCTGCTCACGCACCCCAGGTCTGGAGGGCCCTCCTGGGCTGGAAGTGGACCCTGGTGGCCGTGAAGTGAGACAGGGTGCAGTGGCAGCTTGTTGGGGATGTGATCCAGTGTTGTGAGAGTAGGGGCTTCAAGGTGGAGGGGATGAAGATGCTTTGGGTCTGGGAAGGCCCCAATGTGGTCCACGCCTCAAGTGCCATGTAGAGCCCTCTGACTCAACTGAGGCTGCCCCAGGCACCATCCTCCTGGGAGACTTCAGCTTCCACATCAGTAGAAACAGCATCCCTGCCAACAATTCCGTGGAGGAAACCCAGAGGGAGACCCAACTGTGGTTCCAGAGCAGTGACCTGGTGGACTGGACAGACAAAGCCCACTGCGGCCTCTACCCAGCCTGAGCCTCAGGCTGCCCATCTGTCCCAGACCACCTCCCTGTTCACCTTCTGCCCCGACCCAGGGCAGCTAAACCAACTTTATGTGCTTTTTGGTATCCTCAGCCAGCAAGAGAACAGACCAAATCTTTTCCATACCAAAATGCCAGACCACCTTTGGGGTGTCTCCAAAAGTGGGTAGTTTAACCTCCCCTTCAGGGGAGACATTAAAATTCATTGTGCCATGCAAAAAAAAAAGAGAGAAGTTAAGAAAAAATAAAGGTTCTAACTGGAGCTAATTATTGTGAGCCATTAGAGAATGTTTCTATAATTTAATCTTGCCTCTACCTTGGTAATCACTCATTTTTTTTTGCCTCTTACCACTATAGGTACCAGTGTGCTGCTACAACAAAGTGAACGAAAGCTTGGGAGAAGTGAAATTCAGTTCCTGATTTCTGATAATCAGGGTTTCAGTTGCCCTGAAGCTCAGACCCTTAAACTCACGGTTTGCAAGTGCCTGGACGGCAGTGGCTGCGTGGAAGCGCTGCGTGAAGGCTACGTTGGCCTGGGGCCTGCAGCCATTGCCTTAATAATTTTTGCTATCCTGCTCTTGCTACGTAAGTGTTTTTAAAGCCAGTCTTTGGCTCTTTTAGTAATTAAGGGCATGACTAGTGTTTAGTTACTAGCAGTTACTGATTTCTTTACAGTTACTGCTCACCCCACTGAAACACTAGAGGCTGAGGAGGGAAACAAGAATTGATCATGGATAAATTCACCGAAGTTGGTTATAGCACTCCTCAGAATTTTGTTATAAAAATGTGTTATTTCCTGATTTAAATAACCAAGGTTATCATGCATGATCTTCCGCCACCTTTTAACATAGACCTTGTTGGTGTCCCCATTTTTTTTGTTTTTTTCTTTTTATTGATTGATTTTTGAGAGAGAGAAGGAAAGAGAAACATCAGTTTGTTGTTCTACTTATTTGTTTATGCATTCACTGATTGCTTCTTGTATGTGCCTTGACCAGAGATCGGACCTGCAACGTTGGCATATCAGGATAATGCTCTAACCAACTGAGCTACCTGTCCAGGGCTTAATTTTTTTTTAATTTAAAAAAAATTTTACATTACAGTCTACATTCAATAATATTTTGTGTTAATTTCAGGTGGACAGCATAGTGGTTAGACAATCATATACATTACAAAGTGTTCCCCCTGATATTTCCAGCACCCTCCTGGCACTGAGTATAGTTATTACAAGATTATTGACTCTGTTTCCTGTGCTGTACGTTACACCCCATGACTGTTCTGTGACTCCCAGTCTGTACTTCTCAGTCCTTTCCCCTTCTTCACCCATCCGCCCAGCCTTCCTCCCTTCTGGCAACCATCAGTCTGTTCTCTGGATCTATGAGTCCGTTGCTGTTTTGTTTATTTATTGATATTGTTCTTTAGATTCCGCATATAACTGAAATAATGTGGCTCTTGTCTTTCTGACTGGCTTACTTCACTAAATCGGTGTCCCCATTTTGATAATCTCTGTGAGGGAGAGATGTCTCCAGTGCCCAGTGCCTAGAACAAGCCTTGCCCACAGGAGGTGCTCAGACCTGGTTTGCTGCATGAATTTGGATTATGGACACAACGTTATTTTATGAACTCCTTTTATGTTCATTGATCTTTGCTTTGCACATTCAACTTGTCAGAGCTGCCCTCCCCCACCCCATACACTCTGTTGGGCTTGCCCTTCCCCTGAGCCAATAGTAGTGAGACCTCTGAGTGCATCCATGCCCCCTGACATGACAGCCAGTCCTGCCTGCTCTGCATGTCCTCCAAAGACCTCGGGTTTCCTTTCATGAAAGAACACAGGACTGCAGCCTGGGGTCACGTGGCCAACACTCCACTTGACCACTGAGCATGGGTGGAGGACCATCTTCATGGCAGCCCCAGCTCTCTGTGACAGGAAGAGCTGTTTAAAGCCATCAGCAGATGTGCAGTTGAATGCACAGCACTCAGCAGTTTACAGGGTACTTTTATACCATCTTTCTACTTTATGATACAGGCACAGAACAGCAAACGACTTGTCTCAGCTTCCCAAGTTTGCAGGGAGGTCCTGGAGCTGGGGCTGCATCTTTTATGTGGGGATTCCTTGCACCCCCTTCTCATCACACATTCCCCAGGGCATTTTGGGTATTTGTCACGTGGTACACACTTGATAAATATTTGTTGAATTTGTATAAATATTGGATTGCCACGGGCTAATTTCAGTCTTTTTATTACAGTAGCTGTGACTGTGTTGTCAACTGTTGTGCATAAAAAGAGTCTGGGGGTAGTCACTTTGTCATTGGAAGATGCCAAATGGGAGTGGCAGTAAAACCTGTTGTGATTTGGGGCGCACTGCTTGCAGGGTGTAATTAATTCTTTACTACCCAGATCAAGAGGCCAACACTGGCCTTCACTTGCTCCTGGAGGTAGAATCAAATTTGAGGAGGGAGCTCTGAGATTGGATGGAACTCTAGATCTATTCTAAGGGTTTTAGTGTAGAATTGTTTTAGCAAATAGTCAACTTGAACCTCAGTGAGTCTGCCTTTTGCCAAAATCTACTCTAGGATGAACTGGTGAAAAATAGAAGTTCCAGTGTATTTGAACATATGAAAATGTTTCTACCCTGAGGAGCTTTTGATTTGTCTAACACGTAGATATTTTGTTTTGGATAGTGAATATTCTCATATTAAAAATTAAAGTGGTTTATGGGAGTAAAAGATAGAAAATTGTACTTGAACAACAATTAAAATAAAATGTAAAAAATTAAAGTGGTTTAAAAGGCCAAAAAATTTAATCTTTAAGTTGGTTTTGATGATTTGGATACTATCGAATTCAGTCTTAGCGTCCCACCCAGTAACCACGCTCAGCCTCTCAGTGAGGGACAAGGCCTCTGAACCTGCCCGACTCCCTCATCCTGCCTGTCGACTTTGGTGTGGCTCTCCCCAGACAAGCAGGTGAGGTCAGATTGGGGTGAAGAAAAGAAAAATAGAAATAACGCTGTAATGAGTGAAGGCTGACCTCCAGGAAGTGATACGCATATTCCAAAATTATATAACATACATTTTTTAAAAGTTCAGGACTCACCTTTTATTTGTATTTAATTTTGTTTTTTTCCAGTTGTACCCCTTCTTCTGCTGATGTGCCATTGTGGAAAGAGCGCCAAAGGATTTGCCCCCATTCCTGGCACCATAGAGATGCTGCATCCTTGGAATAATGAAGGGGCACCGCCGGAAGACAAGGTCAGATAATCAGATATCAATGGAAGTTGTCTCCTTTTCTTATTTTAAAGGGGCCTTGGGAAGCATTTCTAACATTTTAGGTCATGAGAGAGTAAAGTGGGCCTTACAGATTTCATTCACATGCCTTTGAATGAAACCTATTTTGTGCTTGTTGCCAGGGCAAAGTTGAGGTAGTGTTGCTGTTCTGTGACAGGTCTGGTGTTGCAGAGAATGCTGCGCAAAAGTTAGAGAGAGCAAGAGTGTGTAGAGATTTAGGATGAAAATATTTGTTATTAACAGTATTTCAAAACCAGGTGTTTCTGCATTTTCACTTCCCTTAATACATAAGGTTGGCAGAGGTAAGCCCACTACCCCATAACAGCTGTAAAAGATTGCAAAATCCCCTGTTCTACCTGCATAACAACCACCTCCCACTGTCTCTTTATCGCATCTTCACCCTGGGTCTCTTATCACCATCTGTAGTGAGCGTCATATCTAATAAGATGTGATCAGCACCAAGTGTCAGAGAACTCAGAATAACAGTGGCTTAAATATATATATGGATGGTCCAAGACCATCACGATGATTTCATATGGCCGCAGGCTTCTTTTTCCTCATTGTTCCTCCATGGATGAGTTCCATTCTCTGCTGTCCTCATGCTCCAGGCAGGCACTGGCTGCTGTGCCCACATTCCAAAAAACCAATAGGAGACAAGTGAAGAACCGCTCTTGAAGAACACTTCCCAAGACATGCATTCTCCATTTCCACTCTGCTTGAACTCACACTAACCAGAACTTAGTTGGGTGGCAATTTCTAGAGGCAATAGAGGCTTAAAAGTATAGTTCACATTTGGGATGACCATACGTCCAGTTAGACAAAAAATAACAGTTGTGTAACCATAAAGAAGGCATTAAACTTCAGAGGGAAGTTGAAATACAATTGGTGCCAATAGAATAAATGAGCCAAGTCTATATTTAAATAACTTGTTTTCCTTTTGGATGATAATCATCTAACAAAACAGAAAGGTAGAATGGCTCTTTAGAAGACTCAAACAGAAGTCAGTCCACCCAAAGTAGTTTTCCTAATTTGCTTCTGCAGAAGTAGCTTTTCCCCATTATATGCCCACTTAGCTCAGATCCTACAAACGCGCTGACCCTTCATCCTTCCAGCTCAGTTCTCAACTGTATTTGCCCTCACAGGTGGTGCCATCACTTCTAACGGCGGATCACAGAGAGAGTGTAGCAGTGGGCAGTGGCGCAAGAAGTGGAGTAGGGGCTGTAGCAGCCAAGGAGTCCACCATGAAAGGGAGTAGCTCGGCTTCCTTTACCAGAGTGCAGCATGACATGTCCGAGGTGGATGGGAGGTGGGAAGAACACCGAAGCCACCTTTCTGGGGGTGCCACCCAAGTGACAGGGGCAGCAGGAGCCATCATAGGCGGTGAAACCATAAGGACCACAAGAGCCACGGGGGCTTTCAGAGATATGGCTGGAGTTCGAGCAGCTGCCACTGCAGTGAACGAGGAATTCTTAAGAAGTTATTTCACTGAGGTAAGTGTTGGTTTTTAGGTATAAGGGCAAAAAACATTTATACGTGAATGTGGTACTATTAGGGTGCTCATTGCCTCAGATCTGGACAGGACTTTGGGGGTTTTTTGTTTATGTTTATGAGAATGCTTACAGGTAATGAGGGAAGAGAGATATGACCCACTGAACCAGTCAGCTAAATTATGTGATGATGACAAATGACCCTACAATCTGACTTCTCACAAAGGCTTTTTTCACCTTCATGTTTTTGCCTCCGAATGCATTTCTGTTCTTCATTCCAAGATGCAGAGAGAGCAGATTGTACCTGGGAAGCTGCCATCCTTGGGGCACAGGGAACATAGCAACACAGAATCTTGGAGTGGCTCCAAAAGCCCCTGCCTTTTTTGCACTCCGATTTCATTGGCCAGAGCAAGTCACATGACCAAGCCAGATGGCAGTGGGACAGAAAGTGTAATCTCTCTCCAGACTTTAAATATAAGACCTAAAAAACACAATCTGTGATGTCCATTTAAGTGTTGTCTTCTGAATGAGAGCACTTGGCTTCGCTGTGGAGGTCGTTTATAAAAAATTAGAAAAGCTGCAAGAAAGATGATTAGTTACAGCATGAAAGCTCACTTCTGGAATTAAGAATTAGGAGCAGAAGTGAGTACCTTTCTTGAAAACAAAGCCCTTGTGTCCCATGGGCAGAGTTGGAGTGACACTCCTCTGGAGGACACTTGAGAGAAGTGAGGCGATGGGCTTCCATGGAGGCCAATTTATTTCTGTCCTCTCTCCCATAAATGGTTACACATCACTGGAGTGCTTCCCCACTTTCTCTTTCCTTCCACATCCCTCTCTTCCATGTCATCTGCCTGCCCCTAAGTATTAACCTGACCGGGAGAAAGGGGTATGTCAGTGTCAGGGGGAACCACGTAGTGTCCCCTTTCTGCTTCACAGCGCAGCTCCATTCTGGTGCCCTCTTTGTTGTATTCTGACACGTTTTTCCTCTCTGCTCCAATCCTGCTCTGGGCCTTGGTTACCTATGCATGTGCGGGTTTTAATTCAGAAAGTGTTTCAAACTGATCAGAAAATAGGCAAGAAGAGAAATTTTGAATTCCCATGTACTCTTTACCCAGATGACCCAAACGTTAGCACCTAGACCCACATCGTCCCACCCCGTCTTCCGCTCTCACACACGCACGCACGCAGGCACTCGCACGTTCTCTCACACGACCTCAGCACAGTGAGCAAACTCAGAGATGTAGTGGTGACACATCCAAACTGCAGTGTACCGGTCATCCACGATGAGTCTTACGTAGCGATTGTTTTTCCTGTCCAGGGCCTGGCCCAGCGTCCTGCGTCTCATTTAGTTGTTGTGACATTTTAATCTCCTTTAATCTGGATCAGTCCCCTCTCGGCCTTTCTTATCTTTCACAATATTAATATTTTTAAGGCTGCTGGCCAGCCGTGTCGTAGAATGTCCTTCGGTTTAGGTTTCTCTGATGTCTCCTTGCATTTAGACTCAGGCTGTGCATTTTGGGCAGGAATATAGCCTTGTTCTTCAGTGAAATTGTGTCACCAATCATATGCCTCTGTTTTTATTTCCATTTTAGAAAGCTGCCTGTTATACTGAGGAAGAAGACAATCACACAGCCAAAGATTGCCTTCTGGTTTATTCTCAGGAAGAAACTGAGTCTCTACATGGTTCCATTGGTTGCTGCAGCTTCATTGAAGGAGAGCTAGATGATGATTTCTTGAATGATTTAGGGTTTAAGTTCAAGGCATTAGCTGAAGTTTGCTTGGGTCAAAAAATAGATATGGAAATGGAAATTGAGCAGAGGCCAATGCCTGAGAGAGAAACAGCTTCACATGCACTCTCTGAGCAAGCAAGGGTAAATTCAGAGAATACCTACTCCTCTGGTAGTAGCTTCCAAGTTCCAAAACATTTGCATGAAGCTAATGCAGAGCAAATAACTCAGGAAATAGCCACTGAAAGGTCTGTGTCTTCTAAGCAGGGTCAAAAGGTAGCTACACCGCTCCCTAATTCATTGGCTTCTGGTAGTGTCATAATGACAGAAACCTTTGCCACGGGCTCCACTGTGCCACCACCAAGCACTGTGATCCTGGGCCCCAGACAGCCGCAGGGCCTTATTGTGACGGAGCGGGTGTATGCCCCCGCTACTGCCTTGGTAGACCAGCATTATGCTAATGAGGGTAGTGTCATGGTTACTGAGAGGGTTGTGCAGCCTAATGGGGGCCTGTCCGGTTCTCTGGAAGGCACTCCACACCTGCCAGATGGGCGTTATGTTATGGTGAGGGAGAGAGAGAGCTTCCTTACTGCCAGCTCAGGTGTGCAGCCCACTCTGGCCACGTCCAGTGCAGCAGCAGGGCAGAACGTGACGGTGACAGAAAGGGTGCTAACACCCGCTTCCACCCTGCAGTCCAGTTACCCGGCTGCTGCCGAAACCTCCATGGCAGCCAGAAAGACCGTGGTTTCTGGAGCTGGAGTCCCTGGCCCTCTGCCAAATTTCAGTTTCGAGGAGTCTGGGCATTCTAGCTCTACTGTAACCACGTCGTCCACCAGAGTCTCCAAGCACAGCACAGTGCAGCGTTCTTTCTCCTAAACGGTCAGCTGCAGTCGGACCCAGAGCTGAACAAGCAGTGAGTGAGTTCATGTTTTCAATGGACCTGCCTTTCCTTGCAACTTACAGACATAAGAGGTACATAAACAAAAGTGAAAACTCCTCAGTCACTGATGTACCATGGACCTTGCTCCCTCAGTGTCCAGGAGAGTACTTCAGAAATGCCCTCGGACTTCCCAAGGGCATAACCATGATGCTGTGTCTTAAGTGCCTTTCACTGAGTTGTGGCCAAACAATATTCACCAAGCAAGTTAAACAGAGAGTAAGCCTGGCTTCTAAGAATTTCCCAGCACAACACGGAGTGTCCAGTTCACCAGCCATACAGTACAGCAATCACGAAGCCATCGGGGCCTCTGCACACCGTGCCAACGTTGCACGTTGCTCTTCTACAGCCCGTTCTTACCGCCCCAGCAGCTTGTCAGCACCCATTTATCCAAAGACACATACACAGTTTGGGTGACCGTTGTGCTTGTTTTCCTCAAGACCAGAGACCTTTCGGTCTGTGTTAGGGTGATCGAATTTTGGGACATGGTAAAAACATATGTTTCTGTGCATGTAACTGTGTGTGTTGTGTGACCTTAAAAATAACATTATATTTTCCCTTTGTCTCTCAATAATGAAAATATTGAATACTTCCAATTCAGTTGAATACTGAGTAATCCAGGGGAAAATTCATAAATGTAAAATCACTTTACTTTTTATAGTAATAATGTACTATTTATAAAACCTCAGGATATATTCTGATTTTGTACAGCTAAATTAACCACTAGACCATATACACTGTGAGAAGAACCATGCTTATTTCAATGCTGTTATTTATCCTCAGTGTCTAACATGGATGTCAAAGCAATAGTAGAATTAAACTGGATGATAGAAGCCACTCTTTAATTTACAATTTCAAAACATGGAAAGACCTTATCACTTCTATAATGATGAGTTTGAAATTGTGATTTTACTCTATGTCTCAAACTTAACACATCAAATATGTAATTGATGTGAATTTGTATGCCATCCTTGCCCCTTTTTGAAAAGTGATTTGGGTGTTTTGACCAAATAAATAGATTGTATTTCTATTGCTCCATGAAAAAAGAATTTATTTCAAGTTGCAAAGTGTACGTGCCTATGAGAAACAATTTATATATTCTTCACAACAAAATAATTTTCATAAATTTTAAATACTGTGTAATTTTGTGAGTTTTCTAAATGTTTTCCTTAGGGAATAGAATCTTTAAAAATTTATTTTTATAGCACATTTATAGAAACATTGTTGACTTGAATTGTGTAATGTAAAATATTGATACTTTTTGCTCCCACAGACTATGAGTAAAAGACAAATATTTTTAGATACCATAAGTCCGTAGCCAAAGTGAAGGTCCTTCCATCTAAATTTTGTACTCTCTACTTAGTAAGTATTGTTACTTTTTTTTTCAGTGTAGACTTAGTAGTTGCACTTTGCCAAGAATGCAACGGGAATGCCACTACTGTGTGAAACGTAAAAATGACCTAAGTACTTCGAACAAAACGTGGTCTTAAACTTCCTGGAGCCCTCTCAAAAACTCTAGCCTGTCAAATGTGTCTAGCGAAATCACATTTTCTAAATGGTTTCTTTGTTCCCAAAAGGGTGATTTGTATTAGTTTTTTACATTTATTCCTGGAAAAACTATATTTGTATATGTATCAAAAATTTAAATTAAAAATAAATGACCTTTAGAGCAACTCTTTGCCTGTATCTTTTTATTGCTCTGTCCTGTTTTACAAGGAATGTAGCTGGTGGTTGAGAGCGGGAGGTAGCGTCCTGAGGGCAGATGCATGCTGAGGGCAGGTGTGAGGTGGACTTTGGTATTTTATTTAGAACTGCTGACATCCAGCTTAGCCAGCCCGTTGGAGGAGCACATTCCCCTTCCTAAGTAGAATAGAACATAAGGCCCAGTTAAATTTGAGTTTCAGATCAATATTGAGTAGGTTTTTACAGTGTAAGTATATCCCTTAGTAAAGAATTATCTGTAAGCTAGAATTCAGATTTAACTGGGCGCTCTGTTTCTGTTTGCCAAGTCTAGCAACTGTGTTCTTAAGAGACCAAAGTTGGCTTCCTGTCCAGAACGTGACACAGGAGGTGCCTGTAGGGCTGGCCACAGAAAGCTTGCACATCTGAGCGAAAAAGATAAAATCATGAAATTCAACCAACATGGAAGGGCTGTTTTAGCCGCTTGTCATAGTTTGCAGGGGAAAAGATCAAAGGTCCTGCCTGTACTATGATGTCATATTAATAAATACTGACGACACTGGCACACTGAGACACCCTACAGTGTGGAGACGGGGTTACGTTCCTGTGACCCCGGGGCATCTTCCCCGGGTGGCACACAGGACGGGGGCAACTTTTGGTGGATTTCATGCATCTGCCGACCATACTTAAATCACCAAAATTTATACAAGAAAATATTGTTTACCAAGTATTGCCTAGAAATCATGTATTTCAGATAACTTTCAGATTATTAACTCCAACATATCAAAATTTCTTGGTTTCATGAAGTGTAGTTCAAATCCTACTTGTTTTCTCTATTTTTTTTTTATTAAAGAGGGATGTTAAAATCTCCAACATTGTGGCTTTGCCCGTTGCTCCACTAAGTGTTTTGAAACATGTTATACCTGTGTTATTAGGCACAAACACGTTTAGGATTATCGTGTCTTCCCCCCAGAACTGAACCTTGTATCATTGTGTAATGTCTGTCTCTCTCTGGTTATATTCTCGGTGTTGAAATCAGTATCACCACACCAGCTTTCTCAAGCCTAGTGTTTGTGTGTCTCTGATCTTCTTACTCTCCACCTATCTATGCCTTTGGAATGTGTTCCTTGTAAATATTTAGATGGGTCTTGCTTTCTTGTCCACTATAACAATCTCTGGTATTTCACGGAAGGTTTTAATCTACTTAACAGCAGCTATTCCCGTGGGCGAGCTCAAGCCTACCACCTTCATCTGTTTTCTCGGTCCCGTCTGTTCCTTCAGTTCTCTGCTCCTTCCCTGCCCTCCTCAGTGTGTTGTGTCTTCTAGGATTCCACTGTAACTCCTGTACTGACCTTTTAACTCTACCTCCTTGGGTTTGTTCTGTAACCGGTGGTTCTTGTTATGGAAATGTAATCAAGAACAAAATCTCCTGCCCACCTAGAAAGATGACACAAACATAGAAGAGAAAACAATTTTATTATTGAATAAACATTAAACCAGAATGAGACGTGCATCACAGACACCTCATACAGAAATGGCAAAGATAAAAATCTCACATTTTTGTATAGCCAGGCAGATAACAACCATTACATGTCTGCTCACACCAAGATAACGCAAGAACAAGTCCTCAGACGAGAATTGCTAGAACCGTAGCTCGTCTTGAATTCCCCTGGCAATTGGGGAGGTCATTGCGTGTGCTGACTGCCTTTATCCGAAGAGACAATGAAACTTCTAGTATCTCTGTGACAGGAGGCTGGCCGCAGTTTGGATCCAGGCAACCATGGAGAGGAGAGAGGGGTACGATCTCCCTCGACGTTCAAAGAAATGAGCCTCAGGTCCTTGAGAAAGACGTTCCATCTTGTAAAGCTGGCAGCTTTAAAAAGGTGTGTGTACCATCTGAAGAGGCAGAGAAAGAAAGAACAATGTCAAGGTTTTTTGGTTTTCTTTTTTTTTAAGAAAACACTGTAAGACGGGAGAAGGGAAGGAAATTCTCCCTTCTTCACCAGGAATTTTTTTTCTATTTTAGATTTGTTCTTACAATCTACAGCAGTGATTTTCAAATTTTTTCATCCTATGGCACACGTACACTAATTATTAAAATTCTGTGGCACACCAAAAAATACATTTTTGCCAATCTGACAAAAAAATAGGTATAACCTTGAATTGCTCACACTGACAGCTATTGTGCTGGCTGTTGTCATTTCTGTATTTGACAGCCTGCGGGAAACGAGGACAGTGCCCCCGACTAAACAGTGAGGCGTCGCACGCTTTAAAAGCTCCCGCAGCACCCTGGGCTGAAAACCGCTGCTCTGGGGCTGCGCTCTGTGCGGTAAGCGGCGGCCCACTGGACGGCACAGATACCGGCCATTGCCACCATTATGGAAAGATTTCTTTTTGGCAACATAGCTGTAGGAATTACACTATGCATCTTTAATATCACAGCCTACCTTTACATATTATACTACTTTACCAAAAATGTACATAAGTCTTGAACATCTGCTTTGTGGATCTTGCTGTCATTAGGTCCCTGATCTTCACACCCATGTTCTAACCGAGCGGCCCTCCAGCGTCACCTCCCTTCCCCCACACCTTCCAGCAGACTCCCCCCACCCACTGGCTTTAGTGCGTTATTGGCATGAATATTCTGAAACCTGTATCCAGTCCAGTTGTGAGTCTAAATGGACTCATTGGTTCACAGATAACAGACCCCCCACCAACTCCCCACCAACCCAGGAGCCAAGTTGAGATATGATATGAGGAATGTGGACCTCAGTTACAAATCCAGACAGACCCTGGGCCCCAGGTTTCCCGTGTGCCTCCTCTTACCCACTCTCCACACCTTTGCACCCCACTCCAAGCCCCAGGAGCTAGTCCTTTACCAGATGCTTCAATGGGCGTCAGAGCCCTTGGGCCTCTCGTCGGGCTTGGCCTGTGGGCGGCATTGGCTGGAGATTGGTGAGAAGGAGACTCATTAGGTCGGTCGTTTCTCCTCACGTCCCTCTCTGCGGGCACCTCTCTAAAGAGCAGCTCCCTTTCTGAGGGCCGGGACCTCCTCGCTCTCCGTGCTCCTGGAGGCCTGTAGGTGGTGGCTGCCCCCCTCCCCCAAATGCTGCCAGCCTGAGTCCAGGACCAGGACCACCTCTTGAGTCCAGCTTTTGTAAATGATCCACTAAACTCCTCACTTCTACCTGCTTCCTCTGGACCATCACTGACACCAGCGTTCAGTTTCTAAATAATGAATCACTTGTACAAATCTTAACAACTCCCCTTCTAAAAATCTCACTGTATTCGTCCCCGGTTGGTGTGGCTGAGCTGATTGGGCATTGTCCCACAAACCAAACGGTCGCAGGTTAGATCCTGTCAGGGCACAAGCCTGCGTTGCAGGTTCGGTCCCCACACCTACTAAAGGCAACCGATAGATGATTCTCTCCCTACATTTCCCTCTCTCTAAACTCAAAAGTAAAATAATTTTTTAAAAAAATCCCGCTGTGTTAACTTGCTCTGGCTGCCATACAAAGTGTCACTGACTGGGTGGCTCAAACAAGACATTTACTTTCTTACAATTCTGGAGGCTAGAATTTCAAGCGTAAGGTGTTGACAGAGCCGGTTTCTTCTGAGGCCTGTCTGCCTGGCTTGCAGCTGTCCCTCTTCCCCCAGCACCTTCTCATGGCCTTCCTCCTGGGGTCGTCTATGCCCAACTTCCTCCTCCATCCCGACAACCTCATTTCAGCTTAATTACCTCCGTAAAGAACTTAGCTCCAAATACAGTCAGATTCTGAAGTACTTGGTGGTTAGAATTTCCACTGGTAACTTTGAGGAAACAACTTAGCCCATCATAATACCCAGTACACACACAGACTGAGCGTGAAAAGCTGTACTCCTTTTTTCCCCGTGGAAGTCATGAATTTCTTTGTCTAACTATTTGGTTAATTAATAATACACATGACTTTTCACAGGAACGACATTTAAGCGTGAGTTGAAAGCAGCCTGAATGAGGAGACTGTAGCTCCAATGAGCCTTCAGAGGAATCTGCAAGGCGACCGAAGCAAAAGCACGGCTGGTGGCGCGGCCCCTAAATCCTGGGCCTGGGGACTGCTGGCAGCCGTGAAGGTTCCCAGCTTGCTTTGTTCTATCATCTTGTCCTTTCACCCGAGGCTGATGGAACCCGGGCGCCCAGCTTCCCCTCATCTGCTGCTTTCAGCACCTTCTAGCAGAATGTTTGGCGTCACGATCCTCTTGAGTTGGACCCTGCTGGAGTAACCACAAGGTGTGTCAGTCACCCCAGTTTTACCTGGATTTTATTTTCAGGGAAAACACCATAGCCTATGCAAGATTCAGATTTATGCCATGTTCAATACCACACCATAGGGGGAAGTGAATTGGGGGTAGCCCTTGGGGTAATGCTATGGAAAAATAGGGACATCCACAAACTACAATCATAAAATCTTCTAAATATACTCCTGCTAGCTGAAGCCCAAGTTGAGTTGGTTTAGCAGTAAACTCTGTGAACATTGACCTGTTATAGTTCATGTTCCCCCACGTACAGATCCTCTGAATGACAGAAATAGATGGAACTGCAGAAGCACAGGTATCTAAACCTCTGCACTTCCCGAAACCATGGACTCCGGAGCATTGGAGTGAGTGTTATATGCTCTCTGGCCACAAGATGGTACTGTGTACCCAGCAAAAGATGCAAGGTCCAAGTGTATCAAAGCTAGGAAAGAAAAAACTGAGCAATTTAAATAGTTCATAAGCAAGGGAAACTCACAAAGCCAATACTTGCCTTTGCCAACTGCCTTTGCTAACTGAGTTTCTCCCAGACAAAGTGTGATATGCTTCAGGACTGCCTGAAAAATGACGTCCAAATTATGGAAGTTTAATAAAACCTGCTCCTCTCCTAGTACAATACAAACGTCCTTCTGAAGGTCAGAAATGCTGCACTTTGGAGAAAATGATCCTGGCCTGTGGAGTCACAGATAACACACTCAGCCTGGTGTGGAATGATTTTAAGAACAGATGTTGACTTTCCCTGCCGAACTGAATTCAATTAAGCAAACATTTGTGCAGAGCAGTTCAGTGGCTTCAAATTTCTTCCAAGATGAATAAACTTGCCTTCCAGGGGCCTGGACAGTAGCATAGGCAGTAGCTACAAACACTGCACTCTGATAACCAATACAGCTGATAATAAACAACATGGAAGAGAGAAAATGGCAAGGCTGATTGGAAGATTAATTTCTATATGAGATTCAGGATGTGGGATACCTAAGAAGTGTTAGAGAGGTGGGCTTTCCATGAAGAGCAAAGACTAAGTGAACGTGGATCAGCTTGATAGAGACGTCACACAGGTGAGAGCACCAGTATTTGAAAAGTGAGGAGCTCCGGACGCGGCGTAGGGTATGAAGAGGTGGGTGCAGACCACAGGCTGACGCTGGGGGAGCAGAGTCTAGTCCATAGAGAGCCACTGAAAAACCCCGCAGGACCATCTGACCATCAGGTTTTCGGAAAGAATCCTCAGGCTGTCCTGGAGGGTGGGCTGCAGGCAGGAGATTCTGAAGGAAGAGAGCAGGAGAAACTGGAAGGTAACTCCAACCCCTGTGAATGTTAAATATTAACCTCTTATTATTTTCTCTGGCTTTTAATTGATTTCTCTATGTACCAGTGCCTTTTTCCTTGCTGTCAAGTAAATTTTAAATGTTATGTCAATAAGGACACCAAACCAACAGAAAAGTAGATACAGTTATGGCAAAAATGTTTCCCTAAGCAAAATTGGAATACAGCATTTGGCAGAAGATTCTTTTTTTCTGACCTGTGAATTTATTTATATAAAAAGTGCTACTAAGTTAAGCAATCAAAATAACATTGAGTCACTTACTCAATGAATCCCTTACATTTAAAAATAATAAGTGTACTTGAAATTAGACTATTTCAGAAAACCACTGAGATATGTTTGCCCCCGTGAAAGCTGGACTTCACTTTGGTGTCCCTTAAGAAAGTACCAGCTTTCTGAACCAAGAACATTGTCTTAATTCATCCCTTATTCTCAGTACATAAAACAACGCTTTATATGTGGCAGGAGCTCAATTACTCTGTGTTGTTGTTGAACTGCCCTTAAAGTAAGCAGTACTGTTGAAATGAACCGAATGGCATGCCTTGTGTCACTGGACATTTTCCCCAACATTCTGTTGGGAAACTCCATACACAAGCCAATCTGAACGAATTCTCAGTGCACGTCCATACTCCCATCACCTACCTTCCAACACTATCATTTTACCACCATGACTTTATCACATGTCTACCTACCCACCCATTTCTCTACCCATCCATCAATCATCTTAATTTTTTATAAATTTCAAACGCAAGTATAGCCTGAAGCACACTCTCCCCTCAAATATGTCAGTGCGTATATCTTTAGAGTTTAGGATGTGTTTATGTTGTTTCTCTTAGATAAAATCATGTACAACGAAATGGTGCACTGGAAAGAGGCGTTCAGCTGGAAGTGGATACAGAAGGAAAAGACACACCAAGCATTCTCCCTATGTCTTTGAGAGCAGCTAAATCCGTGGCTCAGAAATAGGTGGGGATTCATGTTTTCCCAAGGAATGGGCCTTTTCATCCAGGAGTGTCCCTGGCAAATGAAGAGAAAGAAAACACCCATGCAATCTGGAGCATTCTCAGAAAGGAGAGTATTATCCACATTTTTTTTTTTTTTTTGCTATATCAGGGTATAAAGTCTTAACAATTCAGTTTAGAGATCCACCGTCGAAATCTGGGATGAAATAGAAATGAAGACAAACAGGATTTCCCCCTCTCCCATATGCCAGTAATATTTGGCCTTAAGTAAAAATCAAGGGACTAGGAAAGAGAAGCAGGGTGAACTGAGAAAAACTATAAAAGAAGTAGAAGGAGCATAATGAGAAACCAATTCTCCAGTTCTTATCCCCCCAACCTTAACATGGCCCTGGTAATGGGGAATGAAGGGTACCTGCTACCACATACAGCCTATGATAATTCAAGTGTTTCTTCATAAGATCACCAGATTCTGTAGCTCGGCTTCTAAGATTTCACCTCAAGAGATAATATTACAATTATGGCAAGATAGTTGTTCATCACAGAACTGTGTATCATGTACAAATTGTAAGCAGTGGGTTACTGGTAGAGTTCATTAAAATCAGCTCTGTGCAATGCTACAGGTGGGTTAAAGAGGCACTTTCCAGTTACCAGACAGCAGCTGTGTGGATACGTGGGAACGTGGACTAGTGCATCCGAGCTCCCTGACTGTATCAGCCACAGCTGGCTCCATGGCCCACTTTTTCGACGAGCAAAGGTAGAGCTCACAGGTGTGTGGTTGCAGTGCACACCCTGCTAGCTGCAGCTTTCAGGCGCAGTGGCCTTTCTCACTCAGTGGTCCCCCGCCCCACCCCCTGGTCAAAAACTATTGTGACTGCAATCGGTCTGGAAGACAGGAAAATAAACGTGCATTTCCCTTTAGGAAAAAACAAGAGAGAAAGGATAGTGGTGGTGATAAAAATAGTATGTGATGTTTCTTGGGCACTGTCTAGGGTCAGGCGCTATGCTAACTAAGCATGTCTCATCCTATTGTCTGTCTATCTTCACCACAATCCTAGAAATACATCCTATTGTTTTCTCCCACTTTTATGGGGGAGTAAGCTGTGGGTTATGGCAGGTACGCAATATGTCCAGCTGGGTGACCTGTCTCGTGCCTCCTCCACCATCAGACATGCAACCCTGGCCAAAGAAAGGGTGACAGAAAGAAGAGAAAAGCCAAGAGTGAGGGGTACTTCAGGACAGCAGAAAACCATTTATCCTCTTGTCTTTGGGTTTGTTGGGAGAGGGAGAAGCTCTTTAAAAACAATTCAAGGGCCAAAGACGCAGAAAAAGATTGTACCCCCTCCCCCTCAAATACCCTAAATTATTTTTCATCACCGCAGACAAAAGCACAGGGCAGAAATTTCCATTCACCTGTGATCTGTGATGGGCTAATCTTCTTAGCGGTCCCTTACCAACAAGCAACAAACAAGGCTGGTGAACCCAGGCCGAGGAGCACTACTTCTCAGTCAAAGACCACAGTTACCACCTGGTACAGCCAACAGCCCTGAGGCTTACAGGGTTTTAAAGGTCAAGTAAAGCTATTGTTGGTTTGGTTTGATTTCTTTTTCCTTTAGTGCAAAACAAGTTTTCTTTGTTTTTTGGGATTATAAAACTCAGATGGTCGAAACTGTACTGAATAAACTAAAATAAAAATTAAAAAAAAAAAAAAAAAAAACTCAGATGGTCTTTGAAACAAACTAGATTGTGGACGGTGGGGAGAGTCCCCAGTTCACTAGGTCTCTGAACCCTGGGGAGATCGCAGCCTCTGCAGCTTTCTCCGCTTTCTGGGTACACAAAAGTTCACCCCTGCCCATGATGCTCAAGATCAGTTGTGACATGCTTCGTAGTCCAACCTGTCAAGGCAAACTTTCACCCATCGGGAAAAGAACAAGGATTTGCAATAAGGAAAACGCATTCATTCTCAAAGAGAATGAAAACAAACTTGGAAGTTCGGCTATCCTAACCTCGCATTCAGAGTACTTCCCCCACCCATGAAAGCCGGGAAAGGGACCATTATCATTCTTTTTATCCACTCATGTTCACGGCTTCTATATCAGGAAGTTCTTCCTTAAGTCTCACTGGAATCTTCTGTGCTACTGTTTCATGCTAATCCATTCTCATACTCTCTCCATAATAGAGGCATCTCTCTTTCTTAATATTTTTCTTAGTCTTGTATTTACTTGACATGCATCACAAATTCAGTGCATCTTTCTCTTCTCCAAATTCAATCTTTAAATCCCTTATTAGAATAGAAAGATATCTACTGGAGCCCAGAGCAGTGCGGATCAGTTTGTTGGGTGGCATCCCACAAAGTGAAAATTTCGTTGATTTGATTCCCGGTGAGGGCACATGCCTGTGTTATGGGTTCGGTCCCCAGTCAGGGCACATAAAAGAGGCAACCAATAGATGTTTCTCTCTCACATCGATATTTTTCTCCTTCTTTTTCTCCCTCCCCCCTCTCTAAAAATAAATAAAATCTTAAAATATATGTATATATTGGACCTGGCACTAGGCTATGTCCTATACAGAGAACATTATTACTACATGGTCCTTGCCTGCAAGAAGTCTATGGTTCCATTAGGTGAAGCATTTAAAGAAATACTTCAGAGACTTGTGTGAAGTTCAGCTGTTCTCTGCCATCTAGCAGCAAACTGAGATAAAAAGGAACACCAGAATGTATCTTGTAGTCTTGCACCTACATGAACTGGAAATAAATAATGCATTTCCCGGATTCAAGGTACCATAAGTTATAAGATGCATTATTGCTTTAATAAGAGAACAAAAAATCCAGAAGTAGGAATGACTACAATATGTATGTACATCTTCTGGATCCAAGGCACAGTGCAGGGGCTTCTTAAGGAAATACAGTAGAGTGTTTAATGATTTTCCTCTCTAACAGTGGACAGCTAATGATGAGAGACGAGTGCATCTAATGATGGACTTCCCTGTACCGAGTACCTGCTGTATGCTGAATACCTCAGATTGTCCTGCAGAAGGGGTGGCATTTTCCCCATTTAACACCTGGGGGAAGTGAGGCTCAAAGGAAGGATCTGACTTTGACCTTAGACCCAGGATTTAAACTCAGGAGGTTGACTTATAAAGTCCAGGATTGTTCCACTCTCCTAAACTTCCTTCTGCATTTCCCTTAAACCCCAAGGCTTCCCAGCTGTTCCCCTTGAACCATCCCCCAGGTGCACCTGACAGGTTTGGCTTCTCTAATCAGTAGACTCTCCCTGTACTCCATTAACGCTCCTCACTCCCAGGGAATGGCCCTGTGCCTGTCAACTCCTAGAACTGTTCCACCTCAGAAACCTCATCTCAGATCCCGGCTTTCCCAGGGCTTGTCTGCATTCCCACTACATACTCACCAACCTTCTGGAGGCTTCTAGAAGCCTTTTCCTCCCTGCATGTGGATTCCCCAGAACCTTGTGGGAGCCCCCTAAATGGTCCTGAAATAGCACCCTGATTGCCCCACAGCCTTGGCATGGAATTCAGGAAACCCAGAGTGCCCTGGTGGGGTGGGGATGCTGAGAGGACAGGTGAGCTGTCAGGAAATGAGGCCAGGCATGGTGGCCACCTCATCAGTGGAGGCAAATATCAGGGGCCTTGGTGTTCCACAGCACATTGCAGCACATCGATCCAAAGAACAGTGTGGACTTGGCTACATCTCAAGGGAGAGCGATGCAGGGCATCCAGGGACAGTCTGGGTGAGCCACAGCGGAGTCAGCACGTGGGAGGGGCCGTCCTGCAGGACGGGCACCTTTCCTCCAGAGCCCAGGGGCATTGCACCCAGAAAAAGTAAAGACAGAGAGAATGCAGAACAGTTTAAGTTAACCCAGAAATTACTGTTTTAAACTATGAGAATTGTCTTTCTTTGGGAAGTTTAAGTAGTATCCCACCCCGCTCCCGTCATTGGCAGAAATGGGGGCTCCACATGGGTCATAGAAAATAAATGAAGACCAACTTCGTGTGCGTTTGAGTCACAGTATGTCGCAGCCAGGTTGTGTTCGGAAAAGTAGAGCCGCCATGAGGGTTATGGGGTCAGATTAAGTGTGAGTAAGAGACCTGCCACAGTTCTGGGAGGAGCATGGAAAACAAAGCCGGGAGTGAGACTGTCAGAGAAACCCACTGCCCAGCCCTCCTGAGCCCTGGCCAGGTGAGCTGACCTGAACTGGGGAACAGGAAGGTCAAGTGTGTTTGGTTACCAAGGTGGATGGCAATAGTGTCATAGGTCTGCGTTCATGTGTGTGTGTGTGTGTAGCTCTGGAGAAATTGTTCTTTCCTGAGCCAACTTTGGAAGAAGGAACAGTGGGACTAAAAGTCACTCAGAATCTTGCCTGTGCTCAAAATGCCAGGAACAGCCTGCAGTGTCCCAGAATCCTTGACCCTCTTTGGGTCAAGTTTCCATGGCTGCTAATTGTTTTTGGGAGGTCCCCCAAGTCTAATCAAGTCTGCACATCCGAGGGGACATTGTGTAAACTGAGGCCCCGAGAGGTTCCCAGTCTCCAGAGTTCTGCCAGTAACGTGATGTGGATTGTTCCTCCTCAAAGAGGGGAGTATGTGCTTGGGGAAGCGAGGGGTCCCTGTGTGGGGCAGGTGACGCAAACCACATCATAGCAAGTAGCATAACTGGAAAACTTGAGAGTATTCCTAAAGCTGGGTAAGTCATTCTAGCTGCCAAACAAAAATTATTTCTACCACACAAAACCTGCACACAAATGATTAAAACAGCTTGTGTTCATAATTGCTTGGAAGCAACCAAGATGTCCTTCAACAAGTAAATAAATAAAGTGCTCTAAAAAAATAAACCTTTCATTTTCTTAAAAAAACATTTTTAAAAGTTCTGGGTGTTTCTCTGTAGATGATGTTCTCATAAATTTAATTAAGGAGCTTTCTGGGTCTCAAAGGATGGATAATAAGTTTGAGGTAAACTGTTCCATGGAGGGCACTGGAAAGGCACCCTCGAACAGAAAAAAAGGTCAAACTTGGAGAGTCCGTTTTAGTCCCGACTGTACTTTCCTCACAGAAGACAGGCGTGGCCTTGAGTGGCACAGCATAGGTTAACTGTCCAAATCTCTCTTCATGTCTCAGCTGTAAAAGGTAAGGTTGACCACGTAGTAAGTTAAATAATGTCTAAGCACTGGGCTGTAGACAGACCTGAAACTAATATAATGTTGTATGTCAACCGTAATTGAAAAATAAAAAATTAATTTTAAAAAAGAGTAACCCTCATAGGCTGCTGTAAGCATTAAATATGCAACACCTAGCACATAGCAAGCCGTCAGTAGATGCCTGCTGGATATTACTCTATGCAAGCAAGCTGCTGGACCACTCTGAACCTCAGTGTTTTCATCTGTAGAGTGGGAAGCTAGTGCTTGGGGATGGCTAAGGTGCCTTCCAGACCAGGCATCCTAGGTTTCTATAATTCCACAGCTGGAGAACAAGGCCTGGCTGAAAGAATTCAGTCAATGCATTGAAAGGTGCTATGAAAAGCCATTCAAGGGCGGGGGGGTGGCGGGGGAAGGAAGGAATAAACATGTACTGAGAGCTGGTTCTTGGTTAAGCCAGCGTTTCCCATACCTTGTCCCCTCCAATCTCCAGGATACAGGTGCTGTCATCTCTCTTATACTAGAGATGTATAAACTCCTCCATTCACCCCGAGGATGGTAAGGGAAGGATTTGAACACAGGTCTGTCTGTCTGACCCACAGCCCTTGTTCTCTCCTCTACTTCATGCTACCTTCATCCACTTCTGAGAGCCCCACTCATCTTCCACTTGGGACAGGGAAAGGCATGGAAATAGTGGGAACAACCTAGCAATATGATGGACTGCCAAAGGGGATTTTCTCTGCCAGAACAGAGCATAATAAATCCTACTAATGAACGAGAGGACTCCCAGAGGTATATAGAGATACAAACATTCAAAAAGGTTCACAGCCACAATGACGCACCAGCAAGACAGCAAACACTGAACAAGTCTGTGTGTCTTTTTTTATTTTTTGAGAACAGTGTTTTCTAAGAGCCTCTCACCCCCAATTCCCCGCTGAACCAGCGGCTCCAGCCCTACAGCTGAGAGGAAGCCCATTTTCCTGAGCTCTGGTGGTGAGACTCATCTCTTTTTGTGTAGACCTCACTCCCCTTGTATTCACTGGCTTTCACTCACCCAGAGTGGTCCCCGCAGCCCTGTAAGACTTACAACTGCAACCTTCAAGCATTCAATTGCCAGATTATCCTTCTTAAAGGGAATCTTCCAATGTGGAAATCCCCAGATAATCCCCCAACCTCATTTGCACCACTTAAAAAAAAAAATACTGCTTTCCCAAAAAGACCAACCTCTAAATTGAAGAAAAAAAAAAAAAAAAAACGGGCAAGTTGAGGGTTTAAATGTCAAATCTCAGCCAAGAATCCAACCAAACATGGTGCCTGGGCCCCCAGGACGCCCTGTCTCCCCCTCCCTCGTTTCCCGCTAGCTCCCAACTCCCAGCACCATTTCTCCTCAGACAGTCGTGGCCTGTGCAAATGCCCCAGAAGAAGCAAGGAGCCACTTCTGGGTAGAGGAAGTCTGGACAAGGGCAGCAGGCACAGTGTGGTCCCCTCCCGTGAGCCCAGGTCAGAGCCCAGGCTGCCTGCCCCAGAGGTTTGGATCTAACCTCTGATTTGGCTCTAAAAGCTGCTCAGGGAAAAAAACATCCAGCACAATCACTGCAGGGTACAACCAGGAAGGAGCTACAAGAAAGAGCTAGAGTTGGTTTCCAGCGCAAATGTGCCTTAGGGCCCTAAACACTGAGCAGCATGCCTGGGAACGTTAGGCCCTGCATGGTCCACAGGACCCCTCTTCCCAGGATCCCACCTTTGTCTGGTCACCCAGAGAATGCCAGAGCACATAGTGGCTGACCCAAATATACCTGTTGTGGTAGAGTGACCTGCTCTATGCTTCTCTTCATTTTTTGCTAAGTTCTCTATTACCTCTGGTTTCCAATGTGTAACCCTAACACACTCTCCCAGCAAGAGGTTTTAGTTGTTTGAGGACAAGTTTGTGCTTAAAACTTCCCTTGCAGCTAAGACCTAGTACTGCACTTCTCCGAAGGGCACGCATTGACTCACTGATCTAGCTGCCTCCTGCCAACACACGGTCACAGATGTAGGCAGTGGCAGAAGAACCCTCAGGAGCTCCCATTTCAGGAGCTCAGTCTGCGCTAGATATGGCAAAGGGCCTGCCAGTCCCTGGCCCAGCAACTGAAAGTGATTGAAATGGATGTTTTATCCAGGAATCAATTACCATTGATTCATCCAGCTACTCATCCAGTTACTATTTTTCAAACATGCATACACATTTGATTTATAAAATACAAAATCATTTTAAGGCATTGCTGATTTTTATGAACTTTTTGCCACAGATTTTTTTAAATGGGCAAATATTAAAAGTTCTTTTTTTCATGTAAAAAAAGTCCAAGAATTTTTCTTTTTTTAATGTAAAAAAAGTCCAAGAGTTTTTTTACATTAAGAAAAGAATTTCTACATCATATTAGGAACGGTTGGAACCACTGAGCTACACGCCGAATGTTGAAGCCTTCCCCATTCGGTCAGGCAACACACTGCTACCTGGAACCCAGGGTCCAGAGTCTCCGCTTATGAACTCAACCCACTGCAGAGTGAGCTCCTTTGAACGGGTACTTTTTGAGCCTGCCAAAAATGACTTTATGAATTCACAGAAGCTCAAAGCCTAGGGCAAAGTTTACATGCTACTGATGCAACTATCACCTTGACCTACTTACTGGGGGCTGCAACCAGATGCAACCTAAAAACGTGATGTGAACATGAAGCTCTATTTTAGCTTACAATAAACAAGGCCCAGTTCCAGTCCTCCCCATTCCAATGCAGATTTTTCAGAGTCCCATTGCTACATGGCCAGGAGGAGGAGACCACCAAGCTTCATCATATTTCCCGGCATTAATAGATGTAATAGGGCTCCTCTCCCTCCTTGACCTAATTCACTAACTACCTGTATTTCCATGAACTGGCGTGTCATATTCATTTGGTATAGTGTGTCCCACTTAAAAAAATGGACATCTCCTGAATGCCCTGATAATTACTGACGCTTCTACATGTTTCATAATCCAAATGGCAGCTACCAGGTTAACTAATAAATATCCAAATTCTGGCAGAACTTCCATATTTTATGATGACAATGTTTGTATTCAGGAAAAAATGAAATGGATCTTAAACTGACATGTGATATAATGATCCCTATCCAAAAAACTGGGATCCCTTTCCAAAAATCTGGGACATGAAAGAAGATAGCCATGGGTTTGCAACTTTATTTGCAGAGTGTCCACAACAAACAGAGCCAAAGATTTAATTGCTTAAACAAAAATTTAAGGCAGGCCTGCCAATCTCCCCATCCACCGCAACTTATTAGACCAACATTTATCAATTACTTATGTGCCAATAACAGTGCTGAGCTTCTTATCCATGATTGCATTAAATACTCCCTAACAGGTAGATGCTAGTCTTATTGCTGTTTAGCAGGTAAGGACATTAAGCCTCCCAGGCTGTATAAGAAAACTCAGGTAAAACAGCTAGTGCTGTTGAGCAAAATTGTACACAACACTGAGATTTTCTGACTCCAAGTCCATGCATTTTCCACTATGCTATCTTGTCTCTCAAGGTAAACATTATTTCTCTGTGTAGGAGCCCTCATGGCTAGGACGGCTGTAGACAGATTTGGCTATGCCCCTCATATAAGAGAGTGGGAGATGCTTGGAAGGCTTAAAAAAGTGTGGCACCAAAAATTCAAATTCTCTCCTTCAGACAAGAGACCCACCCTAAGTTTTTAAATCAATATTCCTTCATCTGTTCCTGCTAAAGAAGAGAGTTCAAAAACCCAATATGAGCAGACACGCACACTGACTTATATTTGTGACGTTCTCTAGAAAATTAGCATTGAGTCCCCACTATGGAGCTCTGAGTTCAGATGCCATTTCAATAGGCCTCGAGGTCTCTGGATGGAGGTTAATCAATGAAGAGCTGGGGGGAGGGGCATGCTGCAAGGTGAAGTCGTGCTCCAATCTCAGAAGCTGGCTTCAGCCCCACAGCACCCACCAGGATGGACGTTAGAAACGGCAAAGGCTGTGGGCTAACTACAGCTGTGCTTCGAGGAAAACCGCCAAGCAAACCAGCAGCAACACCAGCTATCTTCACGGTGGCTTCGGAGCAGTTTCAGAGCTAAGCAGTGGGGAGGAAGCCGAGCGGGGCTATGCATGACTCAAATCAAACTATGGGTAAATTGATTTTGCTTTTGTTGCAAACATTTGTCCCAACTGGAGAAATTATAGTGTTGGTATGAACGCACATTAAAAGAATAGAAGCTGAATTGTGTTTCGAGGGCACTGTATTGTCTGTACAGGCAGCTAATGACATGGTTTACTTCTCTAGGAGAATCAGCACTCATTTTCAGAGTGACCTTGTAGTTTAAACTCTTTAAATTGAGAACACAATGAACAAGCTCCTCTGCTGAATTCATAAGTAACTAAAACACACCAGCACTAAGCCACTATTTGGGTTGAACTCTGGGTTGATCATTGTTTGTGTATCAGTCTTCCTAAGCTGCTAACACCTGTGAATAGTTCTTTCTCTATGGGTTCAAGAGACCTGATTCAATAGAACCCAGACAGAGGTCACAGATCATTTGCTTAGCATCTCTCAACACAGAACTTTGCAAAGGAAGCTAGGCGGTTCTTATATGACTTAAAGACACCTGGCCAAATGGACTGCTTCCGGGCAAGGTTAGAGGGACCTAAAGCTAGCCATCACCTGGTCACCAGCCAGCCCCGTCAGCCCTGAAGCCCTGCCCTGTGAACTGAAAACAGGGAGATTCATACTGTTGTTTTCACAGGGGTTCACAGAGCCGTAGAAGTCTATGACTCCTGTCTGTGATCAACTGACTCAAAAATTAATCTTACAGAGAAAAATGGTAAGGTCCAGGGAGGTTAAGTCACTTGTCCAAAGTCACTCATCTAGGAAGCGGCAGAGCTGCTAGAGAAACCAGGACCCAGACTCCGTGGCGCAACCTCAGGTGCAGCATGAGCTGTATCTAAGACGACGGTTTTCAGACTTTAAAGCTCATCAGAATCCCCCGGAGGCTTTGTCAAATCACAGATTATTGGGCCCACTGCAAGAATTACAGATTTAGTATGTCTGAGGTGAAGGCCTAGATCTATACTCCTGACGAGTTCCTACGGAATGTGGGTTCTCTTAGTCTGGGCACTTCACGGATATAGAGTATGTGGGAAGGAAGAAGAAATTGTTCCTCTTACTCCAAAAACACAAAAGATTCATCTAAAAATTCCAAATAAAACAGTTTGTTTCAATTTCCAAATCTGTCCTAGGCCAAGTAAATTAGGTGAAATTGTCTTCTAGAATGCACATTTCAGAGACAATTAAAGGTCAGAGAAAAAGGTTTGTCTGCCCATCCTGCTGAATCACAGTTAAAGAGTTTAGGTTTCAGTCTCCAATCAAAGATGAAGAAATAAGTCCACAGGCAAATACAGAAGCCAGATAGAGGCCTGTGGAAAATAACCAGTTTGAAGACAGAGGGTAAGCCCCAGCCTGTGGGCAGAAAAACAAAGGTCCTGGTCAGGGGATGGACAAGGAGCTTTGGTGCGCAGACTCAGTCTGGCTGAGTCTGACACATGCAATCAAGAACACAGGCAAATGGCAGTTAGACTGCTGAGCTGTGATCAGAAACACTGAGTTATGTGTAGAGGAAAATGCAAGAGTTGTTTCCCTGAGAAAAAGCAAACCTTAGCTGCAACTGGAGGTGACTCTTCACTCACTTATTGAATCATTCAGTAAATATTTATTAGGGCATTCCTCTGTACCAGGCCCTGTACTAGGGACTGGGGATGCAAAAATAAGATGGCATTGCCTCTGCTCTCAGGCACTAGGCCCCATTAAAGACACATTGGGAGTATAAGCAACTCTGATGAACAGCATAGATGTTTAAGAGAGGTACAGATTACTTCAAAAGGGAGAGCGTCACTTCTGCCTGGGAAGTTGCCTCTTGCTTTTATCACTGAGTAAATGTTAGTTTCCCCCAGAGTTCTATCCTCAGACTTGTTGTCAATGTCGCTTGGTGACCTCCAAATGCTCAAATCCACCCAACCTGCATGCTCGAGACCAGGAATCTTCATCTTCAGCCTGATTGCTCCCAAGCTCCATCTCCCTGGCTACCATTTCCAACGGCTATTGTTACGGTGGAATAAGCAGCCAGAGAGGAAATAAAGGCAGGGCCCTCACCATTGCAATCTAACAAAGAACTTAATACAGGAGGCTGAAAGCAAAAGCCCACACATTGACCCAGTAATCCTGAGCCTCGTACGATAAGGCTGCCAGGCGTCCCAAACAAGTGGAAGCTATGATAGTGCAGGAAGTGGGGAGCTCTTGAAAGTCTATGTGTATCATCTCCACTAGCTGGGAAAAGGAAAACCTTGAGACTGGTATTCATCCCAAGGCCTGGAAGGGAGAAGGGGAGGGGGTCTACAGTGCCCAATTAGCCCATTTGATTAACTGCCTGCTCCCTGTCACATTTGCAAAATGGACAATAGAGTTTGGAGCAAGATAAGGACTCAGCCTAACAGACCCCATACCTACGTTTTTGTAGTCATGTCTCCCCGGGAAAGCTGGCACCACCTTCACCCATCAATCAATATGTAACTTCTTCACCCCCACCCCACCAATTGTGTAAGTCCTCAGAACAAAGGACTCTCTCTCTCTCTCTCTGTGTTGGTCACCCGGCTTTTAGCTACCTGGCCGCTGGCCATCCGGGTGCTGGTCACCTGGCCTCTGGCCACCTTGCTCTAGTCACCCTTACTTTTGCTTTCCTATTAGAACTTAGCAATAACAAACTTGGCTTGCAGGCTAGTAGGCTCACTGGCCTGTAATTCTTTACTGTGTTGGCAAAAAGAACCGAGTTTCTAGGAATTTCTCCCATAACACTATCTGGACATGGACACCTGGACACTAGGTTCGCTTTTGCTCATTTTTCGAACTGTATAAGTGAATTATTTTGTCATTCAATAGCCTCCCAACTTGAAATACTTGACTTGTTCTTGGTTCTTCCCTCTCACTCACTTTCCGTCCGCGATGTCAGACAACCTCCCAGCTGTCCCTCCTCTGGCCTTTTCTCTCTGCCATCACTGCCTCTGTCACCACTTTGCTAGGTTACTGAAACTTCCTCCTCTCTGAAACCTCTGCCTAAGTCTCACCCTTCCATGGGAAGGGCCTTTCATACCCTAAAAGGCCTCTGGGGAGCTTTGTCAGTACTATGAGGGACAATGGATGAGGAAGGGGTAAAGGGCCAGGAGTGGCAAGTCAGAGGGTCAACCCAAAGCTCAGCTGGCATTTGAAGGACCACAGCAATAATAAAGATGGTGCAGAACCAAGTCTTGGCCATGTCTGAATGTCAAGTAAAGGACATTTGATTTTACTTGCCTGGCCATGGGGAGTAAGGGAAAGCTTTTGAAGAGAGATGTGATGTAATCAGAGGTATGCATTAAGAAGATTAATTTGGCAGTAGCTTATAAAAAAGATTATATGGAAAATAGATTAACAAAAAGGAGACCAGCTAAGACATACTTGCAAAAGGCTACATAATTAGCAATGAAGTTTGAATTCACTTGGTAGCTGTGGAAACAGAAAATAAGAAATGGGGGAAGTGTTTTAGAAATAGAATTTATATTACTTCTTTTTTTAAAAAGTAACAAAATTATTTTAATCTTTCCTCAAAAATTCATTGAATTCTTGTATAACGCTCATTATAGTTTGAATTTTTTATATTCATATTCATATATTATAGACTCCTTGTTTCCCTTTCTGCTTTTTCTTAAAGACTTAAGTTTAATATTTAACTTACTTTTTTTGTGAACTATTTAATTCTAACCCTCCTGTGCTTTCATCTCCCTACTAAGAAAAGAGTTCGTTGTATTTTGGGGTTACCCCCTATTTTTTGTCTTCTTAGACTAATGTTTCTACTTTGACCTCGATCTTAATTTATGCCTTCTTCCAAGATTACTTACTAGATACTCTTTATCGTACTTTCATTGCCTTTTCCCCCCACCTTTTCCCTCCCTCTGTGCCTGAAAATTCGTTCATGTCACCCTAGTGGACACCTGTCCCCCAACTTTGACTGTGATTCCACCTGTCTGGTTCCTATCACTGCTAAAGGGTACTTGGCCTTGCCACTGCTCTTTCGTCAGGCTTGGCAGGGCTGACAATCTGTCTAGCATCCGCCTGCTTAACATTGTCTGCGCATCCGTCTCTCACTTCTGAACCAGCAACACCACGCCAGCCCAACGCTGGTGCTGACATTGTAGGGGAGCTTTCGGCTGAGGTCAGTGTCTCCAAGTGGAGCCCAGGTGGCCCTCACCCCAGAGGGTGTTACCTAGATGAAGCTGCTAATTCACACGGGCTAACCAAATCAACTGTGGAGGCTCTAAAATCTCAGAGATGGACTCTCAGGACCCAAACTCACAAACACTGGAGTATAAATAAGAATTTCAGTGTAGTAATGAATTCCATAAGAAATCCAGCAGCCACACAGGTCAGAATGACTCATGTGTTGTCTGTCTCCACGGGAAGCTTTTGCAGCACTCCTTCTCCTACTCCAGGGAAAGTTCTGTCCATAGGGCTATAAATCTTCAACCCAAACAGCCAAGACTACAATTTGCCTTTTAATTCCTCCCACTGCTAAACAATCTCAAGGACGGCTGTTATTTTCTATTTCTATGTATGCTAGTAGCTACCATTAGATTGCAGCCAAACCGCACTGGCCTGGGGTCTATTCTGTCTCTTTGTCCAGGTTCTTAACTTCATTGTGCACAAAATTAAATACAGAGGATTACAAAGAAAATAAATTACATTGAAATAACAACTATTAAAACATTTTTCAAATTGTGGTATGGTAATATGTGTGCATTCTTATTAATTACAAAATCTTGCACCAAATTTCAAAGTAGTGATGAGCATAAAGGATATTTATGGAGGGATCAAGCAAAAAAGAAAAAGAACTCACAGACATGGACAACAGTGTGGCGATTGTGGAGGGGGAAGGGACAGGGTAGAGGTGGGAGAGGGTATAAGGGGGATAAATAGTAATGGAAAAAACACAATTGAAATAAACTATTAAAAAATAAATGAAAATATAGCCATCAACTAGATGTATATGTAAATATTCATGATTTCTATTGGTGACAAAGTCACAGGTACTGGTAATAGCTACTTTAGTTTGTTGTCCACATTCATGATTTAAGGAAATGCTAAATTTCTGTCCAAGATTTATATAAATAAAGGTGTAATTTTTCTCCATCCAATATCATAGGTTTTCTGAAAATTATACTCATGGACACCAATGTAGAAGACCATTCTGTGTGGCATGAGCCCAGCTCCCACTCGGAGATGCACAGGACCCACGTCCACTGATAGGTTCTCCTGTGGGGAATCAGGCCTGCAATGTTCCTAGGCTGCTTTGAGTCTTGCTCTTGCTAAAAAACTCCCTCACCCTGAACTGAGGACATTTACTGCAAAGTAACTTCCTAAAATCCATGCTAAACTTCCAAGGATGAGTATAACCGGTTCAACCACTTTTGCCTTTTCATTTGCAAACATCCCTCTTCTGTGATGTGATTAGCAGCATTGGCTCCTTTGTTTTCTGTTAAAGGTAACCACCTAAAGTGAACCTGTGCATAGTAAATGAGGACCATCATGTAATGTGCCGAGAAGAGAAACCCAAAAAAGGCCTGTCATGGCGGAGGCCACGGCTTTTGCTCCCCTTGAGAGGAAAAGCCATGCTGTCCCTTTTCCTCCACTGGACTCGGTAGTCCATGTGAATGTCTCATTTCATCCATAATGACGTGGACACTGTGGGCCAGTGTCTGCATCACACCAACAGTTAGTTCATGGGCCCCAGGTTAAGAAATACATGTGTGCATATAGACTCAAGGATCTGCAATAACTCCAGGAGGACAGGGGTGCAGGTAACCTTGACCCTTCTGAACAGACAACTATATTAACTTCCTAGGTGGACTCTCAGCCTGTAGATTTTACTCTTCCAGTGTACACATTTCTCCTGGCTCCATCTTCCTAGTTTTCAGCCGGTCACTATCACTCAGAACTCTCAATAACTCTTTTATGTAGACTTGTTATCAGAAGGGACTTTGAAGGTCATGAATTCCCATCTCAAACCCACTGTGAAATCCCCTCTCCAAAACCTCTGACTGATGGTCAGTGAGATTTCACATGGACACCCTAGGGGCAATGGGATCACCCACTTCATGAGGCACTGTACTCCATGAGTAATAGCCATAAATTACCAGAAAAGTTTATGTTCTTGCTTGTAATAAAACTCAAGCTTCTCAGGAGACCACTGAAGAGCCTGTACAATCTAACTCCAGATGATGTTTTAGCTCATCTCCTTAGGCTTATATAATCTATGCACTAGGCACTGCTCTACACCTGTTCTCTGGCCATGCTTGGTGCGCTTCCATCTTTGCTCACTCTGGTTTTCACAGCTTATTCGGATTATCCTGTCCTAACAGTTTAGTGCCCAGAGTAGATCCCTTATCCTTCACTAAAGAGGTTCCAAGGACCCAATAAAATCAATAATAGCAACAATAAATATCATAACCAAACAGTTTTAACTAGGTTTCAGAGTGAAATGGCTGAAATTCTCAATCCATGTGTTACAAGTGGAATCTATAAGATATATAAGGATGGTCCCTTTTGTCCTTGGATTTGCCAGGAGGGGCTTGGGAAGTCTGAATTCCCTGGGCTCATCACCTCCAAATTGAACAGCCCCTTCTATTTTCCATAATCACTATTATATATCTCATCCTTCTTATATGTGTGGGGAAAATTTGGGGAAGCAAGGCATCTGGAATCCTCTAGGGTCCAGATTCCATCAGACCTCAGGCTCTAGAATTCTCACCCCCACTAATGTGCTTGCTTCAGTGTCTCGATTACTCTCTCATTGACTGTTGCTTGGTCTTAACTTCTCTTCTTAGCCTTCTAAAATGGGCACTTCTATGGATTCTACATTTGGTTCCTAATCCTGAGTTTTGGATTTTCCTCTGTTTTATATGACACAGTAAGCATGCTACTAACTTCTCCTTCCATCCCACCCAATGAAGCTCTCAAAATGCTTCCTCACTCACATGGGAAAGGAATTGCACACACTGTTCCTTTTTTTTTTTTTTTTTTTTATCTATCTAGACTATATTTATCCTTGGTGATCAAGCTTAAATCTCACCTCTCTACAGAAGCTCTCCCTGAGTTCAAAAGTGACTTCCTCCTTCTCTGAATTAGTATCCATCTCATCAACTGGTTCCCATTGAGTGAGCAAATGTATTTTAGTAATTGAATTGTGAGAAACTTTAAGATATATGCTTCTTTGATATCACCCATGGTGATGTCTAACACATTGGCTTACTTTTGAAAGATGCCCAATAATTGCTTGTTTTTTACTCAGTTGATGAATTTAAAATATCCTTGTAGGAGCCATATTTATAGAAGTGCCCAAAACATGGGTCCTGGACAATGGCTCTAAGCTGATTCTAAGATACGGATACAGAGATAAAAATCAATCAAATCTATTCTCTTTAATTCTAGCTGGTACAATTGACCTAAACCTCAGTGCAGTCTCCTGGTAAGTGGAACTAAGCTATAAAGTGATCACAAGGATGTGTTTGGAGAGGAGCAAGGTCTGTTCCACATCACCTTTCCATCAGGACACGCCCTGGTTCCTGCTTGTCCTTCACAGGGCATGGCCACCTAGGCGCATCCCAGGGGTGTACGACCTCAGCCCTGTTTTGCCACATACCTTGCATAAGAGCTGCAGGGGAAGTCAGAGAGAAACCCAGAGAAAACCTGCCAGCTAGATAAAGATCCTCGAATCTCTTCTGTCTTCATTTCTCTCCCTCATGCGTGGGTGAGCTTTGTGTAACTCTAGAAGCCAAAACTCTAACTTCATCTAATGGCTAATCCTAGATAAAAATCTTTAACACATTTGTGATGGCTGAGGCAGATATAACTTTGGATCAAACCATGGATGTCTTGACTTTGAATTATCTCAGCTACTGACATAAGGCAAATTGAAGTCCCACAGGTAGAGACGAGGTGGGTTGTTAAGCTGGGTTGGGGCTGAGGTGGCTGTTCCTAATTATAAAGTCCCCAAATATGGCAGCATGCAGGATAAAAGTTGTGACAGATTCTTATATTAGGCAGATTTCAAATGTTGCTCCCAACTAGGTTGGCCACTAAGATTCAACCATGAAACTAAAATTACAATTAATAAAAAATGAAATGCAATCTAATTAGCATAGTCTACAGAACGTTTGCCTTTACTTGGATGGTTGTCCATGTAGAAAATGAAAGAAGGGGAGACGAGGGAAAGGGCTCTTTAGTGTTTTATTCACCAGTCCCTGGAGGGAAGACGTGCTGGATAAGGCGGACACAAGCATTCCAAACATGAGAAAAGCACACTCTATAGTGAAGTAAAAATTCAAAAAATTAGCCAAGTCCCTTTGCTCTAATTCCTTGCTTACTCAGCAACCATCTGACTATTAATTAAATAGGTATTATGGTTTTAAAATGAGTCTTTTATGATTTGCTTACCATTAATCAAACCCCCAGGGCTTATTAACTCTGAGGGGGAGCTAACAAAATTAAATTCTTTAACCTGCAAAGATCTAAGGTCCCAACCCCCATGAGACCCAGTTCAAGTACTTGACCCTCAAACTCTGTACTCTGGCTAATTAGCTTACTCAAAATAATTTAATAATTTCAAGGTGAACATATCACTGGCTAGCAGTTGATATGCACCCTCAGAAAGTAAATGAAAGAAAAATCATTTATCTATGATATTTTAAAAATTGATAAATAAGCCTATCCATTATAAGGGAGAGAGCAGAACCTTAAACTAAGAACAGGCCTGAGTTTTTCATTAATCACTGCATATACTGTAGTAGGAGAAGGAATGTTGTCATTAAATTAGTCTTTTTTTCTTTAGTTAAACATCTAGGCTATAGTCTTATGGTCAAAATGTAAAGAAAGTACGTGGCTAAGAAAGGACATAAATTTATTGCATACATGTTTCCCCGACGCTCCTTTTGTTTTCTGGCACTGGATCCTTACTGCTGCTGACAGTCAATCTAGAACAGTCTCCACAGCAACCACTTAGGGCTCCAGGAATGCGGTGACCCTTGACCTTCATTGGCAGATCCCGTGTAGCCATCTATCTAAAAGAGCTTTCACAAACTCAAATAAACACAAGAAGGCAAACCCCTGTCTTTGGGAGTCTATGTTTATCCACATCACCCTCTCTCATCACAAATGCCTCTCAGGCAGGAAACATCGGACTTTTCTCGTACTTGTGATTGCCATTTGTTCCATTCAAACATGCCTTTGACCAGGAATGCATCCCGCTCTCTTTTCTGCTTCTTCCTTCCTGCATCAGCCTTCTTCTCTCTCCTAAGACACTGTCAGCTTCTCCTAAGACTCCCTTACCTTTACTCTGCCAAATTTTTCTCTTCTTTTTAAGTGAAAAAGAATCTGTAGCTCTCTAAGTTTATCAGTGATTTAACAATCAGATTCAGTATGCTCCCTTACTCCCAATTGCCTCACCCTTCGCCTTCTTGTCTTGTTCAAATTCAAATTTTATTCATGATTTCCAGACCAATGACAGTTCAGAAGGCAAGCAAGTCAAAGTAGCCAACGCATGAGGCATGGAAGGCATGCTAATGGAGTCAATTACAGAGTTAACTATTAACTGATGTCGATAGGATGGAGTGGTGAGGTGGAACCAACAGGACGAGATGCATCGGGCATAAACGAAGATTTCGTATTTAGGCTAAAGTTCATCAGTGATGAATAACCACAGTGAGATACCACCTCATACTTGTTAAAATGGCCATTATTAAAAAGAAAAGAAATAAGTGTTGGAGAGGATGTGAGGAAAGGGGAGCCCTCATGCACTGTTGGAGGGAATATCAATTGGTGCAGACATTACGGAAACAGTATGAAAATTTTTCAAAAAATTACAAATAGAACTACCATGTGATCCAGTAATCCCTCTTCCAGGTATTTACCCAAAGGAAATTAAAACAAGATATTGAAGAGATATCTGCACTCCCATGTTTGCTGGAGCATATTTTACAGTATCCAAGATATGGGGGGAAATCCTATGTATCCCACAATGAATGAGTGAATGACTAACAGATGATTTGTATACATATGAATGAATGAATATTATTTGGCCATAAGAAAGAAGGAAATCCTGCCACTTGTGACAACATGGACAGACCTTGAGGGCATTATGTCAAAAGAAAAATAAATATTACATGGTATGACTTATATATGGAATCTTTAAAAGAACATAAAAGAAAAATTCATAAAAACAGGAAGTTGAAAAGTGGTTACCAGGGACTGGGGAGTGGGGGAAGTAGGAAGATGCTGGAAATGGGTACAAACTTTCAGCTATAAGATAAATAAATCCTGAGGATCTAATGTAAAACATGACTATACTTGATAACACTGTGTTATGTAATTAAAGTTTGCTAAAATAGTAGAGCTTAAATATTCTTAGTCACACAAAGATAAATATATAAGTTGTTGGATGTGTCAGTTAGCTAGATGATGGGAATCCTTTCACACTGTATACATATATCAAATCTTACATTTTCATTTGTCAGTTGTACCTCAATAAAGCTGAAAAATAAATAATATTTATAAATGAGAAAAGCACAGGATGATTGATAATATGGTGACTTTATATCACTGTGACCAAGGTCACAGAGGATAGACTTATGATCAAGTTGGGGAGGGTGCGTCCCTGGCAGTGGAGTCCCTTTGCCAAGGACATCTCAATGTCCCATTCAGAACATCCCATCGGAAGAGAAATATTGCCCAGTGGGCGAATATGAGGAGAAAGTCCTGGGTGGTAAGGGATTTAGGAGCTATACCTGCAGAGAGGTCATTTAAATGCTGTATGATTTCATTTATATGTGGAATAAAAAATAAATAAAGCAAAATAGAAACAGACACATAGATACAGGGAATAAACTATTAATTGTCAGCAGAGAGCGATATAAGGGAATAGGAATTTTTTAATTATATTTTTAAAAGGTAAATAAATGATTGCAGGACCTCTTGCTCTCTGAAATTCACAACCCAGCAAATTTTGGACTGGGATGATGGTGAGTGAATAAAATAAAAAATAAAAATAAAAAAAGGAATCATTCAATGAAGTGAGAATGTCTATTTGGCAAGAAAACCAAACAAACATAAGCTGTCATTCACTGCTTCAGTGGCTGTAAGAAGATCAGCAACTGAAAACCCAAATTTCCAAGAGGGCAGGCATGACATAGTTGAGAGAAACAGGACATTAAGGTTTAAAAAACAGAAAACAAAACTCGAACCCAATGGTGCCAGTGGAAATGTGCCACAGCCTCCAGGTTGGAAACAAGGTTGAGCTGTCACATCTGAGAGGCGTCACGTCTGGGAGGCGTCATGTCTGAGGATGAGAGTCCACTCATCATCCTCATGTGTGAACGGGGGCCTCGCCCTGCCACCTCTTCTGATCTCTCAAGAGGAATCAGAAATCCAAAATTTTATTCAATGTGTCCCAATTGTTAATTTTAATAACTATTTCAAAAGTTTTAGAGAAACATTTCACGGACCAAATATCACGTATCTACGAACTGGTGGCAGCCCGGGAGTGCCAGTTCATGTCTACTTTTCTAGGTGTCACCAGAATGTAACCTTATGATGCATGCAGGGAAGAGTTACTTGAGAGAGGAGAGAATTTGCACATGTTTGGAATTCATACAGAAAATAGGCTTTCCATCCAAGTTCTGAGCAATGGGAAATCGTCAAGCGAATATTGGAAGGCAATATATGAGCGATGTTAGAGAAAGGCCTTTCTCCTTAGCTGACGTTGAACCAAATTATAATTATTGTATACTTTACACCAGAAAAATGGTTTACAATTTACAAAGAGTTTTTATGTCAAATCATATTAGAAGTTATTAGAACAGCCCTGGCTGGTGTGGCTCAGTGGATTGAGCACCAGCTTGTGAGCCAAAGGGTCATTGGTTCAATTCCCAGTCAGGGCACATGCCTGGGTTGAGGGCCAGGTCCCCAGCAGGGGATGTGCGAGAGGCAACCACACACTGGTGCTTCTGTCACTCCCTTTCTCCCTCCCTTCCACCCTGTCTAAAAATAAATAAATAAATAATCTTTTAAAAAGTTATTAGAACAGTTCTTTAAGTAGAAACATCAGGTGGTTTCTATTATACAAGTGAATAAGCTGAGTATCTGAATATTAAATAACTCAGAGAAGGTCATCTGGGAAACCGGGCAGCAGAACTAGGAACTGGACGACTTAGGTCATCTGCTTCCAAATTCAGAGCGCTCTCCAGTGCTACCTCAGACTCCACGGCTGTAAGATCCCGGGCCTGACTATACTCAAAACTGCCCTTGCTCATTGCTTCCCTGTGGTCAACCCACTCTCCCCAGGTCTCCTCCTACACATTTCCATATTCCTGAGTGCCTTTCTGTCCCTCCCCCCACTCCCTTTCCTTCACGATCTCCGGTTGAGTTTATTTAACCTGACTCTGTCGGCCACAGAAATGCTCCTCTGACTCCCAGTGCTCCAAACTGGACTCGCCCTTAACATGTATTTGTCCAAAATGTCGGTCTATCTTCTTTATGTCTTTTGCATTTTTGTCTCTATGAGGTCAAAACTTGTCTTAACAAATCTATGAACAAAGACACATAGGTGCATGCACATATACATGCACACCAGAGCTGGTCCTTGATCTCTGCATCGTAAAATCATTACCCTTCCTGAACTTTTAAATTGGCCAGGAGGGAGAGAATCTGTTGTCTACTGTGGCTTCTACTGCTCACTGTCGTCTCTACTTCCTGCCAGAAATTTTGATTCGGACAGAAGCCAACTGGGTAACCTTGCTCCTGCTATAAACAGGATTCGGTTCTCTGTATTTCAGGCTCATCAGTGCCAGTTTGAAATGTGTCATTATTCTTTGGGTTGACATGAGCATTGTCTGGGAAGAACAACAAATTGAGGAGAAACTGCTGACTAAGAAAGCTTCCAAATAACTTATTTTGGCTAATACATAGACTTTTTAAAATGTAAGCAATGACAAGAGTTTTTTTTCTTGCTGACTTGTGGACATATACCAAGGGCAATAATGCTTTCTAATGCACTATATTTAAGCCTGTGCAGCCAAATATCATTCAATGTGAAATAAATTATTTCAACGTGTACCTATCATCTAAAATGAAAGATAAAATGTATAGAAAATGGAAAATGTGCATAGAAATAGGTAAAGGAGAAAAATAATCCCCAGAATGTCCCTGCATTCAGCCAAGGAGAATGCAGAATATTTTTGTTTTCTTTAGATTGTTTTGGGTTTGGTCTTCCAGCTGGTCAAAAGACCTGTTAAGAATATTTCATAGTGCTAATGTGCTATGCGCTAATCTCTCTAGGCAAGGTTCATATTTGAGTGGGTTACTTATTCTCCTTTTGTTGACTAAGTCAATAATCAGAATCAGCAGGTTTGGAGTCAGGTTGGCAGGGATCAGCAGCCTGGCTTGCGAGAAGTGAGTATAAAAGCCCCAAGTTTGGAGTGACCGTCATAGAGGCCCACTGGTCCTTGGCAGGATGGCTTCTCACCGTCTGCTGCTCCTCTGTCTCGCTGGACTGGTACTTGCGTCTGAGGCTGGCCCTTCGGTGAGTGTTTGAGTCTGCGAAGTCCCTTTCATCCATTTCCTATGGACACTAAATGAAGTAGAAGTGACTTCCTCCAGCTTTGCCAATCGGCTTCTGTGACTAGGGTCAGGGTACCCAGCATCTATTTTTAAGTGTGATGGATTCAAACTCCAAAAAGAATGAAGTTCTGCAGAGCTCACTGAACTGGAGCTTGGATTCTGGGTGCCCTCCTCCACTGCTCTGGTTCTTCGGGGGTTGCAGTGCCTGGTGCCTCAATTTCCCCAGGTGGGTGGTAGACATAAAGATAGGGTATGGATGAAGCTATTAATATTGAATTTTTAGAAACACATCCCCTTATAAAGTTTACTTCCCCTTAGTTAATCAAAATGTATTTATTGATTACTTTCTGAAAGGCTTGGCAGACAACATTCTAGTCAGATATGTGATTCTTAAGTGCTCTAGAAGAATTACCTAATGCTATAAAACGGGTTGGGAAGTAACCTGGCATTAATTTACAACAACTGGGATTTACTACAGCAACAACTGACTAACACGCTCACAGGAAAAACTACTTGGTTCGATGGTACATTACATCTTTTCAGTAATTCCACTCAAATGGTGAGGTTTAACAAAGCAACTGTTCTCAGAAGGCCTATTTCCCCCCTTACATTCATTACACATGCCCCCAGTGATTGCAGTGTGCCTGGAGGCAGAAACCATTCTTGCATTGGAAACAATCACATCTGTGTTTCACTGAGTAAGGGAAGCTCATTAACTGCCAGCACTTACATTGTTGGAAATGGGATTAGCGTGTACTGCCCGCCTTGCTCCAGATTTCTAACACCGCAAAGAATGGATCGTTTCATGCAGACCAGGTTTGTTGACTTCTCACTTGTCCTCCACACCCAGGGCACTGGTGAATCCAAATGTCCTCTGATGGTCAAGGTCCTAGATGCTGTCCGAGGCAGCCCTGCAGTCAATGTGGCCGTGAAAGTGTTCAAAAAGGCTGATGATGAGACCTGGGAGCTGTTCGCCTCTGGGTAAGCTGCCCAACTCAGCCAGATGTGGGTCTTTGTTTTATCTCCCATTTGCCTGCCAGGTGTTGGAGAGGGGGCTCACATCGTTCACTTAAGAATCTACAAATAGATTGAAAATTTGGGCAAAGGTCAAGTGAGCCCTGAGAAGGATGCCCTCCTCTTGTCTGCGTAACTGGGAGTGACGGGGAACCTGAGCAGCATTTAAGGCAGACAGTGGGGAAAGGAGAAGCCATTAAGAAGGTGATGAAAACTATGGACTCCCTGCCCAGAAAAATACACACACACTTACACATATAAAAATGCATATGGAATTTCAGGAGCAGTTTTTTTCTCTTGGTGACCTGTCATAACACTCAAGCTGAGTCATTGTCTTGGAATTTTAGGGAAGACATACAATTTGTGTTCATTTATTAATGAAGAAAGGAACTGAGGGGCAGCATTGACCAGGCACCTGTCTGTAGTTTATCAGGATCACCCAGAATCCAGGGCCTTCGTCCAGCAAAGCTTTGGGGGACACCTGTTCTGTGAGGCTGGGGGCTGTTCCGCTCAATGAGAAAGGACACAGGAGAGGACGCATAACGCACAGCGTGGCCACGGACCAATCTCGGGATCACCCACTGTCAGGGGCAAAAATGACTTCTCACCTTCACCAGCTCCTTTACATTTTTAGGGAGTTTTTACACCTCCACTGGCACAAATTTCAAAGAAAATGCCAATTAGTGGACCTAAACCAGCTACTTGAAAGAAAGGAACCCTCCGCCGAAAGTAATTCTGCTAAGTGTTTGTGTCTCCTGGGAGGAGTGTTTCTGTGGGTTTTAATGGAACCCCAAGGACCACATTATGCTTCTTCACCCTCCTTGGGAAGACCATTTTCTTTGGTGTGGTTCCAACTGAGATTTTATTTCTTAATTCATTTATGTTTATAAAAATGCCAAGTGCAATGTGGAAAGTAGTTAAGAGACTATTCTAAGTAAGAGTTGGAATGGACACCAAAAACATTCAGATGCCTGTGTGAATCTGTTTTCTTATGACAAGACAAAAAAGGAAATTAAAAATTTAAGTCAATTTTTAGAAAAGAAAGGTGGAAGGGCAATGGTCAGAGTCAGTGAAGAAATGCCCATTTTTACCCAAGTTTCTGCAGTTTGATGGAGAGCTATTTCAAACCATAGCTTTTGAGCTTGTACTTATTGGGAAATAGAAATTGCCTAATTAAAAAAAAAACTTAAAAGGAGTTGCCTAGTATTTGTTATAGGCAAAAAGTTACCGAAGAAATTAGATATGTAAACAATGGAAGAATCAGGTATGGCTTTCTCATTGAACTTTGGGGTTCCCACTCTGTGTACAATTGCTGCCACCTCTGAAAGGTACCCTCACGTCACCAGTGAGGCTCCAGTGTCATGGGAAATGGGAGCCCTAGTGACAGAGGGCCGCTTTCAGGGGGTATTAGGAAGCCTCACCCAAACACCAACCCTGAATCCCGGTGACTGCTTTTGAAGGGAAACATTATACCTCTATCTTGTTCTCCTAAGACAAAAATACCTTCGGTAAGTTTTTCGAAACATTTCTGAAAAATTTCCTGTCAGTTATTTCAGGCATTTAGTAGACTTTTCTCTCTCCTGACCTGGTGGAGAAAATATATATTCACATACTCAAACGGCTCCTGTGTGCGCGCGTGTGTATGTCAACTTGCCCTTAATGCCTGGACCTTTTCACCTTTTAGGAAAACCAGTGACTTTGGGGAGCTCCATGGGCTCACAACCAGTGACAAGTTTGTAGAAGGGATATACAAAGTGGAATTGGACACCAAATCCTACTGGAAGGCACTTGGCATTTCCCCATTCCATGAATCTGCAGAGGTGAGTGTATAGACACTCAAGCTGTTTTTCTTTTTAACTTTTTGGCTGTCATTTTTAATCTCAGGAAATGCACATTTTATTATTTGCACACTATGGAAATGCCTACCATAAACACGCCATTGAACTAGCATGGTTCTAGCACAATTCTCTTTCTCATTTCCATAATCAGAAATCCACACAACTCTGAAAAGCAAACTTTCTCACTAAGTTTGGTGAAAACTCATTTAGTTACAGGACCTCAGCTTACATGACGCCCTTTGTAGTCTGTGTTCATTCTACTGCCATTTGCTGAAGAATTATTAAGATGTGGTTATTAGGCAGCCCTCCAGACTGACTTAGGGTGTTATGTAACAAAAGATAGATGTATTATTTAACTTCTCTAAAATCTGAAATATTCTTCATTCCAAATACATCTGGAGCCCAGAGGTTTGGATAAGTGTTTTGGGGCAAGGCAAATAGGAACAGTGAATTCAAAATAACACTGGCAACACAATAGATAACATTTATCAAGCATACATCACATACCTGACACTGCTGTGTTTTCTATATTTAACCTATTTAATCTTTGTAAACAACCCATTGGAGTCAGTCTGATCTTTATGTCCATTGTACAGAAGAAGAAAATGAGGCTCAGGGAAGTTAATTAACTTGTCAAAGATCACAGGGCTAGTGAGGGGACAAGCAGCATATTTACCAACAGGGCCCAGGCTGGATTTAGCCTCAGGTATGTCTCAGCTTTCTTCTTGTGAGAAACCAACCTAATAATAATAATTATACCACATTTCTAACCCTTAGTGCATGCTCTATTCCTCTATTTATGAGTTACAAAGAACCTCAAAGTTATACATGGGCCCAATCTCCCTGCCTCCTCTTTGTAATTTCCTAAGTCATTTAAAACAGATGGCTGTCATGGAAATAGAATCCAGACATGTTGTTCAGAGTTAAAGATCAACTAATTGCATCAAAAATAGCTCAACATGAAAGAGAACCATTCTCTCTGGCTTAGTCATGGATTAGACCTTCAAAAGCATAAAACAGTTCTTTTAGTAGACAGTGTAGTCAGGGAAACTGTAGGGGCCACAAGTCACCAAAATAGCCCAATCTACCAAGAAGCAAGTCTCTGGCTTCTTGTCAGCCAGGCAGCAAGACCCAGAGCCCGGCCACGGTCAGGTGCAGGGTTTAGATGGCGCCCACCACAAGACACGTGCTCCCAGAGTCTCAGGCCCTACCCTAGAGCACCAATCAGCCTCCCTGCGACACTGGTCTGCCCTAGATCTCAGCCCGATGAGACGATCTGAGAAGATTCCGTACTACCCATGACGTTGCTCCTATTCATTAAACTCTTCTTCACTCTTTTAGTATTCATTCAACAAACATTTAAAAATAAAAACCTGCCCTGGCTGGTGTGGCTCAGTGGATTGGGCACTGACCTGCAAACCAAGAGGTCACAGGTTCAATTCCCTGTCAGGGCACATGTCTGGGTTGTGGGTCAAGTCCCCGGTGGGGGGTGCATGAGAGGAAACCACACACTGATGTTTCTCTTCCCTTCTTTCCCCCTCCCTTCCCTCTCTCCAAAAATAAATAAATAAAATCTTTTTTTAAAAAAACCTAGCTGTTGAGCACTCTGCTAGATATTCAAAAGTGAAACCACATCTCTCCCTTTGGGACATATCAGGCAGGACCACGAGCCACCTTGGATCCTGAATGGGTGTGGGGAGCGCGAGAGGGCGAGCAGTCAGTCAAGCATGAGCCCCGCTGCCACACTTCCGTGACTGGCGGGTGCACGCTGCGGTCAGCCCTGAGTTCCCCTCCCGACAGCTTCTTCCGATCAGGACCTCCCAGGACACTGCTGTCCTGCAGCATTGGTCACCTCCTCCTCGACCCATGACCCAAGGGGCCACATTAGACTTACAAAGAAGGTTAGGAATTTACTTCAGAGCTATTAGTCCTCTTCACTTCATAGAATTTTGAGCACAAATTATGCCATTTACAATTTTCACAAAGAATTAAATGGGAATGGAGGCCAATGCCACTCTAAGGGATAAGAAGTTTTCCCGATTTGATTCCAGAAACTAGGCCTTTAAGGAATTCCCTTTCTCTTTCAGATTGATTCTTAAGTGACTCTCACCTCCTCTTTCCCTGATGCTATTTTTTTTTTTTTTTTGGTTTTGGTATGGTTCAATCACATCTTTTTATCTCCTGTCCCCAAGTAATCAAGGTTTCCTTTTTTCATATTTGAAACAAAATTTATTTTTCTAGGGTGTGTCCAAACCCCAATCTAGGGCCTGTACTCAAAATAAATAGACTCAAACACCTCCTCACTGTCCTCTACCTCCTGAACCAAAGTTTTTCCTATTCGCCTCAGTCCAGACACCTAAGTGTCCCAACACCTGAGTCCCAGAAGCTCTATTAAATTTGCCTGAAGTATGTGACTGACCAGAACACACTTTAATCGATTATTTGCCCACTTAGAAAGCTTAAATGAGCTCTAATAGGAGAGTATATGTCAGAATTCCAACATGACCTTCCACATTCTGCTTGAATCATAAATAAAACCCTATAATGCTTTTACCCCATGTTTCACTGCTTGTGATGAATGTTAAAATACACTTGACATTCATCATGGAAAATGCAAAGGAGTAATGGGAGAAAAGTGTCTGGCTTCGGACGCAATAGCCATAACTTGTAGTCTAGTTCTGTCCCTGGGTGAACTTGGAGCAAGCACTCTCATTCAGAGTTCTGGGTTGCTTACCTGTAAAATGAGAAGAATGTTCCCTTTGAGCTCTAACATTCTAGGTCTCTTAAGCCTGCATTGGGATTGGCAGAAACCATTCTCAAGACTTTGGGTCATTGCATGCCAGTTTTTACATTCTCCCCTCCTTTTTCTAAAACCAAGAAAATGGACAAGAGCATGTGGGCTCTCTGTGATCTCCCTCGGTCAGGCTAGGGCCACCTGATTTTCAGCCCAAGTCTGAGAAACCCAAGTCCTACTCATCCAAGCCGGAGGGAACTCTCATTCTAAGGACTGCATGGGGCTCCAATGGTTAGCTTGCCAGCTTTGGATTTCTGCCTTTTGTTCTAACTGTTTCCAAAACCAAAATAATAAAATAAGAATAATGACTTTGGCACGGGACTTCCAGTGTCTCTGTCCGTGACTCACGTTGTCGGGCTGTTGGAAACGCACCCTGTCTGTGTTCTCTCGTAGGTGGTGTTCACCGCGAATGACTCTGGCCCACGCCACTACACCATCGCTGCTCTGCTCAGCCCCTACTCCTACTCCACCACAGCCCTCGTCAGCAGCCCCAAAGAATGAGGGACCTCTCCTCCTGTCGATTTGAAGGAGGGGAGATAAGACTTCTTGTAACCGATAGTATTTCATTTTTATTACAGCAGTGTTTTCACTTTATGAACTCTGTTAGAAATCCAGGCAGGGACAATAAAGCGTTCCTATTAAAGCACTCTCCATTTTATCTGCACGTGCTTTCTTCACTCCCTTATTGTCCTCTCAAAAAACAATTTTCAAATTTTACAGGGAAACAAAGGACCTCAGAAAAGTCTCTGGTGAACTCTGAGGAATATCTAAGTTTCCATTGTCTTTCAAGCTAAACACATATTCAACATGGTCTACACCCATTGAAAATACACATTCTGAAAGTGAGAAAGCTTTATTTCCCTACAGCCTTCAGTAAGTAGCAGAAGACAAGTTCTAAGGGCCTACTTCTTTACTCCATGCATTCCCTTTAAGTGCTTTCCTGATTTCAAGAGTAGCACAGCTTCACCAGGACAGACCTGCAGTGACTCAGGCCCTCTGATTCTGTTCAGACCAACTATGCCCCTCCTCCCAGTCAGCTGACCAAGGGGTGTAATCAGAGAACCCTCACAACCCCCATTCACTTAGAGGAAGCCAATATTCATGTATCGAGAGACGACTATCTACAGAGCACTCTTTTAGGTGCTCTGAACATAAAGAATAAGATCGAGTGCTTGCATTTAAAGAGCTCACATTCTTTTGGGAAGATAACTATGTCGGTGGGATTGGACAGAGTCTTTGGCACAAGACATGGCAGATACAGGAAAGGGAGCATCAAACAGCTTGGAAAAAGAAGAGGACTCAGAAGAAATGTCACTTAATCTGGATCTTGGCAGTTTACCACTTAGAAAAGCAAGGAGGTATTCTGGGTAGAGAACAGAAATTGCAAGGCCAGGCCAAGTGAAACCACTTGATAAGTTGAGGCAACAGATGGGGATTCAGAATGTTGAAGTGGCCCTGACCATTGTGACTCGGCTGGTTGGGCATCGTCCCACAAAGAGAAAGGTCGCCAGTTTGACTACCGGTCAGGGCACATGAATGGATTGGGGATTCGGTCCCAAGTTCGGGTGCATAAGAGAGGCAACTGCTCTATGTTTCTCTCTCACATCAATGTTTCTCTCCCTCTCTTTCTCCCTCCCTTCACCTCTCTCTAAAAATAAAGAAATGAAATCTTCAAAAAAAACCCAGAATATTGAAATGTAAGGGGATTAAGGTGGGCAAGGTTGTGCAACTGTAACAGACAACCCCATATTGCTGTGGCTCCACAGAGACAAAGTTTACTCATTTCTCATTCATGCCAAGTCCAATGCAGACTTTCTTGGCCGGGTGACTCTCAGGGTGACTCTCCTCCAAATGGTGACTCATGGCCTCAGTTTGATTTACTTTGTGCCTTCAAGGGACATCTAATCAGCAAACTAGAGGAAAAGAGAAAGTATATGGTATTAGGCCACTCTTGCAGAGATGACACATGTGATTCTCAGTGACATTTCATTGGCCAGAAATAGTTACATGGTATCATTTTAGATGCAGCGAGCAATGGGGCTCCTGCCTGGCAATCACTTCTCAGAACAACCCTACATTCTGGAAAACAAACACTAATCTCTGTAGGTCAACGCCCATCTCTGCCACAGCAGGGTTGAGAGTGGTGGGGAATGAGCCTGGAGTGAAGGGGGCTTTACAAGCTACCTGTTAGAGCTGAGAATTTATTTGATAGCAGTAAGGATCCAAGGACAGAAGCTTGGCATCTGTCATCCCGAATTACTTCCCGTGCATAATCTCCAACCGGGACACGGCAGGAAAAGCCGGGTCGGACCCAAGGCTTAGGCCTAAACACGCATAAACAAAACAATCTTCCCATTTTCCTCCAAGTTCAAATCTAAAGTCTTATCATGCTCTAGTTAACCAGGTAAGGAGAGTAAGACATTGCAAAAGAATGGAATGTAGGTTTGCACTTTTTAACATGTACTGACCTTTCCCACAAATACAGGCAGTAAAATCAATGCCTCTGATTCTGTTCAATAAGGTTAGCAAGTTCTTCTTCCATGTATATTGGGTTAATGCATACCACGTTGTCATTTTTGTAAATTAAATGGTCAAATATTGGCAATTTCATAAGATTTAATTTAATACTTAGAGTGATTATATTGGTCTCTGACCTGCCTGTTTATAAAATGCTACATTTCCATTTGGCTCTTATTAAATAACTATGGATTTTTATTGCCCAAGCAGTTTGAACATATGTATCTTCAAATATTTATACATATACATATTTGAATTGAATTTAACTTTCCAGCCCCCGCTTCCTGTTGCTGTCAGCTAACTTAATCTTGTCCATTGAAATCAGTTCAGATTCATTTCCAGTTTGGTGCTGAGCCTTTTCCTTCCTTTCTGAATTTCACCTACGCTCTGGAAGCTATGTAGTAGCATCTTGTCATAAAGTGGAATGTGTCCTCTGGTCCCTGTAGTTCTCTGTCTGCGTTGCTTCCACTGAAATGATCCTTTTCGCCTTTGGTCTTTGTCATTATGTGTTAGTGTCTTGACTTATACCCTCTTATGGCCACTAGTGTGAGTTGAATTATGTCCCCTAAAAAGATATGTTAAAGACCTAACACCCAGTACGTGTGATTCTGAAATGATCTGGAAAAAAGTCTTTGCAGATGTCATTAGTAAACACGAGGTCATCAGGGTGGGTGCTACCCCAACATGACTGATGTCCTTAAAAGGGAAAAAATACAGACACTCGGGGCGACCATCACGTGACAACTGAGGCAAAGCATGAAGCAATGCAGCTACAAGCCAAGTACATCAAGGATTGACAGAAGGATTCTCCCCTCCAGGTTTTGGGGGTAATGCAGCTTTGCTGACACCTTGATTTCAGACTCCTCACCTCCCGAATGGTGAGACAATAAATTCCTGTTACTTTAAGCCACTTGACTTGTGGGACTTGGTCCCTGCAGCCCTGGGAAACTAATATCGCCTCCTATAGGAGTCTTCCAAATCTTACCCCAGGTCTGTATTCATTGCAACCTTTGCCATTCTGAAAGTCAAATTTACATTTAATATCTATTTTTATTTCTTTTTTTACTTAGTGATGCTGAACAGATTGTCTTACATTTATTGGCCATTTGCACCTCTTTACTGAACTATATGTCTGCACGATTTAGCCATATTACACAGGAGGTCCATTAGTTTAGTACTGATTTGTAAAAGTTTTGTGTATATTAAAGATATTACAGGTTGTCTCTGAAAAGTATATGTGATAGACAGAGAAATAGTCAAGTTAGAGAAAAACCACATCAGCCAAGATAACTTGGTGGAAGTTAGTGTGATAATTGCAAAGAAGAGGGGGGAACTAGGTTGTAAGAAACAGAGAGTTGAAAAATCCGGAAGGGAAATTTTGGATGGGTACATTAGGTTCAGGTTAAAGAATCCCTGAATGCTGGGTTTTGGAGGCTTCAGGGTGGGAGCATGGTGGGGAGATAGGAAAGCTGAGATACAGAAAGTTAAGTAATTGGCTCAAAGCCAGGCAGACAGCTTGGGAAAGCACTGAAAGGCAGAGAATAAACAGATTTGCCACGTAGTCCACGGCTTCCCAATTAGTTTAGACAGTGAGGTACTGCTCATCGAAAGCCTTGAAATAGTGATGAATGCTAATAAGAAATTCCTGCCAATAAACTGACATCAACCTCGGTGGCCTCCAGTCAGCCCAAATCTCTTTGCCTAAAAGATAAATATGTTAATTAATCCCATTCATAGCCTTCCACACTAATCAGAAACATAGGCATCACTTACTTCCCTACAGCGAGAGGGATCTTCATCACGTTTTATCAATTTCCCAGTGATCTCGGGAACAAAGATGAGGCTAAAAATGTCACCCTGTAATGAATAAATTTGCAGAGGGGGACTGTGATAAATAATTTTCTGTGTCATCTTGGCTGGGCCATGGTACCCATGGTGAAACACCAGTTTAGATGTTGCTGTGAAGGTATTTTTAGACACAATTAACATTTTTCCCCAACTTGGATGAAATATAATTGACATATAAAATTGTGTAAAGTTGAAGGTATAAAACATGATGATTTGATTACATACATATTGTGAAAAGATTACTATAATTACATTAGTTAACATAATATTAATCACATGCAGTTACCTTTTCTTCTCATGGTTTCAGATATAAACATTGAATGAGAATGGAGTGCTCACTTTGTATGTACCTCTAAATGTATTCATATGTCTAGCCTTCTTCTCCTATTCCTCCTCAGAGCCCTGTGATGTGCTTTGGGAGCCTAGTAGGGAGTGGCTGGGGATTGATGCTGCCAGAGAACAAGAGGGAAAGTATCAGAGAAGAGATGATGAGAGAACAGGGTCATATAAATTCCCATGGTGGAAAAAGAAGGCATGGAAATGAGAAAGTGTGGTCAGTATTGCTGGAAAACACTGGTCAGAGCAGGGATGGACAGTGGACAGCTCACGAGGCGACCTCTGGCAGTGAGAAAGTAATAGAGAGGAAGAACCCTGGAACCTAGAAACCACAGTTTGTGATAAAGAATAGAATTCAACCAGAAATCGAGAGATGAGAATGGTGTCAGTATTCTCCAGCCAAAATCCATCAGAAACACATCCATGTATTTGAATGGGCTGGATCTATTATTCGTCCCACCAAAATGGGTACACTCTCGCTAACAGGTTAGTAAGAATCTATTAATAAGATCTGAGCTTTGGTTGGGTAACTTGGGGTGGGGGGAGACGAAGGAAGTAGGGCTTCCCTCTAGATTGGATGCTATCAGAAACTAGAGACAATTCTTTGATTGTCTCAATGGTTTATCTGTAGGGAGGGTCAACCAGAGCAGAGATAAAACTGTAATTGCTAAAGTAGAAGCAGAACGGTTTGGAATTTTATGGATTTCACACTGACTTCATTTTTGGCTTACTTTGCTGTGGTCTCAGAGGGACCTGTTTGATATTGATGTTCTGTGAGGTTGTCGTGTCCAATTGAACATGTCACAGATGGGCTTGTATAACACTGAGACCAGTTTCCAGATGTCAGGAGCTGCTTTTCAACCCATTCCCTCAATGTCTATAGAGGAATTCAGAGTAGAAATCAGCAGAGAGCATTGACAGCATTGTTGCGGGATGGGAGAGACTTAGAGGAGGATGCGAAACCTCAGGCTTCCACCCAGGCTAGTATTGATTGGATGGATGAGGCAGTAATGAGCTCAGGAACATGGGCAGAAAAGCAGAGATTTGCAGTCAGAGACAGCGAGCCAATTTCAGCCACGCCAAGCTTGAAGTAATTGAACAAGTTTTCAATCTTATACGTTGGCAGTTGGCATTGCATGGACATATATGGGCAGAAAACAAAACTCACTAATACTAAAATACGTCCTAGTATTGGATAGCACCTGTCAAACAATGACATTTGGGGCATTTATGCCTTAAACTGTATTCTATCCAGAGACAGTCCTCCCTAGGAATTTTTATTTCATGCAAACCCTCAGTTTTACAGCCTATTTCTTCCTTTCACTTTACAGTTCATAGAACACCCCCCTCCCCTAGCACCATTACCTCTTACTGCCTTTCATAATAGAGATAACGTTAGAATCAATTCCATTTTCTCAGTTGTCCATTCTCTGTGGGTTAGAACTGCCCCAGTTCATTTAAAGCTAAGGCAGATGGTAATTCATCTTTGGCAATCAATGAGACGCTGGAGGTCTGTTCCGGAACCACTGTCAACCAGCAAGGAGAAAGGGGTGGCAGGCAGCTTGCTAGAATAAACGCTTGAGGTGTGGGGCTTCCCTCCTGGCTCAGCAGTCACCCATCTGCTGTCACCGCCACTAATGTCACTCCCTGGGAAGCCAAAGGTTATGAAACTGGTTCTAAGACATGGTGGGGAAGGGCACTGGTGGGCTTAGGGAGAGAGTGCTGAGGCTGGTGGGAGAGCCTTGGGCAGCTCCCTGGATGAAGGCTCACGCTGAGCTGAACAAACTCTACTCAGCGGTCTTCCCCAGGATAGCGCACTTGGAAAATATATTGGAATAGATTTCTAAGTATCTGGAAGGCAGTGTCTAGCACACAGCAGAACTCAATAATATATCTTCTTAACGTATGGGTGAAAGGCTTGGCTCTGGATAGGCAAAGAGTTCTCATCTGAGCCCTTACAATCCCCTTGGGTTTCACCAGAGTGGTGCTTCCCCTCATACTGACATGTGAGAAATGGCACCATGACCTACCAACACACAACAAAAGGGCGACTTTGTTGGGAAACTCTAAAAGATGACCAGCTCTCGGGAATAACCTAGTTCAAAAATCGAGTGCCAGCTTCTTTGGATTGATTTCAAGAACTTTGTCACTGAGGATGTTTAAAAATAGAAAGTCTATTTAAAATGTCCTCAGCCTAGGGCCAGGGCCAAAAGAACAACAGGGTCATTCAAAATGACAACTAAAGCCTGCTGAGTGGGTTTTGCTGCAGCGTCTTGAAAAGCAGAGACCCTCTGCTACCCCAGGCCTCATCCCAGAGAAGTGAGTGGCATGGGATGGGACTCTGCCTGGGGCCAGCACTCTGGGGGGTCGGGTCCTTCACCGGGAGCAGGGGGCCCCCATGGGAAGCAGGGGCCTTGTTAGGAGTTAAGGCCTTTCTTGCCTGGGCTTTCTAGAGGCAAACACACAGTAAAATCCATGAATACTCCATGACAAACATTCTAGTGACATTACCAGCATCCTTTCCATTCGTGCCTCTTACACTGAGTAGCGAGTAGCGATGGAAATGCTCTCACACTGAGCTCCAGGAAAAGAGGGAGGAACTTGTTGGTCTAAATCAGTCGGTGAAATCTCATCACAGTGCGTACTTTAGAGGGGCTCAGGGGATCTAACACGGCCCAACCACAGGGAAACCCAGGACTTCTCTTTCATGGTGAGATGAAAATGTGGGGCCTCCTGAAGAATGCAGCATTACATTGGGTCACTCAAATAACCCAGATAATCTCTCCATCTCAAGATCCTTAATTTAATCACATTTGCAAAGTTCCTTGCACGGGTTCTGGGAACTACCACATGGCTGTCTTTTGGTGGAGTGGGGGAGGAGCATTATTCGTTCCATGACAGTGTACATGGATTTGTTTTATTCTACACACATTTGTTGAGCACCTACTCAGTATTAGGTGCTGGAGTGATAAGAATGTAATAAGACCTGGGGTCTCTTTTCAAGGAAATGTTCTTAAAATTGGAGACAGACATGAAAGAAAAAAAGAGAGAGAAGAGAAAGAAACAAGAGGGAAGGAAGAAAAAGAAGGAGGGAGGGAGGGAGGAAGGAGGGAAAGGAAGAAGGAAAGAAAGCATTACCATAAAATGTTTAAAATGTTATGGTAGCATAATAAAAATAAATAAATAGTAAAAAACTTGTTCTGATTTTTGAGGGCTGGGAGGCCTCGCAAAGGAGGGGACACCCGAGCTTGCTCTTTGAAGCTAAGTAGGGAGTACCAGGGAAATAAATAGGAAAAAGCCGTTCCTGAAGAGGAGACTGAATTACAGGGAGACAAAGATGAGAGTACATTAAATATCCAGAGAAAGGCAAGTAACTTGATTTAGTTCGTGACTGGGATATTTTATACTGAGTGACATAAGATTGAAGGGTTATGCTAAGAAGTTAAAGAACCCATGGGTGATGGGGAAGCTAGTGACAGTAAAGAAGCGTGATGATCTGGTCAGTGTTCTCTACAGCCCAGTCATGGGGCTGAAGTAGGGAGAACAGGGGAACCTAAACGCTGTTACAATTTCCAGGGGGAGGGTGGGAAATTCTGTTTATATTTATTTTTGTTTTAATTGATATCTAATAAAATAAACAGAAAGGAAAGGAAATGAACTAGATAATTTTAAAGTTCCATTCCTATTCTAAAGTTCTGTGGTTTCACGATTTTTATTCAATTTGTTCTCCCAATAGGGCTGGTAATTATAATACTATAGCTCCGAGGCCTACAGTAAAAAAAAAATTACATTTACTTCCAGAAAATGGTTTTTAAAAAATCTTTATTGCATTTTTTGCATTACTATTTAGTCCTCTTATATCCCTCTCCTCTGTGCAATCACCACGCTCTTGTCCTTTTTCCTTTTTGCTCAGTCCCTCCACCTCCAACATCTCCCCTCCTCAAGTAGCTGTCATCCTGCTCTCTATCTTGGAGTCCATCCTCATTCGCCTTGTTAGTTCAGTTTGTTCATTAGATGAACACATGAGTGAAACATGTGGTATTTGTCTTTCTCTGACTGCCTTATTTCACTTAGCCTAATGTTCTGCAGGTCCATCCATGCTGTCACAAAGAGAAAAAAATTTTGTATGGCCAAGTAGTATTTCATTGTGTAAATGTCCCATGGTTGTTTTATCCACTCATCTGCTGATGGACACTTGGGCTGCTTCTATATCTTGGTGATTGTAAATAATGCTGCAATGAACATAGGGTGCTTATGTTCTTTTGCATTAGTGTTTTGGGATCCATTAGATATATTCCCAGAGTGGGATCACCAGGTCAAAAGGCAGTTCCATTCTTAATTTTTTGAAGTATCTCCATACTGCTTTCCACAGTGGCTGCATCAATCTGCATTCCCACCAACAGTGCAAAAGGGTTCCCCTTTCTCCACATGCTTGCCAGCACTCCTCTGTTGATTTATTGATGATAAACATTCTGACAGGTGTGAGATGGTATCTCATTGTGGTTATAATTTGCATTTCTCTGATGATTAGTGGCTTCGAGCATCTTTTCATATGTCTACTGGCCATCTGGATGTCCTCTTTGGAGAAGTGTCTATTCAGGTCCTCTGCCCATTCTTTAATTGGGTTGTTTTTGGGAGTTGAGTTTTGTAAGTTATTTATAAATTTTGGATATTAACCCCTTATCAGATGTATCAACAACTATGTTGTCCCATCCTGTGGGTTGTATTTTTATTTTGTTGATGATTTCCTTTGCAGTGCAAAACTTTTTAGTTTGATGTAGTCCCATTTATTTTTTTTTCTTTTGTTTCCCTTGCCTGGGGGGATATATCTGGTAAAATATTTCTATGAGCAGTGTCTGAGATTTTGTTGCCTATGTTTTCTTCTAGGGTTTTTATGGTTTTGTGTCTAACACTTAAGTCTTTGACCCATTTTGAATTTATTCTTGTGTGTCCTGTAAGAAGGTGGTCTAGTTTCATTTTTCTGCACATATCTGTCTAATTTTCCCATCATAATTTATTGAATAAACTACCTTTAGTCCATTGTATATACTCACTTCCTCTGGTGAATGTTAATATTTATATACTGCTACTAATGACCCAAAACATTTTAAAGACCATGATCTCGAATAATCAGGCCTGGGCCAAGATCTACATCTATTTGAAAAATCTCATGAGTTCCCATCAGCTGCAAGCCCACATGAATGGCTTAAATAGTATCTGCTGTCAGTTTTCAATTTTAGCTGCATTTTAGAATTAGTTGGAAATATTTTAAAGAATACCCATACCCAGATGAGTTAAATCAGTTTTCTGAAAGTATAGCCCAAGTGAGATTATAGTTTTAAAACCTCCCCAAGGGATTCAAATGTCAGTCAGCACCAGGACCCAGCAGCTGAGCGTGACCTGCATTCAACAGTTCCCAAACTGCATGGCCCCTGAATCAGCCTTCCAGAACTTCCTGGACAGGGAATGATGGGTACCAGATCCCTGGGAATTGTTCCAGAATATCTGTAGCCCCTCAAATCCAATTCACACTGAAAATATACCCCCTGAGAGTCTACCTTCTATTGCCTCAGAGAAAAGCAATTTTTAAAAAAAGGTGGAATCCATACTCTAGCGATTACAACAAAAAAAACTTCATTGAACAAATATTTGTTGAACTCCCATTAAGAGTGCCAGCTAAAGATGAAAAAGAAATGGCCCTTGTCCTCAAAGACATCTCACCCCAGTAGGGCTGTTTTTATGTATGCTTGAACACGCTTGATTATAAATAGTTGGTAACTTTGATTGGCATAATCAAAATTGGTTTTAATGAGGTCAAAAACCTTTCTAAGAGGGAAATGCAGTGTTTCAACTAAGGGTCATTTGATTTAAGATTACATTCTTAGTCTAGCTAGCTTGAATGACAAGGGATTCATTTAAGGATTCATATGTATCTCACAGAACACAAATGGCAGGGACACAGCTGGGCCTCACCAGGGACCGGGGCTGGAAAGCTGTCAGGAACTGAAGTAACTACATTTTTCTCGCTCTGTCTCTGGGCTGCCTGATTCCCAATGTGAGTCCTCTTTTCATTCTCTTTGCAGACCAGCTTCTCTGCTCAACCATAAAGAAGGACATTTGAGTTCAGCTCTCCCTTCACAAATTAACTGCCTCAATCCCTGTGCCCCTTCAAATTGCTGAGAATCTAGTTGGCTTTCTTTGCCTGCCATTGTGCTCTCTCTGGTGGACCCCTTGTCCAGAGAGCTGTGGCCAGGCAAGCTGGGGTGTGTGGGACTCCTCCGAGGAGGAGGTGGTGAAGGCAGCTTCTCTGGGAAAGGACCAGGGGCACGGCTGCCATGAAAGGGTAGTTGCTACTTTCCCCACATTAACAATGCAGAGTAAACTGTGAACAAAACAACAAAAAAGCACAGTAAAAACAGGAAGAAAAAAAGACACAGTAAAACACAGAATTAGTGACATTCATATAATTCAGCAAGAACAATGACCAAATACGATTTGTTTTCTTTCTACTTGCCAAAGTTAATCTTCAGTTAATGAAGAATAACACACTAAACTTTGGTTCTCTTTTGTCCAAATAATTTTTAAAATGTGTCTCTGTTTAAAATCAGTATCAGGGTTTGTTTCTAAATTTCAATTTTTTGATTATAGAAAAACAGGGACATGGTTCAGTTCCTGAGAACTGCCAACCCAAGACCACCATTTGCATTTGTTTCTGGTTTGTCCTGCCAGTCACTCTTTTGTAAAAAATAAGCAAATACACACGTTTTTATTTCCCCTTCTTTCATTCACAAAAAGCAGCACTTTATATAGTGTGTGAACCTTATTTTTTCCCACGAGGCACCATTAGCCTGGAAACCAACACATATCAGAGCATAGAATTCCTGCCTCCTTTTCATACGGCCGAGGAGTGCTCCAGTGTGGGGCTGGCCAGAGCCTGTTCAACCAGCCCCCTCTAGATATTCAGGTGCTTCCATTTTGCTACTCTAATGCCTCCATGAATAGACATGTACATATGTTGTTTCTTATCTGTAGGATGTGTCTTTAGGGTAGAAGCCTAAAAAAGGATTTCTGGGACAAAGCATAAGTACTTTAGTAATTTGTTGGATATTGCTCAGTTCCCCTCCACAGAGGTTGTGGTATTTTGCATCCTGTGTACGAGAGTGCCCAGTGCTAGACAAGCTCACCGATAGCGATGGTGAGATTTGGGGGTATTTGCTAATCTGAAAAATCAGAATTGATATTTCAATGTAATTATGATCTGTATGCCTCTTATGGTTAGTGGACTTGATCATCTTTCATACAGAACTCTTTGCCTCTTTGTAAATTAAATATTTTAGTTTGAAGTCATTGCAGCCTCATGTGCTATTGTAAGAAATAATACAGAGATCCCTGCACCCTTCCCCAAGTCCTTCACCCCATGGTAACATCCTGCAAAGTTATAGTGCAATGTCACCACCACCATGTGGACATCAATAGTCAACATACCTTCCCTTTGGTAGTCAACAGTTCCATACATTTCTTTTCATGTGATGTTTTTGTGTGAGTTGGACAAGATGGGGTGAACCCATTCCATTTTCTTCTCCCACTGATGACTGAAGAACAAAAAACAAACCCTACCAGAAGATTCTAAAGGTAGAGTAAAGGTGAACTGTTCAGGGAGACCCAGACTTGAGGAATAAGCCAGCTGTGAGTTCCAGGGAATTTTTTTTTTTTTCCTCCTCCCTGATCCCAGCCTGGGAGCTAGAGACATCTGCAACCCAGAATGCCAACAGAAGCAGACCAAAAGAAAAAGAAAAGCACCCCCTTCCCACCCTCTGCCAAAAAGCCTGCTCTCTGGAGTCTACAAAAGTGTACACCAGCAAGCAGACACCTTTTATATATACCTGTCACTTTTCCAAAAGGGAACCTGAGAAAAACCAAGATGAATTCTAACCCCTCCTCCACCCCGACATGCTCCTAACACTCAGCACAGTGTCTGAGACATAGCAGGTGCTTTAAAATGCCCATAAATATTGGGGCATTTTAAAGAGCCTGAAGACAAGGCTACCACAAGTTGCTAGACAGCTTGAAAGACTACAGAATCACCCTATGCAAAATGGCATTTCTACAAGGTAAAGGGATAAGAGTCTAATGAAGGAGAAGTCTGGTTTCCATAGTGACCCTGTTCTGCCTGAACAAAAGCATTCACAGGATTTCAGAGTCCAGGAAAACTAATAGCCAGCATGATTTTTCCTGATTCTAAACACGGCGGTGGAAGAAAAGACGAGAGGATGGGGAAGAGTAGGTGAAGGAAGGGGTAGGGAGGAAGGACTGTGTAATAGAAAGTCAGAATCGTCCTTGGACATAAGCCAGATACAGTTTTTAAACTACCTCCGATGTAAATTATGTTCCAGAGGTAAATCAGCACCTTCACTTGAATAAGTCAAACAGATGTTTTCATCATGTGCTCGCAAACTCTGTCATCGTATTAGTGTCTTTTGACATTTAGTTTGCAGGGTGACCTTCACTTTCCATGTATGATTTGTTTACTTTGAATAAAAACAATCTTGGCAGTGAATTCTTAACTGTGCTGTTTTTCCTTTTATACACTAATCTAGAATTAATTTTCTAAAGCTTAGTAAGTATTTTTAAATTTTAAAATTACATTGAACAAAAAAGATGAGCCTGGCTCTCTATTCAGATATTGTTGCAGGTGGGTCCAAACCTGTTTTGATGATGACCCTTAACTGTCATAGTTAAGGCACTGATCCTACTTATCATGGTTCATTAAGTAGGTATGGCATATATGCATCAACAGGACAGTAATTTAGAATGCTGTGATGTGTTCTTTCCTGCTAGATGGCAGTGTTCTCCTGACAGGTTCATCCATTCTGAGCACTGTGCTAGACGCTGGGGTACAAAAATGAATGGCACACCCCACTTCTCTCAAAGAGCTAACAATCTTTGGGAGGGAAAAAATGTGCAAATACATGTAATAGCGTAAGACCTACTTTAATAGGGTTAGTGTACTACAGGGCAGTCATGCAAGGAAAAGAGCAGCAAATTTTACTTGGGTTGGCCAGAGAAGGCTTCCAGAAAAGCATATCAAGTCTTAAGAGATACACAGCCGATCGTTTGGTGGACGAGGTTAGAAAAGATGGCATGCAAAGGCAAAGAAAGGGGCATGATGCTGGTCACTGGGAGAGCTCACAGGTGGCTGGACAATTTAAAGGCTGTGATATGAATGCAGGGTGAGTTGTTGGTCCTGGAGAGGAAAGTCAGGCCATCAAGGACCTGGCATGAGAGGCAGAAATACATGGACCTCACCCTGTAGGTCCTACTGAAAGATTTTAAAGCAAGAGACTATTTCAAGAAACACAATTTCCTTGGCAATATGAAAGGTGGATTCAAAGAAAACAACACACCTTTGTAGTAAGAAAAAACTGGGAGAGGAAGAAGGACTCATGGACAAGAACAACACTGTGGTGATTGCTGGGAGGAGGGGAATATAAGGGCACTAAATGGTAATGGAAAAATACACAATACCTCAGTTTACTGCCAAAAAAATAAGAAAATTTAAGTTAAAAAAAAAAAAAACTGGATGGATCTAGGTAGTTGTGGAAACAAAAGACCAGATGGACCGGAGACTTACATAGTAGAGTTAATGTTGATGTACAGAGAAGAGGGAGGACTCAGATCTGTTCTTGAGTTACTAAGTGGATGGTAAAGCAGGAGAAAGATTAGGTTTTGGAAGGGGTTATGATAAATTCAGTTTAGGACAAGCAGGTGGAGCTGACCAATAAGCTGATACTGTGGGTCAGGAACTAAGAATTGTAACTGGAGATACAGCCTGGGAGTCTCCTGCATATTACCACAGGGACCACATAGTTAAAGTTTGCAAGTATAAGAGCTTACCCACTGTACGTGCCTATTTAAACTCATTAAAATTCAACAAAATTAAAAATCCACTTCCCTACTTGCCCTATTCATATTGCAAACGCATAATAGCCACATGGAGCTGGTGACTACGATATTGGATAGCACAGCCATAGAGCACTTCCATCATTACAGAACATTGTATTGGACAGGACTAGACCATGGTCCTAGAAAGGGAATTATTGATCAGAAGAAAGAATAGATGGCAGAGGAAGAGTCTCCCAAGAAAATCGAGGATGGTTGAAAGAGCCAAACCCCAAAGCCAAGGTGGGAAAGAAAAAGCAGGCAGTCAGGCCCGTGTGGACATTGACTAGTTCAGCTGTAATGCTGGCAAGGAACGAGTGACTGAATGCCCTCCATGAGCTGAAGCTAAGTGGTGTGGTAGGTGCTTTCCACGTCATCTACCTAAAATCACACAACCCTCTGAGAAAACAGGGCCTGATTCCCATTTGCTACACTTCTCATGACTATGACTGCTAAATTTTAATTGTGTGCTTCTGCCAGTTTTACTAATTGTTTACATACATTATCATGTAATATATTGGGTAATCACTGACTTCACATCCTAGGAGAATTAAAGAATGTGATTTCATTCTTTATGATCCAAGACAATTTGCATGAAAGAAAAGGTTGTTACTCTAAAGCTGAAAACTGACTTAATCTGAACGAAGTTTTGGTAAAGTATGTCAGGATCTTATTAAGATTAGGCTTATTTAATCACTTCAACAATCCTTGGGTAGTTCCTATCACCCTCAATTGAGAAATCAGGAAACTGAGGACCACGGGGGTTTACGATTTTGCTAAAATGTTGCACCTAATGATAGCGGATCCCTGAATTCAAACTCAGATCAGGCTTATTCCCAAGTCTCTGCTTATAATCACCTTTCTCACAGCCCTCCTAAACGTTACTTCAAAAATTCAAGGTCCATAGCAGGAGAAGCGTTATCTCAACTACCCTTCTGAAGGACTGTACAACGCTTAGGCTAAGAACTCTTCTGTGTCTGGGGAAAAGCTGCTCCTACAAAGCTGCTCTAGTGGCCGAACACTGCGTTAGTGAAATACAAAACCAGTGTTTGAGGAGGCCACAGTTGAGCCCCTCGCCTCATAGGATGAGGGCTCAGTTTCCACTTCAGTATTACACAAACAAGACAGTAAACTCCTTGGGGATCAGGAGTTAGTGTCTGATACCTCTTGGAGATCCTCGCAACCCCATGCTTCAACTGATGAAACTGGGAATGTTGCATTAGCAATGAAATTCAGGTCCACTACAATATGTTATAGGAATGTGTTGTGACAGATATGTTTTATTTTTAAACCCATAGATTTTTCTTTTAATAGTAACATAGTTTTGACAGAGATATTGGGTTGGCCAAAAAGTTCATTTTTTTTCCATAATATGGCTCCAGGTGTGCTTAGTTGTCTTTAACTGCACACTCAAAACAATTTTGTTAGATTGTATCATGACAGCTCTTATCAGCATGCATTTAGAAAAACTTATCAAAATTGAATTTTTGAGTAGCTACTTTAATATTGAAGATAGAAGGAAATAAGTGACATCTTTGGTATATTATGCTTTATTATTTCAAGAAAGGTAAAAACACAACTGAAACAGGAAAAAGATTTGTGCAGTGTACGGAGAAGGGGCTGTGACTGATAGAATGGGTCAAAAGTGGTTTGTGAACTTTTGTGCTGGAGATTTCTCGCTGGATGGTGCTCCACGTTCGGGTAGACCACTTGAAGTTGATAGTGATCAAATCGACATTAATTGAGAATAATCAATGTTATTCCATTGGGAGACAGCTGACATACTCAAAATATCCAAATCAATCAAGTTACTGGTGAAAATGAAAAATGTGTTTTTTATTTTATGGAAAAAACTACACGGACTTTTTGGCCAACTCAATAATACTAACTTTTCTGCAGTCACTTAAATCAAGATTAATACAGTGCATTCTCCTTAAGAAGAGACTTCCTTAATTAAAATAATTTTGGTTCAGAATACCTACACAACCTTAAGTCCAATGTAAAAAAATATATGCACAAGATCATTAAACTGAGTCACGTTTCATCATTGGACAAATTACTACAATAGGTAAGAACCTGGGGCCAACTAAGCCGACCCCATTTCATGGCTTTGCATCACTTAAATGACTGAATGATTATGATTTAGTGATTGGCTTCATTTGTGATATATAGTGGTAATATCCTGGTAGCTCATACTATGCTTAACAAGTGATAATACTTAAAATTCAATACACAAATAATTTGATAAAATCATGATCTCACAATCTAGCCCAAATACAAATCTAGTTCCTAGGCATTTTTGAGATTTGACTATTTGCCTTCAAGATCTTCAATACCACTTGGCACCTAAAGAACAGGAAGGGAATTGAGCATAAAACCAGTTTAGTTTACTGAAGTTATACAGGGAGGAGAAAAATAATGCTGAAAATTACTTGAATATTCATCTTTTTTTTTAAACATTTTTTTAAGATTTTATTTTTTTTAATTTATTATTTTTAGAGAGGGGGGAGGGAGAATGAGAGGGAGAGAAGCATCAATGTGTGGTTGCCTCTCACGTGGCCCCCACTGGGGACCTGGCCCGCAAACCAGGCATGTGCCCTAACTGGGAATCAAACCTGCGATGCTTTGGTTTGCAGCCCACACTCAATCCACTGAGCTATGCCAGCCAGGGCTTCTTGAATATTCATCTTCATACATTATTAATTGTATTGAGGACAAATTTTTTGTGTTTGCTGTTGTCATTTTATTTTATTGTTGTTCAAGTAAAGTTGTCTGCATTTTCCCCCTGCCACTCCACCCCCATCCCAGCCATCCCCACCTCCCTCCCCTGATTCCGCCCCTCCTTTGTTTTGTCCATGTGTCCTTTATAGTTGTTCCTGAAAACCCTCTCCCCCTCTCTCCCCATTATCGCCTCCCACCTCCCCTCTGGTTACTGTCAGATTGTTCTTAATTTCAATGTCTCTGGTGATATTTTGCTTGCTTGTTTGTTTTGTTGATTAGATTCCACTTAAAGGTGAGATTATATGGTATTTGTCTTTCACTGCCTGGCTTATTTCACTTAGCATAGTGCTCTCCAGTTCCATCCATGCTGTCCCAAAGGGTAGGAGCTCCTTTCTCTCAGCTGTGTAGTATTCCACTGTGTAAATGTACCATAGTTTTTTGATCCATGCATTTACTGATGGGCACTTAGGTTGTTTCCAGCACTTGGCTATTGTAAATTGTGCTGCTATGAACATTGGGGTGCACAGGTTCTTTTGAATTGGTGTTTCAAGGTTCTTAGGATATAATCCCAGCAGTGGAATTGCTGGGTCAAAAAGCAGTTCCATTTTTTAGTTTTCTGTGAGGACAATTATTTAAATATTGTTCTTTCTTTTGAGGAAAAAGCTATGGGGTGATCTCTCAGTGTATTTCACTTAAACTGTTCAAAAGACAGACGCTGTGCTTGTCTTACGCTTGTACCGCAATGCTAGTACGGCTAAGGTATTCACCAACCATCCATTTGAAATTTAGGAAAACAAACAACAACCATGAAAAACCCAAATAACCCCAAAAAAGTTCCTAAGAGAAAATAATTACATCATCACAGAAAGTCTTTAGAACATTATATTTCATAAAAGACAATGATAAAAAAGTACAAACATTTCCATGAGAAGCAAAAAGAATGAGAATACAAGAAATTACTAGCATTTATTTCAGTGCATTTATGTAAAAGCCTTTCAGATCTCAGTAAACTAATCTGAAGCAGACTCCCTCCTTCTGATAAACACCACTGTAGCCATTTTAGTTCTCTCACTGGCATACTTGCAAATACAAGGCAATAAATCTGGAGTGCTAATACTTGTCCAAAAAGAAAATACATGAAGATATAGAGCAAAGACAAGCAAATGCCAAATAAAATGACACGAAATCTGCTTTTACTCATAGGGAGCCTCCAAAGGAGGGAGAATACCGTCTTACATATTTTTCCATTTTGTTTTAAAGTAGATAGCAAGCAATCTCGGCTGGAAAAGAAATATAAGCAAGTTTGTAATATGTAATTTTGCACTTACACAATATTGTAAGCAAGGTTTTCTTACTGAATATGTTTTCACAAACTAAACCAGAAATTTAAATTGAGACTTAAAAAAATATTCATTAAACCCTAGTTTTTTGCAAAGATTTAAATGACTATCACCACTACAAATTAGATATAATGTTACTGCAAATAGGAACACTTTTCCTTTTTCTACAAATAGGCCCATTAATCATTATTATTATTTTCTTAACTGAAAGGCACTATATAACTTTCCCAGTAGTGCCAGAGGGACCTTATAACTCCATGTCCACTATATATGTCTCTTGTCTCTTGATTTTGAGACTAAGAAATACAATGAGTAAGTTATCAGAGGATGTCTTCATAATTTTAGAAAGGTTTCCACTTGCTTGACTTGATTTGTTTAGAAATGAAGTAATACTTTTTCCATAGACATATCTCACATGGCACCTGATGGAGTAGGCAAAAAAACGTGTTCACTAATATACCCACTAAACAAAACTATATAAAGGTAGTTTGGATTTGTAATATATTTGTTAGTTTTTACGAAATAGATTTATTTTCACATAATAAACATAGTTGGGCAAAACTCTGTCACAATTATTGAAACATATTAAGTCACTACAGGCAAAATTCAATTTTAAGTCTGCAGTTAAAAACAAAAGACAAAAAACAAAAAAACTAGTAAGATGATTTTCACAGAATGACATACAACAGTCAAAACTGAAAAAATCAAAATATTCATGGCCCACTCCCAAAACAAAAATTACTATTAGATTTAATCCAGAAAAACAAGGCAGATACTAGTAAAACTGAGTTATCCTAAAATTGTACAATGTATATCAAAATGAAAAGATTCCAAAATGTGGGCACATCCAGATTAAAAAAAATGTTTTCCTAATAAAATTCAGAAACAGCCCTAATTTTCCCCACAACTAAAAGAGTTAATTTTTCATGAATTAATTATGCTCCTATGCCCCTATTATCTTATTAGTGAACAACAAATGGTAACTTTCCCAACTGACTTTCTTTCATTACACTGAATTAAAAAATTACATTGACTATGAGAGACAGAAAATGGACAGACAAATTAAGGACAAATTTACTTTTCAGGTTTGAGTTTTCATTATTTTCAGTATAAGCAAAAAACAGTAGAGACAAATATTTTGGAAGTGTTTCTAAGAAAAAAATGTGGAGAAATTCTGTTTGGTATCATAACAGAAAGCTTTCAGTTTTCTCAAAATACAAGAATTTCATTATTTTGTGATTTGTTTTGTGGTCATTTGTGTTACCAATATTGTCATAGAAAATGCCAACTTCAAAAACTAAACTTACGACCTGAGATAAATAACTGCATTTCTGTTTCAGGCGAACAGCCTGTGAGGCGAATGTTACCCGAACGTCTCTGAGACACCTTCTTATTGTTCTTCATTGTTGCTGAAGACTCACTACACAGATATATAGTTTTTTTGTTTTAAATTTGTGAAAATGCCTTAAGATATTTTAAAGAATCTTTGGGTAACAATAACTGATAATTTTTAAAGTAAAAATATTGTTTGATTTTGCCATAAAAACTTCATCCAAATTTAAGATAAAGTAATATACTTGATGTCAGGTAGGTAAGACCTGTTTTCCGAGAAGTGCCTGATACCATCAATGTATTTAATAACTGATTATGTGTTATAATATACTTCTATTAAACTATGTTTTAGTGAGGAAATTTTAATAATTAACATCAGGAATATAATTTCTTAAAAGTGAAAAAAATACAGTTTGAACGAAATTGGCCAACATTAAAAAGAATCCCTTCCAAACTTGAAATTCTATGAGTCTGAGAGGTGAACTTAAAATTTATTTTTATCTACTAAGCATTTATCTTCATAAAAATAGAACATTTAATTTCTTATCTAATAGTATAATTCATTTGTATATTATAAGTACTATTGGGTTTTCCATATAACTCATTCTTCTAAAAAATTGTTTTGATATTTTTTTAAATAAAAAAAATGTTTGGCTCTTCTGAACTCAAAATAATAAAAGTGCTGTTCACTATTAAAACAAACAAACAAAAAACAATGTACAGACACACACAACCTTAGGGACATTTTTTGAGGCACGAAATCCCTGACACTTACACCAGAGGTACAGGAAAGACATTTAACATGAAGAGGTCCTTTATATCATGTCACATCACAACTTTTAAGATTTTCTTGGTAATACCCATGCAATATGCATAAACATCATGGTTGTGATTTAGCAAAATCTGATGAGATCGCAAGCAGGAAAATTATAGGTAATCCTGGCAGGAAAAAAGCTGTCTAAGCTGCTCCTTCTACCCTTTCGGGCCCTACGAAAGCTGTGCCTTCTTCCACACAGAAGGCTGAAGGTCTAAAGCGCAAAACTAGTATAACAGTTTACTGTGTTAGTTGGCTGTCAATTATTGACAGTTCCTTCATTTCACACAAGGGTTAACCTTTTATTAGTGACATAAATTTACATTGGTTTTTTCCATGCAAATAAAAAAAGGTCTATAAAAGTCCAGTTAAGGCATAACCAATTACATGCAAAACTGTAACGCATCTTATTTTTCAACAATTTAAACACATTAATTTACATCACATATGTACAAAATATGTTTAAACAGAAATAAAGCATTCTCTTGAATTAAATTATAGATTTCAGTATAAAAATGTTTTCTTTACAGGGAGCTCTTAACTTCCACAGCTTCTGATCTCTGCAGCACTCGCCATGGGGGTGTGTCTCTGACAGAGGGTGGGAGGAAGTGGGCTGACTGTAGATAATCCCACAGAGTAATTGCTGAGGACCGCTGGCTCTTCTACAGAAGTGGGCACCGTAACACATCCACTTGCTGACCTCTATCAAGAGCGCACTCCGAGTTTAGGGTCCAGCACTGTGGTCCATCTTGCCATGAGAGCGACTTCTTTAGTAGTCCTCAATTGGAGCTAACTCTGGCATGAGGTTTACAGATATGTTTGTGTACAACCTATCGACCAGCACTTTTGGCGTGTATATTAAATTGTTCAGCCCGTCGATGTACTGGCGCTCTTTTGAATACCTTAGCAATTTATACCTATAGTGTTGGAGAGAAAAAAGTAACAAACATGTTCAAAAAGAAAAATTGATGGGGAATATGCTCAAGGTCATTCTTGTAAATTAAAGCATTTAATGCTCTTCACAATTTTTGCTTCTCACACATAATTAAAAACCCCTCTAAACCCTTGTTATAAATTAGCATTTGTATGAGTCTTAAAATGCCACCTGAAAAATTATTCTGCACCCTTATGACTTAGACATCCTTCAGATATAAAATGTATTATGTTTTATGTTAAGAAAACACATTTTATAGAAACAGTTAACTGGACTCTTTAATATAACATGACTGTGTGTATGCAGATATATGTATATCTCTTCAAAACAAGCACAAAAATGCCTTATTTCTGGACAGAAAATTCCCTTCAGAAGATTTTTTGGGTGCAGTGTGTATTTTAAATCTCACACATTAAATAATTTTGAACTTAGTCTCTAAAGATGATATTAAACTTACCGTCCTAAAAACTGGACTTCACCTCGATGATGATGAGGAATAGACTTGTATTTTCCCAAGTCTCCCTCTGGTCTTGTTACATTATATCCAGCATAGTGAACTCTACAATATATGGAAATGAAAATATAAGGAAATAAAATCTGACATAAACATCAAAAATAATGAGTTCAATTTAAAATGCAAAGGAATGCTCTAATGGGTGTGTCATTAACAATTTCAGAAGGCCCTCCTAGTGGAAAAAAGGAGAAACACAAAGTAGGATTTAGGAATCTCAAAAATTTTCCACCCCAAAGAATCTTCTCTTGGAATAGCAAAGTACAATTTACCTAATAGAAAGGGAATTGACAGAAATTCTGTTATTAAGCAATTTGTACCTCAACATACCTGTTCCAAAGGTCATCATCTTCTCCTCCCCATCCCCAGAAGGCATTAGGAAAGCCATTGATCTTCCTAAACTGCTCCACTGTCAGTCCACTCACACCACCAAAAAACTCTTTATACGGAAGACTAAAAAGAAAGCAGAATAGAGCATCCAAAACATAAAATCAAAACAGTTTGCCACATGAAATTGTTTTCAGTCTTTTACATGCCTTGCAAAATATACCCCTATTTTCTAAATAAGTAATTACGTTGATTAAATTCTATTCTGGGAAATGTAAAGTAGTCCAAGAAACAAAATATTTTTATACTCTAGTAAAATAAGTACATCTAAATGTGTTATGTAAAACACTCGTGGTAATTTACATTTAATATTTAGTATTATTATGTTATAATTCTCAAAACCCAGTGTTCAAAATTGTTTATTGTTACAACAAAGTAAACTTAATTAAATCCATCAATAGCTATCAATGCAATGTTAGATGTTGCTAAGGTAATAAAATCATCTAAAATAATAGCACTTATTATAAACATACTATTTATTATACAGACCTGTATAAATGTATATTAGCAAAGACAAGTCTAGTATTTAATTTTCAAATGACAAGCTGCCTATGTCTGCTTGGATTATACTCCCAAAATTCTCCTGATGAGTTACATATACATTATGTTTAATGTACTGATATTTAGACAAACAACTTTTTATGGAGATATAACTGACATATAACACTGCATCAGTTTTAGGTGTACATCATGACTGTATATATGTATACGCTGTGGAATATTACCAAAATAAGACTAGCGAACATTCATCACCATACATAGTTAGAAAATTCTTTTTCCTTGTGATGAGAACTTTTAGGATCTACTCTCTTAGCAACTTTCAAATATACAACAGAGTATTATTAACTATAGTCACCCTGCTGTAGATTACATCCCGGAACTCATAACTGAAAGCTTGTACCCTTGACCACCTTCAGCCATTTCACCACCCCCCCACCACCCCTAGCAATCACCAATCTGTTCTCTGTATTTACGAAGTGCTGGGGTTTTTAAAGATTCTACATAGAACTAAAATCATACAGTATTTGTCTTTCTCTGACAAATGACTATGTTTTTAAATTTGGATTTTATTTTCCTTACCTTTCTCTAACTCATACTCCAAGAAATTTGTCAAACTAAATTATTCATTTAGCTATAGAACGGATTTCTGATATTGAGGTAGCACCCCTGGACTGCAGACCTGAATGCATCTTGTTGGGGAGTAATGTACTAGAGCCCCTAAAGAAGCCAGGCCAGTGTGAAGGGCCAGGAGAGAAAACACAACCACGCACAGCATCTGAAAACCAAGATGAAGGAAATCTGGCGGGGGCCGTCGCACAGCTGGCTCAGAGAAAGGGAGGAAGCCGATTTCCCTTTTTGTTGAAGAAACTCCTGCCTCATTCCCTGTGGGGAGGAGCTATCTGCCAGCTGGGATCTTGTGTGGCCACAGAAGACGGAATAGGCAGCTCCCACATGGAACTCCAAGGTTGCAGGAAAAAGCAACCTTAGCTCCACCCTGGGCCAAAGGCACACCATGACAGTAGTAACAGCAACCTGTACCCCAAGGACAACCATATTGCCCCAGGGAACCTCACGAGGCCCCCACTTAAGAAATTAGGATTCCTGTAATACAACTTGGGATTCAAGAGGGTCAATGAGCACTCTTGGTGTGGTTAAGCAACTGGTGTTTCCCACACCAGTTGGATTATTATTTTTTTAATCCTTACCCAAGGATGTGTTTTGATTGATTTCGGAGAGAGAGGAAGGGAGAAGGAGAGAAGGGGAGAGAGAAACATTAATGTGAGAGAGAAACAGTGATTGGTTGTTGACTCCCACACGTGCCCAAACCCACAACCTAGGTATGTGACCTGACCGGGAATTGAACCCACAACCTTTTGCTATACAAGATGACTCTCCAAACAACTGAGCCACCTGAACAGAGCCAGTTGGATTATTCTTGCCCCGGTTAGTGATTTGGGAGAATCCTGAGATCAGTAGAGGTGTGTGTGTGTGAGTGTGTTTATTGACACATCTAAATTGGCAAGCATATTAATTCCATTTATTGTTCTGCTTAAGTGGCAATAATCAAGTGGACTATACCCAGGATGAAAAAGATTAGATAAAATGAAAGCAAAATAGATAAACTAAAAAATAGAAAATGGAAGTTCAAATAAGCAGAACTCTAGTAGTGTTTACCTTACACTGTCCACAGTGGGAAGGACACCAGTCCGGGGACCTGAGCTTTCTGGTCAGCAGCCATTGGAGTGTAGACATCATTTCTGGGCAGACACGCTCCATCAGGCTTTGTCCCGGCTGAAGTCTGCACTACCCAGCCACAGCCTGACCTGCTACCCTCTCCCTAAGCTAGCATTCTAATGTCCAAACTTCCAATATACCCCACTCACCCTAGGATTAATCTAGGTAGATATGAATATTTTATTCATAAGAAATTAATATTTTCAAGTAAAAAGATAATTTATAATTATCTTTTCAATTAAATTTTCAAGTAAAAAGATAATTTATAATTATCTTTTTATAATAGTTTATACCTTTATGATATTTTTAAGTGAAAATCAATTACACTGAATCTGATATGACTCCAGCAGGCTAACCAAAATTGTTGCCAGAAGTGCAACAATTCCTAAAACCAGATCCTGAACCTGAGTGACCTTCCCAAGGGAGTGCCAGACTTGGAGTTCAGATACTGTGGTATCAAGGAAAAGGTTTCCTAATGACGAGAACAACCAGCAAAACAAGGAAATGCGGTTCTTTTCCTGTTTCAGTGCTGATTCACCTGGTCGTGTCGTTGCCTCTCTCTACCTGCAGGTCGGGCAGCAGGCTAAGCAGTCACATTGGAATCATCTCCCCTGCTCCTCTGTTTTCTCTCCTTTCCAATTCCATTAGCCAGTGAAAACCATGATCTCTTTCCTAGATTACACTTGCATGCTTTCATGTCAATTTAAGTTACTGTCACAGCATCCCACAGAATGGAAGAACACATTCACCGATACATCTGATGAGGAGTTAATATCAAAAATCTATAAAGAACTCATGTAACTCAATGCCAAAAAAAAAAACAAAAACAATTCAATTAAAACATTGGCAAAGGACCTCAATAGACACTTCTCCAAAGGACATACAGATGGCCAACAGACATATGAAAAGATGTTCAGCATCACTAACCATCAGAGAAATGCAAACAGCAAGTGTTGGTGAGGATGTGGAGAAAAGTGAACCCTTCTGCACTGTTGGTGGGAATGCAGACTGGTGCAGCCACTGTGGAAAGCAGTATGGAGGTTCCTCAAAAAACTGAAAATGGACCTGCCTTATAACCCAGTGATTTCACTTCTGGTATATATACGAAAAATCTAAAATACTAATGCACAAGAATGTCTCACCCCTGTGTCCACTGCAGCATTATTTACAATAGCCAAAACATGGAAACAATCCAAGTGCCTATCAATAGACGAGTGGATAAAAAAAGCTGTGGTACATATATATAATGGAATATTACTTGGCCATAAAAAAAGAATGAAACCTCACCATCTGTGGCATGAATGGACGTAGAGGATATTATGCTTAGTGAAATAAGTCGGTCAGAGAAAGACAAATACCATATTTCACTTATATGAGGAATCTAAAACCAATATAAACAAACAAGCAGAGCAGAAAGAGCCTCATTGACACAGAGAACAGACTGATGGCTGTCAGAGGAGAGGGAGGTTGGGAGACTGTGTGAAAACACTGAAGGGATCGAGAAGCACAGATTGGTAGCTACAGAACAGTCACGGGGATGTAAAGTGTAGCACAGGCAATACAGTCAGTAATATTGTAATGACTGTGTGTGGTGTCAGGTGGGCACTGAAATACCAGGGGGAACACTACTCTGTAAAGTATGTGATTGTGTAACCATTATGCTGTACACCTGAAACTAGTACAAAAATAGTACTGAATGTAAACAGTAACTGAAAAAATAAAAAATCAAAAGTTACTCTCACAGCTTCAATGACTGTTTACAATTCAAGGTATCTCCAGTCAGGGAATGAAAAACTTTCTTTCTTCTTTTTAAAACCACGTCAAGAATCCACAGCTGAGGAAGGAGAAGACACACTGCAGGAGAGAGGACCCTCTCTCCTGCCCTGAAACATCGCTAGAGAAGGGAAGCGGAAGGGAGACAACAGGTGCTGCTACCCACACGGGGCCGGCCCAGCACGTGGGGCCACACCGCAGTCCTACGGATGGGCTCAACTACTCCAGTGAACGAGGAGACCAATGTTCAGAGATACAAGTACCTGATCGACTCCTGTAACTGCTCAGTGTGGAAACCAGAAGTGAAGTCCACACTTGCTTGACTGCAGAAACCAGGCTCTTGCCCACCACGCCACACAAACCTCTGCGTGAGGAAGAACCTACAGATGGACAAGCGACTCTACAGCCTGGCTCCCTGTGGGGGCGGGCTGGAACTACACACAGTCTTTAGGCTTTGAACAATCTCAGAGGCAGACATGTAATGATGACACCGTTTGTCATACAATATGAGGAAGACTGCACATTACTTACATATACATGTATTTATCCAGCTTTGCTGCAAAATGACGTGGCATTTCTCCACACCCGTAATAGTTCCGGTCATTTTCGGGTAGGTGGTCCACATCGTGGAAGATGACGCAGTCCCACACACCGTCTTTCATAGCCTCTTTGAAGCCCACGTTGAAGAGCATCGCACGGTTAAATGGCTGTGTGCCGGTCTTCACGGGGACAAAACACAGAAATGCTACTCAGGCTCTGCCACCTGACTTTTTTCTAAATTTTTCTAACTTGTTGAAGCATGGTCAATAATAATTATATCTGAATTAAATAGATAAAATGATAAACATACTTCAGGATTTTCAAATATACCATTCAAATTTACTTGCATTATTTTATACTTTGATAAATTACAACAAATTATTATCTGGCACATTGGTTCTTCATCACATTCATGTAATGAGAGCATTCATGTTTCTATTTTACTTCAAATACATCAAGACATAGATTAGCTATGACCAGAAAAAAATAAAGCCATTAAAAATTACACAGGTTGCATTTTTTAGTGAAGCTTTCCAAATTGCTATCAAGACCAAGAGAAGCAAATGGTAACCCTTCTCTTACATAACAAGGCCAGGGAGGGCTAGCTTTGACCACTGATGCTTATAAGAAAGACAAAGACACTCTTAGAGACAAAAACAATTAAAACTTATCACGCAAAACCCAACTTCAATACAAAACCATTTTCCTTTATTACTGAAGAAAATACATAAAATGCCTGGGCAACAAACAGTTCCTATTTTTATTATTCTTGCTTATAATAAATACCAAGAGTATTTATGAAACAAAAAATGGAAATGTATTGCATATACAGAACCTAACTTTCTATATTACAACCACTTACCTTTCTTTATGAAGGAAATTATATTAAGGTGCATTGACAATAAAAAGTTTCATTCTGTATCCAAAGAAAATTAAACAGCAATTACCCAGGCCTTAGCAATAATTCTCAAAATCATTTCCAAAACAAAAACAAGAGGATGACACAGAAGTGAAGGAGTTACATTATGCAGTTAGCACCGAAATGCTGCCTCGAGAGTGAAAAATTACTAATTTTCATTCCTGGGTCCTACTCTAACTTGAGGTAATAAATCTTTCTACAGCTTCTTTCTTCATCAATGAAATGGAGAGAATACAAGAGAAAGGAAGTTAAATTATAATGGTATTACTGGTGCGTCAACATCAGCTTGAATTACTTTCCTTTACGGTTTTAAAGATTGTTTTTATTGCTTCTTCTCTGAGGAAACAAGTGGCAGGTGACACTGCTGCTGCAGGAGGGCCCTGGAACCGGAGGCTGGGGGTCCGAGGAGGCTTCTGTGCAGGATCTGGCAGCAGTGTCCTGGCCAAGGTCATGGCTAGGTCAGGGTCAGGCTGAGGTGGCAGAACTCAAGCAGGCAAGGCCAAAGACAAGGAGTGGATCCCTGTCACCAAACTGGGCCGCCTGGTCAAGAACATGAAGATCAAGTCCCTGGAGGAGATCTATGTCATCTCCCTGCTGTCAAGGAATTGGAGACCATTGCCTCTTTCCTGGGAGCATCCCTCAAGGACGCAGTTTGGAAGATTGTGCCTGTGCAAAAGCAGACACATGCAGGCCAGAGGACCTGGTTCAAGGCATCTGTCACCATTGGGGACAACAATGGACGTGTTGGCTGGATGTTAAGTGTTCAAAGGAAGCAGGAGCTGCCATCCATGGGGCCATCATCCTGACCAAGGTCTCCATTGTCCTTGTGCAGTGAGGCTACTGGTGGGACAAGATCGGCAAGCCCCACACCACCCCTTGCAAGGTAACTGGGCGCTGTGGCTCTGTGCTTGTAGCCTCATTCTTGCCCTGAAGCACTGGCATCATGTCAGCCCCTGTGCCCAAGAAGCCCCTACTGATGGCTGGTATGGATGGCTGCCACACCTCAGCCAGGGGCTGCACTGCCACCCCGGGCAGCTTCGCCAAGGCCACCTTTGAGGCCGTCTCTAAGACTTACAGATTTCTCACCTCCGATCTCTGAAAAGAGACTATGTTCACCACGTCTCCCTACAGGAACTCACTGACCGTCTTGTAAAGACCCACCCCAGGGCTCCTGAGCAGAGGACGCAGGCTCCAGCTGTGGCCACCACATGACTTTATACAGAAAAAAAGAATTAAGCCTGTTAAAAAACGTCTTCATTAAATGTAGACATAGTACCTAATGACTTGTAATAAAAATAAAAAGTTTTATGCCTTAACCATCTTCATCCTCCAAAAGCAATACATTTCGACTCTTCTAGCATTTTATTCTGGTACTTATCTCCGTATTTCAAGATAATGAGAGTTCTGATATGTCCTTGCTTCATTAACTTTAGACATTGTCTACTGACTCCTTGTCGTGGCTGTGGAGGATTTACACTACCCGACTCACTGCCTCTCCATCCATTCTCCCAATATACGTAGTTGTATCATAATTTCAGTTGAATCAATAGTGTATCATTAGGATGACGGAAACACTTCTTGAGTACTCAGTGAATTATGATTACTTTTCTTTCTCAAACTGGAATTAATAACTGTCTTCAGTCTTCTTAGTTTCTACAGAACTATTATTACTTTGTACAGAAGCCCCAATAATTATGCCCTATATCTATTAATAATTGATGAAATCATCTACCAATTCCTTCCCCACACACCAAGTCCATCCCATCGTCCTCTGCCCCTGGTTCTTATTCCAGTCTGGACCTGTCTGGCCATGTACGACTATCGCCCTCGGACTTCTCTTTCATTCTCTAGATCATCTGTATCTTTTACTTGGCTTTCTCGGTTTGCTGAGGCGCATCTGTCGGCAGCCTCCTAAGTACGGGGCCATGGCAAAATTGAAAACGCCATCAGTCTACCCTCCCGCTTGGCTGACATTTTAGCTGGGTGAAAAGTTCTAGGTTGAAAGTTACTTTCCCCTAGAATTTTAAAGGTATAGCTCCACAGTCTTCTAGCTATCAGCATTGCTGAGAAGGTTCATATAGTTATGATATATAATCATTGGTAATTTTCCCTACAGAACCTTTTCGATATCTTCCCTTTTACTTTGTATTCTAAAATTTCAAAATAATCCGTCCCACAGTGGCTCTATATTTTATTCAGGGGCGCATGTGGGCCTCTTTAATCTGAAGACTCATAGCTTTGCTTCTGGGAAATTTTCTTATCTTTTCAGTTACTTTCTCCATTACCCCCCATTTTTTCCTGATATATTTTTCCAGAACCCTAATCAGTGAGCATGTTAGTTACTTATTGGTGTGTAACAAATCACAGCGAAACTTAGCGGCTAAAAATGTAACGGCCGTTTATTACACTCACAGCGTCTGCGGACAGGGAATTCTGACAGCACAGGAGCAGAGGCGCCTCATCGCTGCTCCGTGATGTCTGGGCCTCAGCCAGAGGGCCCGTTTCCAAGGCGGCTCACCCACATGGCCAGCAAGATGATGCCGGCGAGTCGCTTCCTCTCCTTGAGTGTCCGCATGACACGGCAGCTGGCTTCCCTGAGAGCGAGTGATCCCAGAGACCGAGGCAGAAGCGGCAATGTCCTTGATGACCTAGCCTCCAAAGTCACGTGTGTCACTCCACAGTCTGCTGCCCATTCTATTGAAAGTTCCCTTTTAGTTCTCAAATTTTCAATGATTTTCTTGTTCTAATTATTCTTTATAGTGTCCTGTTTTTTTCCTTCATGGGTTCATTATCTTTCCTTTATTCTCTACGGATATTGATCATGAGTTCCTGGTGTGCTTTTTTTTTCTTAGATTTCCTCTATTCCCTCCAAAGTCTCTCTTTTTTTTTTTACACTCCCTTTCATTTAATTGGTTTTGTCTCTTCTCATGGAGGCTTTCTTCAAAATCTGAGAACCCTCGGCTGCCCATTCATGTTGGAGAGTCAGGCACTTAAAAAGCTGAGGGAAATGGCCCCACATGTATGTGAGGATGGTGGCATACCACTCTTAACACAAACACCACCCACCACACACACCTACCCCATATACCACACGCAGGCACACGCATGAGCAAATCCCTAAACCAAACTAGAACCACAAAGCCCCGTTCCTCTTCTGCTTCCTCTTCTGCATTCCACACATATCCACAGCTCAGAAAATAGCAACACCCTTGTGCAAGACAAAAACCCTGGCATCACTGTTAACTGGTCTCCACTGTTCACGCTGCGCATCCAACTCTTCAGCAAAAAGTACCACCTCTAAACCCAGTGTGGCCCAAACCCAACCACTGGTCCCCTCCGCCCACAGCGGCCCAAGTCAACATCGTTCCTACCTTAACAACTGCAAAAGCTTTCTAACTGTTATTGTTTTAGCCCTTGTCCCCTTCAGTCTATTCTCTGAATAGTCATCTTATTAAAACAACAGTTAGACCACGTCATTCTTCTACTCAAAATCCTCCAGAGTCTTCCAATCTCATGTGGGATCCAAGTCCTCACCCCGGTCTGTTAAGTCCTTTATTATCTGCTTCTCAACCCTTCTGATTTCCTCCCTAACATTCTCTTCCACTCATCACTCTAGCAAGACTGACCTCATTGCCCATACACACCGTGCATCTCCTGCCAATGCACCTCCCCCAACATCAGCACAGCTTCCCACTTTATACCATTCAGGGTCACTCCAACCTCACCTCCACCAGGAGGCCTTCCTTGAATTCTCTGTATGAGAGAACATCTCTCCTTCCCCTTATTTTCCCCTGAGTGACACCTGATATATCACACAATTATTTACTGCCTGTCTCTCTTCATGAAAACAGGAGAAGCCTTTCCTGGTTTGTTCTCTTCTGTTTCTGCTTTGTAGGTATTTAGGTAGGTAGGTAGGAAGGAAGGAAGGAAGGGAAGAAAAGGAAAGGAAAGGAAAAAATAAAGGAAAAAAAGAAGAAAAGAAAGAAAAAGAAGAAAGGAAAGGAAAAGGAAAAGGAAAAGGAAAAAGGAAAGGAAAGGAAAGGAAAGGAAAGGAAAGGAAAGGAAAGGAAAGGAAAGGAAAGGAAAGGAAAGGAAAGGAAAGGAAAGGAAAGGAAGAGGGCTTTGTTGAGGTGACAAAGTGATAAACTGGTCTTTTCCTATAAAAACTTCCAAATACAAGGTTGGGCATCTTTTTCCTGGGGCTGATCTATTTGTCTAATGTAGACATCACTCACGCCTTGCCTCAGCTGGAGAAGTTGGGGAGGCTCATACCTAACTGCTGGCTTGAAAAAGCTAAACAGGAAAAGGCCTGAGGGTCCCGGGTCAGCCTGCAGGCTTGTGTGACCCCTCTGTTTCGAGGCCTCACAGGACCACTCTGTCAGCACAGTCAGTGTATCTCTCCAATGAGTAAATGTTTCATTCACCACAAGATACAACTGAATAATCACCTGGCAACACAAGCAAAAATGAGGAACTGGGGACTTGATTGCTTTGTAATCCAGCTTTCAGACAATTCCCTTACTTTACTCCGTCTTCAGTGATACCTTTTGAGATTGACAGGGGTTTGTCCAGGAAATTGATTCAATTCTTGTCACAATCAGCCTCACTACGCACATGGGTTTAAACAGCCTCTGCCCTGTGAAGGGAGCTGCCAGTGGTCCATCTGCTTCCTGACTTCCAGGAATGTGTTGAAATCTCCCAACTACTTCCTTCCCTTTTGTCCTTATAATTGTAATACCTTTTTAAAAGTTTTTCTTTCATTCTCATTTTAGGAGTTTACAAAGGAGAAAAGGCAAATGTGTGTACAATCTCCCTTATTTAAAACTAGGAGTTCTGAGCTGCTCCTCAATCGCTCATCACTTCTGGGCACGAGTCCCGCAGGAAAATTGCTCTTCTATTTCATAGTGGTAAAGATGTTAGTGCTCAAAACTACGCACTGTCAAGTACACTGGCCTGAATTAATATTGATCGAGGCTGGGATTCTGACTTAAGAGGTTTATAAAATATAAATCTCAGTTGCTCTATACAGATTTCTTTGTCGCATGCACAAAATAATTCAATGATGTTGGACTCTCAGTAGAATATGCCTTTAAAAACACAGGCAGAGAGCTCATTTCCCAAATATTATGAAGATTGAAATTTTAAAAAAAGGAAACTAGCAGTTGGTAAACTGACCTAGAAGTTCACAACTATGGCTATCATAAAAGTAGCTAAATTTTTTATGTGTTATCAGGTTTAAAAAAGTCACTTTTCGTAGTATAGGTTGTTACATAAAACGTACATCTGCACCATGTACTATAATGGTCATTGCATGCACCAGGAACAAACCTTAAAGGGTAATCTCCGTACACAGACGTATACCAGTAAGTTGCAATAAAAACCAAGTATTTCCAGGGGAATAAATAGAGGAAGAAGCTAAAAGCAAGAAATTAAAAAAAGAATAAGGAATTCCTAGAATAAACCACACAGAAGCTGGCAGAATGCACTAAATATTACAAACTTAGAAATAAAATTTGAATATTTTCTACTTCCAAAAAACCAGCATCCAGTAATATAAAATAGGTCACTTTCTGACTACTGATAGATATATAAGGAAATACATTTTTAGTCAAGTTTAGTGTGAGGGAAAAAAAAGGGAAGATCAGGATAAAATTAGTTCATTGATGTCCAAACTAGAAGTATCCAAATTGTATGTATTTGAGACACCAAAAAACAGTACAGCTTTAGAAATGCTACATAGAAATCAGTGATAAAATCCAGCAAGTGCCCTAATGTTTGGGAGCTGGGGTGTAGGAAAAGACCAAGAAAGAAATCAAAGATGCCGTTTTAAGTGTAAAACTGGGTAATCACAGAGGTGGAAAACAGAGAAGTATGGAAAATATTTCCAAAGGGTTCAAATAAGACAAAGAAATTGTGTATATGAAATACTGAGACAATAAAAATATTTACAGAGAAAAAATTAGCTGATCATACAAAGAAAAGAGAAAAAAATTTACCTAGGTAAGATACAAGATGATTTAAAATGACAGCAGTGCATCAAGTGATAAGTGGACTAACAAAATGTGGTCTATACCGTAAAAGCTCAATCCAAAATTCAATTTTATCAAAATATAAAACCAAGGATTTGAGTTACCTGATTAACCTTAAGCTAAATATTTTTAATGAAACCATATCTAAGAGTTTTATTCCATTGTAGTAGACTTGGTCACCATTTAGAAAAATATTCTCACCTGTTCAATGACATAAAAAGCAAATTCCAGCCGCTGTTTCTGGAGCATTGGAATCAGATGCAAGAAAAAAATTGGGAGATGTTCATGGCGATTACGGAAAGGAATGAGAACGGCCACCTTTAAAGGAAAATAGTAACATATGTAAGTAGCATAATGACCATCCATAGAGGGAAAGATGAATACTAATCCTTACAAATTTACGATGTCTTAAAGACATGCCCTTATGAATTTTCTCACCAGAGGTCTAACAGTGAGCAACATCAGACATGGCCCTTGCCTTTGAGCCACTTATGGTCTTGTGAACCCGGAGAGGTGCAAATGGGCTCTGAGGGCCATTCTGAGGATTATGATCTTTATTCTATGAAAACCATGTCAAATCATGGAAAGACTGAAACAGAGTGATACAACCAGATGTGGTGATGGCAGAGACTACAATGGGGCGTTGACTGTAGAAAGCCAAAATGGATTCAGGGAGACGGTTTGAGATCAATGTAATGGTTGAGACAAGAGGTGATGATAGCTTAAACTGAGGTGAGGCTGAAGAAGAGAGACGTACGTTGTTTTGAAACATTTACAAGGTAAATAGACAGGATTTGTTTATTTATGGATGAGATATGAGAAGTGAGGAGAGGATGTGTCAAGAGTAACTTCTAGGTTTTAAAGTAGATCATAAATATAACTTTATTGTGTTTAAGTTGAATTTAAAAGAGATACCATGTTAAGTATCTATTACCCTACACATGGCTTATCTGACCTAGAGATATTTTTAAGAAATATAACAGATGTGTCATGGAATATACATAGGTTCTATTACTATATTAATATTTTTCACTTAATCAAAATGCACAACTAAATTTTTGCTATATTTTATGTTTATTTCAGTGGTAGGAATATTCAATTTGAAATAAAACTGACAATAAAATTATGTTAAAAATATTGAGCATAACAAAAATGATCATGTAAGCAACACAGAAAACAGAGAATTTGTCCTTGATAAATCAAAGAAAAAAATTATTCATATATAATCCCTCCCAAAAGAAAAGCAATGTATGTGGGAATTAGAATGGTTTCCTCAGTAGATCAATCTTTTATCTAACAGAAAAAACATTTCTTGGAACTATCAAAATCAAGACTAGAAAACATCATCTATATAAAATGTTTTAATATAACATGAGAATAAATGAATAATTATCAATCACTTAACTCATATCCTCTCTTTTCTAAATTTAAACTGTGTCATATAAGCCAAATTGCCCTATAATTTAGTTTGCCCTTGAAATAGCTAAAATATTTTCTAAATATTACCTCTAGAAATTTCTGATCTAAGCTGGCTTGAGTATAATTGTAAATTTTCTAATAAAAAAACTAAAATTGAAATAAGTTTCTTACACATTATAAATGCCAAAATCACTGGATTTTCAAAGACTATAACAGTCAAAATATATCTAATTAAAATTTCTGTGTCACTCTACATTCTGGATTTTTAAACACAATCTAAATTGGCTATTACAAAAAGTTCTTTAAGAACATTAAATCTGGAATTTATTAAAATTTCACATCTACCAAATAAATTTGACTAATGAATGAATAAATGTAAATAATTGGGAGTGCACACATTTAGGACCTAATCCTACCTGTAAAATCAGGACATGGCATTAGATATAGCCAATAAAAAATAGTAACATCTACCTGTGTATTTTATTTTACCAGGATCATAAATGAGAGAAATTTTTAAATTGTTAAAATAGTTTTATTTAGAGCAGACAAGTGGTAACTTGGTAAAATTAAAGATGTCTAAACTAGAAACTCCACCACTAACTTTCCCTTAGTGCTGATGGGATAGCAGAAAAATGGCACTCTGAAACTGGTATTGTCATGTTCACTTTGTTTTATATTTGCTAAGTGGTGGGAACTGCCAGCCCCACTCTGGATCCATTCCCTTTTGGTTTGCCCCATAAGAGCAACCCCCCTCCAACAGACCCTTCCATACCCACAAGTGGGGTTACAGTGGTGCTGGACACTCCCTGCTCATAGGGAACTTGCTGCTACACTTATCAATTATTAGTGTATTCAAGGAACTTCCAAATCAATACAGTTCCCAGAGCAGTTCGGGGACCCCTATATCAACTCTTAGGCTACGAAAAGTAAAAGGAGAGGAAGGCATTAGTCAGTACAGATCCCTACCATTGACCTTATCTGAAGTGTATCAGTGTGATAACTTCTATTGAAAGAAGGATCAAGTTTGCCCTTCCGGGTTTTGAACTAGCCACAAGCTACCTGCCTCAGACATAACAAAAATGGGTTATTAAAGCAGTTAAGGTGAATTATGGATTTAGGGGAAGAGGTTATTCAATAGCTTCAGAGACCATATTATTTATACAATTAGGCTGAGTGTTTATATAAATAAGTCCTTAACATAGTAATTTCTTCAATGAAGCATTTAAAATATCAAGAGTTGTTTTTGTTTTTACTCTTACAAAGAAACTGAGAATGACATAAGAAAAAAATTACCAGTGCCTTGGTAAATTCAAATAAGCAAAACTATTGTTTTAATAGCAAGTAAATGCCCACATTTTAATGAGGCAGTTATCAAAAATTTCAAATGGTATGCCTAAAGCAAGGTTTTTATTAAAATAAAGCTAAATAGTATCTTAAAATTTCACAGGGCGTGTCCCTTCTTGTGGCTGTGGATGACATTCTCAATAGTCACAATTTATTGTCTGAAAAAAGAAGATCTCAGTGTTCTGTGATAATTTATTTCAAGGTTTAATAGCCTTTGTCTCAGGACATTCTTTCTTACACGTGCCCTAATTTGGTGTTTGAGCTACTCTCCCGCTGATGCATCTGCAGCGGCGGCAGAGAACATCTGGTCATTATCTTCTGAAAAACAACACTTCATCTCATGAATCTCTCCTCACCTCCTCTGTTCAAGCAAAATTATCCCATCGGTCTGCTCCCACTTTAAAACCACTAACCTTATTGAGTTTATGCATCTATTTTTCGTCCTTGCTTATTCTCGCCTTACCTCACCATGAAGAGATGAGTAAGGAATATGGTGTTTACTACCTAAATGTCACCCACCAAGTTTTTGTCCTACTTTTAAACTTCAAGTGCACCTCCAGCTACAGTGTCCCTAATGACCTGGCTTCAGGCTAGCCGACGGTTCGGGTGCACTAGCTATCTACCCCTAAGACGAAATGAAGCAGAAGCTACTAAGCTCTGATTCTCCTGTGGCATTTTCAGGTCCACCCTCCACTTCCTCCTCATCTCCAGTGCCTACGGAAGCTTCTCAAACAGGAGGCACTTGATTAAAAAAAAAAAGTTCTTGTCTTTTCCCAGCAACAGACTCAGAATGAGTTCCACAATCTTCACTTTTGCCAAATACACCAGGTAGTTCTGCGACGGTGGGTAAGACCCATCTTTGAGGAACTTCAGACTAGAAGTAGAACTCCAGGACTCTGAGTAGACAGCAACACCAAACAGCTGCTTGGTTCTCTAAGCCCTTGAGTTTTGGACCAAAGTTGTTCAGGCCCTACCTGAACCCTGCATGGAAAAGCAACATCACAGGTAGAGTGATCCATCTTCTATTTCCTTTAGAAATAAACATGGAACCTCTACTGACTCTTCTCAAAACTGAAGTGTCAGAAATACCTAGCAACTGCTGAAATCACTGCTTTTAGAAGATCTCAGTTCCAATTAAGTAGCCATCAATGTATTAATTAAAAAATATTTTTAAACCTCAAATATCAAAATCAAGTTGGTAGCAGATGTTTAACATAAATCTAGTTATTTCTTCTTTCCCTCCTCTGAACTCTGTTCCACAATTAGAAGGGGACACTATTAGAATGGAAACAGGCAGGGGAGGAGGGGAGTTATTTAATTAATTAAACATGGCAAGGAGAGGCCACCTCTGAATGATCTCCAGAGTTCCTCTCACACCTTAACTGCACAGCTCAGAACTAGACACTGTATTCTCAGTGGAATCTTTGCAAAGCTGAAGCATTACCATATAGCTCCTAAATAAAATAAGCTAATATTTAGATCCCTGAATTAGCTTGCTCCTAGGAGCTTCACTTTCAATACTGTTGTCCACTGATTCACATGGAGATGACAGTCTATTAAAATCTCTAAGTCGGACCTACTTATGTGTGATATACCTGTCTGCTGGAAAATGAGAAAAAAACAAACTGTAAAATTTAAAGTCCAATGTCTGATATAGTGCACTGGAGAAAGGACAAGAATACTTAATTGTTGTAATACCAAATTCTTCTACTGCGACGCGCCACAGTGCACATCTGAGAGTTACATACATAGTACCCCACACGAATATACGTCTGAGGACCAAGCTCCTTGCTAACCTCCAGCCGTTGTGACTGAGTATGCTTTTCTTCCATTAGCCTCCAACACACTACTCATCCCCAAGACAAATAATTTATTTGGCCAGGACATTCTTAAAAAGTGTAATTATATAAATTGGGCTACATTATATATACAAGTATGAGAAGATTCAATCATGAAATATGAAAAGATTCACTTTTTAGCCAAATTTGATCTGGAAAATAATGTAAGACAATTGTAAAACAGAATGTTTTGCCAAAATTTTTATGGGAATTCATTTAAGCAGCTTTACAACTTAAGAGGGCATTTATTTGTCACATAAACTCAATTCAAAAACTGGGTTTAGCGCTTACCTTATGTGGGGTGGGCAAAAGTAAGTTTACAGTTGTAATACAAATAACACAATAATTAATAAATAATAATACAAGAATAAACTGTTTTCACATACGCACAACCGTAACCTCCAGTGGCCCAGCCCGGTACATGGCAACATGCTCTGTGTCAGGAGTACAGATACAAAAAACACGTGTCCCCAACAGAAAGAGCCCAAGGTCAGTTAAGTAGAGGACTTTTATCACAAGCTTAACAGCACAGAATTCTCCTTCCCAACAGTGATTATTTTGTACTAAAAAGAAAAACCCACAAATATTTCAGCAGAACACTAAGATTTTAAAAGAGAAATTAAAAACCATTCCCAGATTAAGGTTACATCACAGTCCTTTAGGACATAACCTTTCATTTAATCATGTATAATTTTCACTTGAACTATGTCAATTATTGCCTACTAAACCATAAAAGCATCTCATGAATAAGCACTTAACCAATTTCACAGTATTCAGAACAAGTCGAGTCTAAACCATGGTTTTCAATTATTTTTAAGCAGCAGAAGCAGGCCTTCTCCTATATAGTTTTTCAAATAAAATGGTTAAGTAGAATCCTGACATAAAAAAAGGATAAAAAGTTTGTGCTCTGCCTTCTGAAACAGAGGTGAAGAGCCGACAGTTCTCCTTTTTGTCTCACGATGACCTCTGAGTGGCCTCTTTAGAATTCTGGGACTCAAGGAACAGAGCTTGAAAATCACAATGTCAGACCCAACTGGAAATGAGGACATTAATACATTCTCCACAATCTCTCACCAGCTCCTGGACTTGGTGGGGCTATGCCTGCAAGCGTCAGTAATCATTAGGGACAGTTGCAGGCAGCAGAGAAATCATAGTCGCTCTGTCAAACAGAATAGAACTGGAAAAAAACCTGTTGTCAGGACCTCTAAAACTGGTAATAACACAGGAGCGTATATTTTGCATATGCATAGGGGCAGTTTCAGTCTTCATAAGAAACACTATTAAATCACATTTGAACTATAAATACCTATACATTATGCTAAGCGAAATAAGCCAGGCATCGAAAGACAAATACCATATGATCTCGCTTTTAACTGGAACCTAAACAACAAAACAAAGAAACAAGTAAAATATAACAAAAGACACTGAAATAGAGGACAAGTTGTCAGTGACCAGAGGGGAGAGGGGAGTAAATTTCAGGGGAGAAGGGAAGGGTTTACAGGAACAAATATGGAGGACACATGGACAAAACTAGTGGGGTTGGAAATGGGAGAGATGCGTGGGTGGGCTGGAAAGGGAATAAAGGATAGAAACTGTACTGAATAATCTAAAATTAAAAAAAAAACATGGTTTCCATTAAAAAAGAAAAAGAAAAAAACCATCAGAACTCAAAAATAAACAAATAAATATAAAAATGTTGATGTCTTAAATTTATCAAGACTTAAAGGTATTTCACTACATATTCTCAATCAAGGACACTTTCCCCAAATGCACAGCAATGTCACATTATTTATGAGAAAATTTACCTCACCTTCCATCTGGGTTTACAGTCTTTAGGTCTCCAGTGACCTCCTGGCTCAATATCTAAATCCTTGGAGAAGAGTTGATGAATTTCATCAAAACTGACTTCACTTACATTGACATTGAGAAATCCTCCTAGAAAGTCAAAAGCATGAAGAACTGTTTTAATATTCTTTGCCTTAAAGGTGAAGTAAGACAAGCCAACAGTCAGTAGGGTAACTGGCATAACATAGTTGCCAAACAATATGGTTTAGTCCTGTTATCACCACATAGTTGTTAATATTACCACCTTGCAATTTTAGTTTGAATGATAAATTATATAGTCACACTATTATTATCTTTATAAATCAACCAGAAAAGTCAAATTGTTTAAGCTTTTTGGTTTTGAATAATGAATATTTTAATGTTCTTTGGGAAATGTTTGCATGTCATTACAACTTAGCACATCATTGCAACTTAACTACTCAAGTATTTAAAAATTATTTTTAATTTCAACATAGTCAACACAGGGGACATGATAATATAGTATAATAGAGTTATTTAAGCAGTTAGATTGACCGGGAGCTGAATCTTAGCTTCTGTCTATTGGAGAAATTATTTAACTTTTCTGTGCCTAAGTTTCCCCATCAGTAAAAGGCAATGGCAATGCCGGCCCCCAAAGTGGTGTATCCATTAGGTAAAATAGTGTGTGTGAATGATCAAGTGCAGTGCCAGCACAAAGGTGCACGCATTCAATAAATGTCAGCTACTATGACTGTCATCTACTTTTCTTAAGACAGAAAATCTGCAAACGCAATTCTGCAGATTTATTTTGAGCACCTGCCCCGTATCCCCTTGATATGCAAAACCATGGACTTCTAAAATATTCCTGGTCTACTAGGCACTCACTCTACAAATTAACAAGTAAGGCATGGTATTACTGAAGGTGTTTTAACTAATAGATTTTCATACCATCAAAATAGGAATGAATCTTGGCTAGAAAATCATTTCCATTAGCTTAATTAAAACAAATCAAAGAACAGAACTAAGTTCTTTCTAGCCTCTTCTTCTCATAAAATAGAAACCCATAAATGCTGAAATGTCCCATTTCAGGTCTGCTGAGCCTCGGCAGTCATGATTTCACAATAGAAAACATTCAGTTCCTCTCGAGGGAGCCCCTTGCCTGGCTTCTGCTATTCTAGATTCTATAAGGCTTCCACAGCCTCTCTTCCCACCGGGCTGGCTTTCCATCAGTAGCTTCCACTAAGCACTGAGGCATACTAGAAAGAAGTATTTTAAAACGCAAATGCCTGTTTCACAGAGTAAGCTAGGACAAAATTTGCAATCTTCTATCCGCCTGTTCTGCTGACAGTGTTTGTGGTGTTTTATAACCAAATACCTGCACTTTAATGTGACAAGATGTGCAAAGTAGCTAATCTTAGAAAGATCAGATTTACCTATGAACTTGCAGAGAAACAGTAAGTGAAATGTAAGAGTGATCAATGTCTGTACAGACTACCATGACTCAACTGACAAAAACAAAATCTAGCACTGTAATCAAATGAAATACACACAAATAAATCTGATGCATTTAATGGTATGCATGATTGCTAAAATGATAGTAATTAGGCTAAATAATAAGCAGTTCATATAAGTAACTGAAGCTGGTATTCTTTATGCACTATTAAACCAATTTTTTTGCCTTTTTTCCAGCTTTATTGCTTCAACAGCTGTAATCATCATTATTGTTAGGAATTTCTCCAGTATCATTTGCAGTTTAATTTTCATCTTGAACACACATGTGCTGGCAAATTTAGAGGCAGGCCTGATATCTTTCTCCTCAATGAGCAGGGCCTCCTGTGTCCATCACTTACTCTTGACTGTCCCTCCACCCACATTCCTCAGAGTCCCTTAGCAGCTTTCCTATACACTCATTGCTCTTTGCTCTGAAATCCTAATACCCTGCTGGCTGAAGGCCCAAGATGATCCAGTGGCAACATTACTGTTTTTTTCTGGAGCGGGGACAGGCCTTCGGGACAGGCACTGCCAGCCCTGGGAACAGTAAAAGTGCAATCAGGAAGAGATAAGAAAGAATAAACACTAATTAGTGGGAGCAGAATGGAATAGTGTTAAGATGAAGATTCTGTTCATAGAAAGGGAAGGGAAAGAGCATATTATTATAGCATGTGGCCAGGAAGAGGCACTGAGCAGATAAACTAATGCTGACATGGTTCCCAAACTTCCCCCAGGATAAAGAATCTCAAGGTGTGCCTGTGATCTGGAGAAGAAGGACTTGGGGTCCACCCCCACTCAACCACTAAGGGCTACTTTTACAGCCTTTACATGTGGGATTCCCCTTCAGGTTTCACTCCAGAAAGTGTTCCAGTGCTTAAAGCCCAGAGAACATACAGCCTTCTTTACAGTCAAGAAGGAAGCTATCAGCCAGGCCAGCCCCCTTTATTGCAACTCACTAAGGTTTCAAGGACAGCTGAAGAGCGAGGATCCAGAGCCCCACCGGGAACTCCCAGCCTTCACTCTGCCTATGCCAAATTTGAGGTCTTCCAGTGAGAACATGTGCACTCTTTCCTCAAGCAGAGACTAAAAGGTCAAAAAATAAATACACTGGCTGAAATCCATTTACCCAGCAGTGTAAATGTAAATAATGTAATTTATCAAATCCTGACTCACTACTTGGAAGGTGGGACTGGGGATAGAAAGGGAAGGGCAGGAGAACTGGGAGCCTGAAGAAGGGAAGGGCTGCCAGTTAGCTAGAGGGCAAAGTGGAAGAAAGAAGGTCACCTGTAAGCTGCCTGTCAGTCTTGGCAACAAACCCGAGGGCCAAACAACTGTTAGGTGCAATAACAACTAACTTAGTTGCACTGTTGGATGGTGGGACATTTGCTATAATTTCCTAATGCTGAATTTTTTAGAAGGATATAAATTATACATTTTCATTAAAGAATATTAAAGTCATTGCAAGTAGCAGTTAATATGGCTTCTATGTGTGGATGTTTATAGATGAGATTATGCATACAAGAATGTAAGTCTAATGCTGAATTTGCAAGACGTGCAACAATGCCTCCCACCCTGGGAAGTGGGACCTAAGTGCGCCTGCGGTCTGCTAGGTACGTGTGCACCCAAACCACAGGCTCATGGCAGTGTAGATGTGTCACATGACGCGATTTAGGATAGCATTTTTCTATCAAATACAATTCTTAAAATAAATATTCAATACATCCGAAAAACCTTACATTTTTTCTGACACTAAGTATAATTTAAGGCACCTACTTGCTAGGCAGAAAGCTGTTTTCTCCACAAATTAACAGTTTTAAATGACCACTTCACTCAGTGTGGGGCCTATATCTATTTTTTGGTATCTAAAGTCTAACTCGAGACACTTGGGCTTTTGTCACTGGTTCGTCCTCAGGGTTTCAAATGTACACAGTGCAAAGATCTGAGACAATGTCGGAGAGAGACCTGAATAACCTCTAGAAATATCCCTTTGGGTGAATTCCTCTCCAAAGTCAGAAAACATTTTTTATGATAAGATGCTACCTTCTCTCTCCCTCTGTTTGGGCTGCCACCTGAGGCCAGTCACACTGGGTCACCACACCCCCGGTCCCCTACTGCCTCCTTTGAAGCCAACGCTATTAATTGCCCACTTCCAAAGCTTTACTTAGGCATCTCTCCTTGTGAAATTTTATAACCTCTGCTTACACAAATGATTTCTTATTCAACTATTCTTGAAGTAACCAAATCCAAGTACTTTAAACATAGATTAGGGTAGTTTTAAGTCACACATTCCCAATGCCAAGTGCAATAGCTAGACAATTAATTAATTAATTAATTAATTAATGATGAAGAATGGCAAAGCTGGCCATGTGCAGTCCTATCTCTCACTTCTCTCTCTGTTTCCTTCCCACCTGCATTTCTACTCCTTGACTCCACCAGGTGCTGACATGGTCCCACAGGTAGATGACCTAAAATAACATCCCCCTCCACAGCCCAAGTTCTTGTCTCCTCATTTTGGCCACAACACACAGCTCTTAACACCCATTTTCTTCCTGCTTACCATTCTCTCTTGCTGTACTCTGACTAACTGTAACCTCTATGTAGCAGTCTTTGCTTTCTGTTCTGTTTTGCATTGTAATCCACCCAATAAATCTTTGGTCCATCCCTAGAGGCCTCATCCCCTTCATCACATGCTTCCAAATTGTCTTTCTAGTCCCTGCCTTGATAAGCTCACAACCTCCTTTAAAGTAAGAATCCACAACCACTACTACTCTACTTCCCCAACTCTGAGACACACTCATTCCTGTCCTAGCAATCTGAAATAGGGGCATACCTACTATGACGTGTGCATTTAATGTACTGCTTCTCTCCTGTTCCTCATTAAAGATGTGTCCTGTCAAGAAAATATGCCATATCATATATTTCTCCTGCCTTTTCAAATGTGTTTTCTGGAGCCATTAAATTGCCAAGAAGTTTCTATATATTCTTTCTCAATGTTTTCTCTAGAATACTTGCCCCTACTCCTCATCTTAAGTGACCCAGGATTCTTCCTCTCAAATTGTGCTAAGTGCTCCTTTCCTATGTGTATAATCTTGAAACCAGACATAAAAGTATTCTGCAGACTCCAACCTACACCTTACCAAAAAAAAATCATTTACTTCCTTCTTTCGTGATTTTTACCTCCTTGGAAGTGTATGACTTTCAGCCATACCACCTTCGTTATCTAGTCACATCCACTGACAGGTGCTCTCCCACCCTGTTCATCATCCTGTGCACCCAGCTCTGTAACCGCACCATGAGAGCATGGTGCGTGTGACTGATGCGTATCACCATGACAGCATGATGCGTATCACCTAGGACTGACTGGCTGTGTCAGAGGTGAAAGCCTGTGAGTTCTGGCTTATAGTTCTCTCCACGATATCCCGATTTTTCCTGTCTAGCCAATTTCCTAATAAAGCAGGTCACTCTTTTGGTGGTGTGGCTAAGAATCACCAGGCATGCCTGTTTAGAACACAGATTCCTGGCCCCATGCTCAAAGCTCTCGTGTCAGTGGATGACCATGGGTCATATTTGTGGCCACCCAGCTTTATCTGAACACATGTCAGCTGCCTGAACTGCCTACCACTGCGTTCTACCTCCCAGAGGAAGAAGCTAGAACCTACTCTCCCAACCTCTGTAGCAGACAGGAGCAGTCACGTGCCCAGACACACCCATGGGAAACCCTGAAGTAGAAGTGAACATGAGGACATGGGCTTTGCAAAACTATCTTTCACTGAAAGTGGCAGCAGAAGCTTTTGACTTCAGGGGCACCAGGAATGGCACTTCTGCTCCCCAGACCTCAGCACGCTGGTTGCAACAGCAATCTCTGCCTACTGGTGGCAGGAGATTCTTGGCAGAGAGGTCTGGGCCTTATTTTGGCTGGTGAGCCTCTAAATCTACTTCTGTAGTCACCCGGGTTTTATGAGGGCTGCCTAATATTTCGCCAATTTCCTTTCCTCTTAAACTGAAGCAAGCTGTATTCTGTGGTTTGTAACCAAGAGACCTAACTTGCACTGTGGGCTGGGGTTTGGCTTAGAGGCCTGTGTTTTTAAACAGCATCCAAGCTGATTCCAGGGAAGATCATCCCTGGACCATACTTAGGGAAACACAGCTCCATGAATTTCACCTTAACTGTAGCACCTCACAGTGGACTGACTGAATGTGTTCCCACCCCAAAATCGGTATGCTGAACTACTAACCCCCAACGTGATGGTACTAGGAGGTGGGGCCTTAGGGAAGTATTTGGTCATGAGGGTTAAACCCTCATAAATGGGGTTAGTGCCCAGAGAGACCCCTTGCCTCTCCCACCGTGTGAGGGCACAGGGAGAAGACAGCCACCTATGCAAGGGGCCTTCACCACATGCTGAAATCTGCTGGCACCTAAGCCACCCAGTCCATGGCAGTTTTGTTTTTAGCAACCTAAATAGACTAAGACACACCTACACACCCACACACACTCACAATTCTTCTCCCTTCCCGACCTGCCACAGCTGATCAATAGTTTTCCATGTTTGAGTTCTCTACCCAAAAAATACCCCTGAAGAAAACCACACAAGCACATAGATTAATCCCATCATTTATACTGCCCTGAACATCGTAGGCTTTCACCAAAAACAGTTGTCACAATATTTGTGCATTTGACCCCATGAGGGTGGCATAGGGAACAACTGTTCTACCCTTAACCCCACCTCTTCCACCTTACCCCATTCTCCTTCCCTTTCCCACCAAACTTTTTTTTTTAACCAATTAGATTTTACATACTTCTGAGTCGTTTCTCAGGACAGTGTATTTGGCTTCTTACCCCACCACTGTACTGAATTTGTTCTTGTGGCGGTCTCCATTAATTTTCTAAGTGCCAAATTCATGGTTTTTCAGTTCCTCATTGTACCTGCTTTCTTTGAGGTATGTGACAAGATGGAACGCTCTGTCCTTGGAACTCCTTCCTCGTTGGTTTCTGGGACGACGTTCTCTGATTCCTCTATCTCCCTGACTGTTTTCCCTTCTTCTACTGACTACCCCGCACCCCTGTAAGTGCTGAGGCCCCCAGGAACCTTAGCCTTCTTCCAGGCTCACTTCCTCTCATTTCCTGTCCAGACCTCTCTGATGAAATTCAGACCCCAAGTTAATTCTCTTGAGCTTTAAACAAAACAGGCCTGACACTGAACTCATTAACTTCCTCATTCTCCAAATATGATGCTTGGCCTGCATTACCTGTTTCAGTTAATGGTCATCAAGCCAGAAACATGAAAATTAACCCTGATCCCTCAGTTGGTCACTGCTAGTACCCCTATAGCTTCTGTCTAGTGCCTCCTCCTCTCTCCAATGCCACTGCCTCGGCATGCACCCTTGTCATTCCTCTTAGTCCTCTACAGTAAGCTCCTCACTGGTCTTCCAAATGCCAGTATTTTCCCATTATCATCCATTTTTCAACTTCTTGTAAGAAGTACCATGTTTCTGAGGTACCATCCTAATCATCTCATTCATCTGCCTAAAGCAAATGACTGTTCCATTCTCTAAAACAGTGGTGTTTGTTTCTGTTTTGTCCTTTTTCTCCCTGGACCTTTGAAAACTCTGCACCCTCCCCTTAGAGAGATGAAGACAAGGCTGTAACTCAACCCACTGCATACACACTCAGGGGCTCCGCTCCCTCTGAAGCCCACTCATGGGCCTAGGGACCCCTGGAACCCACAAAGTCCTCAGACGGCTTAGTTCTTTTCACACAGCCCTTCACCTCCCCGCCCAGCTTTATTTCTCATGTGCCCCCTCTCCATTCCTGGAATTACACACCCACCGCGGTCACAGGGGCCCCCTCTCCATTCCTGGAATACGGAGCCTCTCGTGCTCTGACACTGTTCCCGTTACCCACGTCCAAGGGCCCCTCTCGGAAACCTCCCTGTTCCTTGCAGAATGAAATGCTATCTAGCTCCCTTTGGTGACGTAATAACCCTTTGGTAGCATACAGTTAGCACACAGTTAGCACACAGCCTTTCTCTGAGTACGTTACCTGCCCTAGCTGGGATACATGAGATCATAGACAGCTTTGTCTCTCCTCTTCCTGCCCCCTACAAACAACACACAGCCCACTGCAAGTACAGCCGCTGTTCAACAATTGCTCGTTTACTCTACATTGGCTCCCACCTCTGTTTTCTACAAGAAAATCATGCATGGTGGTTTGTTACACTAATCATTATTTGTGCTTTCCTGAAGTTCATTTGCTTACCTTTTCCATAGTTGCCAATTTTCATCTGAATACTTTAAATTCATCTCAAAAAGTCCTTGTAGCTTTGTTATGTTCAAAAGGCTAGCAACCATAGAAACTATCAGGGTTAATCCATAAAAGGGGATATTCCTCAAACAGTAAGGACAGAATATAAAAGCCACTGCAAATGTATTCCATTTGAATAGGAATTAAAAGGCAGGAAAACAACAGGTAAGTCTACCTTCATTTTAATGCAAAGTATACAACTGACATTTTCCATCTCTTCCTTACCCAGAAAAAACAAAACATCCATGATAAGCATTCATTGCTTTTTAGCTCTAAATAAAGTGAAATTTCTATTTCATTTCGTTAGCAGAGTCTCACACAAATTTAATAAAACTGAAAGCATATTTGCCCTCTGGAGAATCTGTAAGTACTAAGAGTAACAAAGAAGTACTTACTCATATTCTATAAATAATCTCATTAAATAGATTGTTTGGTGTAACTGATTGAGCATAAATTATTGCTGAAATCCATGAAATCAATTTTATCTAAATTCCAATTGGAAATTTCAAGTTTTATCTTTATGGCAATCCAGTGCCAGTAGTCTGGCTGCTACACTAGAGAACAATAAAAAAGACGTTACAGCTAGACAATCACACACACACCAATTTTAAGCCTTAACTTCACTTTTGGTGATAATAAGAAAATTAAGTATCATTCACACTTGAATGGTTTTCATCTAAGTAGATTTTATTCTTACACAGAACTTCCTTTAACTATTATTTGGGGAGGTATTGTATTCCATTATTTTGTGGGATATTATAAAAAGATTTTACACTTAGGAATTTTATTATGCTGGATCTATCATCAATGGGAAATAACTTTGTTAATTAAAAAAAATTAAGGATCCATAACTAACTATAAAACTCTTTAACTGCACATTTCTCCTAGGTTTCTCATCCCCTTGGTCACTATAAAGCGTGACTACATCATTTAAAGAAGTGAGGAGAAGGAAAGGGAATATCAAATTAACTTCTGTTAAGTTTCAAGCACTGTGCTTCTATTTATCCTCGCAACACTCTGAAGTTGCTATGACAATCCCAGATTTTACACACAGGTAAACTGAGGCTCTACTCCACAAAGACTCACACGACTGGTGAAGGGGCTCTCCTGGGTGGCTTGTGTAAGGCCCTCTTGGCAGAAGCCTTATTATATTGGCTGTGCCCACAGCCCCTTTCTAAGGAGTTATCTGTATTTGGCCATATTTCTACCAAATAACCCGTCACTCTGGCCACAGCTAACTGGACAAGTGACTGGTGCTGGACTCAGGTGGCTGCCCAGGAGGAGGCCTTCTGTGAAAAGGTGGCTGACCAAACGAGTGAGACCCTCCTCTTGCAGAAGAACACAAGACCCTGAGAGAAAGAGAAAATGAGCAGCAGCGCCAAGACACTCAGTGAAAAGGCGGCGAGTGGGTAGCAGCCACAGCAGAGTTTCTCAAGCACCATAACAGGTATTTGCGAGTTATGGGGGAGAGGAGGGCTAGTAGGAAGGTTCAGCAGGCAGATGCTTCTAAACAGAGTTTAATTAATACTCACAAAGTGCTAATTAAGAAAATGGCAACTGAACCAAGAACAGAAAGATTTCCTGAAAACTCTAATTCTTGAATATGCAAATTATGAAATATTCAAAGTAATATTTCAACAGAATATTACTCAGTAGTTTCAGTTCTGCACAGACAAAAACATTCACTTTTAGAAAACCAAGACTACAATAACAAAGTAAGGAAACAGCAAAATTAAAATCAACTGAGGATTTTTTTAAATTGAAATACCCAAGGCCCCACATCAAGTCAATAAAGTCAGAAACTTAGAGGTTCGGCCCAAAAAAGCTCCCCAGGCCCTAGCGCCTCCAGAAATGAGATCCACTCTAGATCAGTGGGTCTCAATATGTGGCCCAGGGATCACTAGTATCAGGGTCACCCGGGACCCAGTTAGAAATGAAACCTCCGGATCTACTGAATCTGAAACTCTGAGGGTGGGGCTCAGCGCCTGTGTTTTATGTGACCACCTGGGTGATTTTGACACATGCTAGAGTTTGAGAACCGTGGCCTTAGATGATATTAAGAGGCAAATCTTTCTTTTTATTATCTAATTTCTATGAACTACAATGGAAAAGAATCCTACAACTATGACAGGCAGTGGCTGGTTTCCTCAGTAAAGAAAACTCAGGTAAAGATATAAAAAACACACTTAGATAATGAGGACATTAGAACCCAATGATAAACAAGTAATTCAAAAGGGTGTTTATTTAGATGTTTAATTACATAAAAATCAAGATATAAACTTACATGTATAAATTATATTTAAAAAGAAAAAAATGCCAAAATAATAGCCATGTGGCTTTTGAGTGATTATGTTTTTAAGTAGTGATAATGTGTTATCTTCATAATTTTGAAAAAATATATATTTAAAGTATAATAGCTTGATCCCTACCTCAAACTATACACAAAAGTTAAAAACAAAATAGTAAAATTATTAGAAAGAAATAAAGGAGAGTATTTGTATGGTGTTGGGGTACAGAAAACCTTAAGACAAAAAACAAAAGCAAAACCTTAAAGTGTTTGATACACTTGAAAACATCCTAATTTTAAACTGCTGTAAAATGTAAGACTCCCTGAACAAAATGAAAAGAGCCAGAGACTGTGAAAAGATATCACAACAGGTACAGCAGACCACAGGTCACTCCCAGGGTACATATGAGAGAGCTCTCACTGATCAGCACAAAAGTCTAATTAACGAATAAGGAACTGATAAAGCACTGACTGAGAGAAAATTCAAAATGACTCAAAAACACAAGAAAAATTACTTAAACCCACTATAATGAGGAAAGTAAAAGTTGAAACAATGAGATACAATTTTCATCTATCAGATTAGCAAAAATTAAAGAGTTGATCAATATCAGAGTGGCACCTCCACGCCTGGGTCTTGGGGATACATGCGTATACGCGGGCGCGGCTGCTCTGGCTCACAGCCAGTCCGGCGTGCCCAGCAGCAGTTCCACTTCTGGCTACGAACCCCCATCAAGCCCTTATGCACGTGTGCACAGAAAAACATGCTCTCTGCTGTTCCTTACAGCATTGCTTTGTGATACCAAAAATGTGGAAACAACCTAAATTTTCATCACCAGGGAAAAAGGTAAGTGAAATATAGTACATTTATTGAAAGATGTACTATACAACAGTTAAGAGAAATAAATAGATCTACATGTAGCCACATGGATATTTCCTAAAAATTATTACCATATTTTTAGGACTATAAGACGCACCTAGGTTTTAGAAGAGGGAAATAGGAAAAAAATTTTGAAGCAAAAAAATGTGGTAAAATATTTAATGACCTGTGACCCCGCTTCACTCCCGTGCCTCCACCCCCAGAGTGAGCCAGGTAAGCTACATCCATACTACAAGATGCACCCCCCTTTTCCTCCCAAATTTGGAGGGAAAAGGTGCGTCTTATAGTCTGAAAAACATGGTAAGTTAAAAAAAAACAATTTACAGGATGAAATTTAAGATCATTCATATAAATTCTTAAAATCTCTGAAACGTTTTAATTTTCTATCCAGCCATCTAGCTACTTAAAAAATAATTTTAAAATAAGCTGTAAGAACACACATAGAACTCACAATAGAAGCTATTGGTACTTCTGGGTAACGGATAAGCTTTTTCCTCTGCTTTTAAACCCCCACCCTCTCCAAAAAAAATTTTTGCAAAAAAGTAAAAATCAAATAACATGCTACATAATATGAGCAATAGGACCCATGGCAATGAGCTCAGCCTGGTGTGCTAAAATCATGTGATTTTTATTATTTATTATAATACAAGCAAACAGTTAAGTCAAAATCCGATGACACTTACGCATGTAAGGCAGTTTTTCTGGGCAGGGGAGATATGGTGAATATGTGAAGTTTTCCGGAAGGTATGTTGTTGTTTGAACAAGATAATCACTTGAATTATTGCCTTCAGGATAATCTTGGAGAGAGAGAAAAAAGTTACAACCAAAAAATTGCCTTTTGCTTTGCTCCTAGTATGAAATAAGTCACCATCACTGTGAGATCCGCAATACACAATCTGCAGAAGTACTTAAAAGGAATTACCTGTGAAGAACTAATGAAAAGCAAAATGCTGTTGCCATAGCTACTCTCCCATTTATCATTCACTGCTGCCAGAATGGACCTCAGCAAGATTTCCCAAGGGAACCCTGGGACAAGTCCAGAGAGCATCCTGGCCCGATCCATGCATAAATACAGAGCAGGCCCATCTGCAACCACATGACAGCACCTGCTCCCATCCCTCCCCTGGCTGACCCAGATCGAAAGGGAGTTTGACAGTACACCAAGGACTCAGGGAATCCTCTCCACTACAGCAGCCAAGGGGGTTCAGGACAAGCACACAGACAAAGCCCTGAGTCTAGCCTCCACAGAGCACAGGGGTGGGAGTAATGCTTTCTCACCACCCCACACTTAGGAAACGGAAATTTACCCACTCAGTGTACTTCTGTACCACAGCTCATTTTAAATCTTTAAATTAGTCACTTCCAACCTGTGGGCTGCACTCCCTGGGGAGCCCTGGGTAGTAGTAGTAGCCCTGGAGCTACTACTATTCCATTAGGTCCCTTTACTTTTGATTCAGCAAGCTACAAAGCATAGAGGGCACTGTTTAGAGCCCCAAAGTCAAACGCTAGAGTTCAAATCCTAGCTCCCAACACACCCTAGCTTTGTGGTACACGGCAAGATAACGTGGTTTCTCACCTGTGCCCAGTTCATGCTTCCCTCTTCCGATCTCAAGGAGATAAAAGTATGAAGTGCTTAGAGCAATCCCTGTCCCGTATATGAGTACATATTCAGTAACTGTAGCTATGAGCAACTGGTTTAGAGAGGAGCACCTGACCCAATCTGGGGCAGTCGGAGCCTTAGGACTTTTGTACATGGAGCCAGAGATCACATTGCAGTCCCTTTCTGGAACAAAGTCCTGACCTGCCAGTTTCCCACTATGCAAGTGGAAGCTGGTTTAAGATAATGAGGCTAACATGCAGTGAGTGAGTAAAAGATGAGAGATGGAAACAGCTGATTAAACTCCTTTCTGTCCCCTGGACCCACAGAAAATGAAGCTATGGCAGACACTTCTGGAAAATGTGAAGGCTTTCTCTCAGTCTTCAGCAATCTGCTCCGATGAGAGTGAGATTCCTACCTGAGTTGGCCTGCGTGAAAAGAGAAAGGAAAGAGGAGAACAGGCGTGTCTGACTTAAAAGAGAGGCCTGTCTGTCCGTGACCAGCAAGCAAAAAAGACTGAAGGTCAAAATCATACACCCTACTGAATGGTAAAAGTCAACCCCTCTCACTGTGGAAAAATGGTAGAATCCTGAAAACTGAACATAAAATATGTGAGAAGAGTTGAAGAAAACTAAACACCTCTCTGTATGCCTTTGCCTAACATAAATATTCATCATCAAAGTGGAATTTAGGGGGATGTGGCCTGATCTTAAGATGCGTATACACACACACATATAGATATCAAATTTAAAATGATATCGCCCCTCATATTTTCTCCTTTTCTGGGGACTTATGCTACGCTAGCTAAGCATCTGCTATACACTATGCATTTGCAGGAGCTGAAAACAGAAGATAAATAAGATTTTCCCTGAGAGTCCACTGCTTTTAGGTACTCCAGACTCGTTCTTATCCTGAGGCAGATAAATATCAGCATTCTCATAGAATCCTTAATGCCATCAGTTAACTTTCAATAAAATATTTTCTTACTCTGTGTAATGTATTAATTCTCATCATTAATGCTTGGGCCCCCTTCTCTTAGCCACATATTATGATGCTATAAATCCACATCCAACTCACAGAAAATTTAAGCTCTACACATCTCTCTGCAGAACAAACTGTTAATGGCAGCTCACCTTAGGGTGCATGGTGGCACCCGGAAAGCCAGAGGATTATCTTACTTTTTATTTCAGCTCAAGAATGACTGAATCTTACACAAAAGAACCCATGCATCACTTTTATCAGTTTTTAAAGAACCACATTTAAAAAAAATAAAAAACTTTAAAGACATGCAATATCAGTATATGCGTGTCCCTTAAACACAAAGTTTTGGAGGTAATAAGAGTGTTATTCTTGGCCACATCATTCTAAATGATCATAAGGATCTCAACTCATTGCTAGACTTATAGAAGCATCTCTGTGCTCCTTGGGTACTGGGTCCAGCGGCATTTATGTCATCCAATGTGTTATGTATATAAGTCTACCCATTCCCCTGTCACTAGTCTGAATATCTCCTTTTTTAATTCAAAATGCCTCTGATTTAAAGTATCTAATAAAATACCTACCACGTAGTAGAAACGTAAGGCAAATGAACACTTCACAAGTGATAACAGAGCCAACAAGGATTTACGGTTTGGGGGACTATACTGTAACGAATCCACAAAATCATTATCCCTACAAAGTGGTTAGGAGCAGTTTTTACAGGGTCTGTATGACAGAGGCATTTGAGACCGATCCACCACAACTGCTCTACAGTGCAGACATTATTTCATCTAATGAATGGATGAATGAACACACACAGTGACTTCTGGGCCTCCTGCCTTCTCCCCCCTTCCCGAGCCACACCCAGAGGAAAGGGAGACACAGAATAAAAAGTGCCACACGGGTCCCCACCTCAGCTCTCACTGGACCTTAGCAGACAAGGGAAAAGGAGAACAGGACCCAAGGAGACCACTGGAGGGCTTTGTTTCTCCTGCTACAGGGCAGATTAAAGCGGTAACAGAAACTCAGTGAGAGTTCTCCTCTGTTTACCACTAGCTTGTCATGTCAGTGTCTGAGGGCCTCAGAACATGCGCCCATTAAATAAGAAAGTGTCTGAGTTATTTCTAACAAGCCTACCAGCTCTCACATTGCATGACCCTTATCATCTGCTTTGGTAATTATTCACTGAGTAATCTTGTTTTCTTAATTTGACTGACTCCATAGCTACAAGGCATGGCACCATTAGATTATGAGAGTATGTGATTTCTTTACAAAAATATTTTATATATAATCTATTTACATTTGATGCTTCAGAAAATCAGGTACAGGGTTAAAAACCCCTTTTTGAAATCAAATGTACTTATAAATCACAACCTATTTGCCATTAAATGTTAAATTTTATTTTTTATATTCTCATTAACATATAACATTATATTACTTTAAGGTGTACAACATAATGATTTGATAGATATATATGCTGTACAGTGATTACCACAAATTTAGTTACTATCCGTCACCTCACACAGTTACAAATTTTTGTCTGGTGATAAGAACTTTTAAGATCTAATCTAACTATTTAAATTTTAAATGGGCCAGTACGTGTTAGTCAATTCTTCCCTAGAATTCCATCACCTCTCTGTACATTTTATTGTCAATTATCTCCTTTTTGGCATATCATATTTGTATAATAAGTTCATACAGAAATAAACAATTGCATAATAAATATGTCCCCATCCTTCCCCAGAAACCTCATATAAAGGGAGGATGTTTTGTGAATGTTACACCCCAATATCCAGGTAAGTGTACAAACTGTACTAATTGTTCAATATGAATGAAAATGGCAGAGGGTCACAATTGCCTACTCCAACTCCCTTTCCCCTTTCTCCCCAGGGAACAGAACCCCAATTTCATTCAGAGCACCAGTGAGTCAGCTCAGAGACTGCAATTCCCAGTGCCCTTATAACTGAGTTCTGGCCAGTGAGATGTAAGCAGGATACTCTGTGGGACTTCCTGGAAGGTTCCAGAAGACTTCCTTCATCCCTTTCTCCTTCTTACTGATCCAAGGGCCAGCCCAAAGACGGGAGGCCTGGCAGCCATCTTGGACTGTGAAGCTACACAGAGCCCCAGATGAGCCAATTTCAAACTTCTCTTACGTAAGACCATAATCCTCATGTGTTTAAAGCATCACAGTTGGGTCTCTCTTACAACCAAACCCAATTCCTAACTGATACAATGACTGACTGTCTGAGAACACCTTCCCTCCAATAAGGGAACATAGGAAAAGTGTTCAAAGCTTCATAGAAGTAAGCAAACTTCAATCATAAAGCATGCATTGGCTATTTGTTGGCCTTTTTGGAAACTATGGCTTGGTGAGGAGAAGATTTCCTTTTTTTTTTTAAGTTTTAGAAGGTTGAGGGGAAAGTTCATCTTGTCCAAGCAATTGGTTCTCTTAATTATGCTTAACATTCACACATATAACTTACTCATTCACCAGAAAAAGAACTTGATTGTATAAACAGAATTTTAGTATTCACTTATACAAATGGAATAATCTAAAGAGGCTTAATATCTCTGTTAATGAGCACCTTCACGATCAACTCATTCAATCAGGATAAGTCCTAAAGAAGCTTTTAAAATGTGTAAACCTCTAAAATTGGCCTACTCTTCAGAAGACCAGTTAATCAGACTTGAACTGTACTACTGAAATACCAACTACAATGAGACAGTCTTTCAAAAATAAATTAAAGAGAAAACAATTAAGAATGTTTTGATTTGTAGTGATCATAACACAAATTTGACAAATGACTAGAATGGTTTTTATACAAGCATTTATAAAATTAAATTAAGAATCTATATGTTAACAGTCTTCAATTTTTAGAAGGGTCTAAAACTACTTCCCACATTAACAAGCATCTTAAGGAAAAAGACCTGCAGCTGGGAGATAAGGGTGTCCTATTGGCAGAGTAAGTGCGTATATTGTTTGCAGTGGCACAATGAAGAACTGTGGACACAAGTTAAATCTTTAACTTTAACTATTTAAAATGAGACTATAGAGGGTACAACGACTGACAATCAGCCACTGAACCCTTTAAAGCAACACCTTACAGTCCCAGGAGACAATGTGGAAACACTGCCATAGAGGAGCACAAGCGTTCTTCCACAGCAGTTAAACCTGTTTACATCAATTTACCACCATTAACTTGGCCTATTACTTAAATTTTAACCTTATGCGGTTCTAACAGACATTCTTCTTCCAGAGAGTACTTTTAATAGACTAAGAAAAGCTACCGATTTCCAATTTTTTATCATTTCTTCTTTAGCCCCTAAAAAGTCAAAAAAAATATTAAGAACTACCTATAATTTTAAAAATATAAGTATTCTCTAGACATAGTGGGAAAAACATTTTAGGAATTAGAATGAGCATAAGAAAGGGGACAGAATAGTAGTTTGAATAAATTACTTTTTGTAGTTAATTTCTCTTAAGTACAATGGAATTGAAAAGGTACAAACTACTTTTCTATTCTGTTTACATTTGCAAAAATTAACTTACGTATCTTTGTACAGAACTCTCAACACTTGTATATAGGTATGGGCCCATACCTTTACAGATCCTAGAATATGGACAGCCCTGGCTCAAGCAGAAAAATTTTCCAGTGCACTTAGAAGAAGACAGATACCCTCATCTTTAACAGGGAGTTACTTGGAGGCAACACCAGAACTTGAGAGATCTGGTGACTGCTTTATAACTACAAGGATAAGAAGCAGAAGCAAAGAAACATTGAGTAGGAAGCAATCTTACCTGTACCATTGAGGGTAGTGTTTTTATTTGTGTAAAGCCTGATCATATGCCCTATTGTTTTCACATTTTCTCTCAACATCATTCCTCGAGCTTGTACCATAAAGAGATATGTATTGGCTATAAAAGAAAAGAGAGAATGTCATGACTCAGTAATCTTTTTTTTTAATTCAATAAAATACTCAGAATTGGAGAACCACCCAATAAATTCAGACTGACTTGATTAGCATGTTCAATGGGAAAACAGACATATAAAATGACTACTTCTCATTATCAAAAACTTACCAAAAAATTGCTTTCTAAAAATAAAAGTAAAATATTAAAGTAGTAATATCCATCAAATAGAGTAAGACTAAATGGACAAACTTAAATATCATAATGAATTCTTTTACCCACAAATGATTTTCTACTACAAAATACACTTTGAAATTTCAGAGGCATTTTTTACAAATATGCAATCAATATTTATAAAATGTACTTTTTCTAATTATGTATTAATTCCCTCAAACCAAAATCTCCACAAAGGTGAGGATTCCTTATCTAACCATAAATACACCATAAATCACCATAACATCTAGTATGGATATGAATCTTGCAAATTCTCAATGTGCTGGGCTGCACAGGGCAGGATTATCAAGAATCAATACCTACTCAGATAATTTCTAACAGTTAATTACTTCAACTTTTACACTCCCATTGAATTACAGATCCACCTACCAGAATTGTAAAAGCAGACAAAATCAAAATCAATGTGCATTTTCAAAGTTGGTCAATTTAATTCTTCATGGTAAGTGCTTTTAAAATAGGCCCCTAATTTCTTCCTGTGGGAGAAACTGGTAAACTGACAAAGATTATTAAAAATACCTGCCTTTTGCGATACCACGTCTCCTCAGAGAGGCACAGGACTAAAGTCAGAGGTCCTTTCTCTCTTGGTCCTGACTTTGCTAGGGCAGTGCATCACTTCGGACAGCTCACTGGATCTCACCTTCCTCATTTAAAAGAGGATATACTGGCCTAGGTGTCCTCTGATGCCCCTCCTACTCTAAATGCTCTATGCATAAAGCCCCCAAATCACAAACTCCAATCAGACAAGGGAAGGAGGCTCATTATCATGGAAAAACCAAGAAAGTTCAAGGCTCAGCTAATGACTGTCTCAATTTTAAGATAAACTGTCTCAGAATACAATCACGACATTCTTGAGAAACTGAATGCAAAATGAAAAAACTGAAAATACCAACTAATTTCCTGAACCCTGTTCTAGTCAAGAGAGTACAAACAGATGAGCTACGTGTATTGTTTACTACCTCCTTCCCCAATTCTTATATAAATTTGAACTTGCTCAAAGCACAAATAAGCAGAGAGTAAATAAAACTAGTACAGAAACAGTAAAAAAACACTTTTCCTTTCACATTCAATTCATAAAAGAGAAAACAGAAATCCAAGTTTCACATAACCTTCACCTCAATCATGTTTAAGAACAGGTCTATAGCCACTCTAGAAAACAGTCCTATAATTAGATTTGACTTGTTTAGGCTTGAATTTATTATACTGTTTTACAAACACCACATGTTTGTATTATGTTTTTGCTCTTCATGGACTTTAAAAGAGACAAAGTGAAAAACAAAGAAAAGAATAGCCAACCAAAAATGTGAGAAAATGTTCAATGAAAGCCAAACTAACCTTAGCAATTGTACTTAAACCAAGATCTCAAGTTCAAATGAAATGATGCAGAAAAAAAAATCAAACAGATGAGTAAAACCAATTGGTTTACAACACTTTGGATCATTTAATCCTAAAGGTATACATAAAGTATCAGTGATGTAAATATCTTAGATATTTACATCACTGATAAATACATCACTTGGATCTGCACCAAACTGTAAAAAGAAGACCAGTCATGGAACAGCAGAACTGAGCCAAGAGCTAAGCCAAGGCCAATACTGTTTCGCAGACTTCAGAAAACGGCACTGGTCTAAGCAAGGATATGCTACGTAAGAACATACATGCAATATTGTGTGTCCTGGAAACAGAATTTTAAAAACTACATAGCTTTTGCTTTTAATTGATATACCTATTCATATAAAGAAAATTGACATCTTGAAACCAAGCCAAATTTAAGTAGCAAGGAAAAGATCTGGCATAGAAAAAATTTTCACAAAAACTTTCAAAATACCAGGTAACAAAACTGTTAAAAATAATGATCACTGATGGCACTTGTGACAAAGGTGAACCATTTACCAAAAGAATGCATTTACTATTCGCTAATCAATGTGAGGGGAAAAAAAGGCAGAACACCAGCCTCTCCAAATGGAAAATCTATTAGCTTATTTTAAATCCTGTACAGCTAATTGAGTTACATTCCTTAGGTTAATGGTCCTCCCGGGTTGAATCCCTGAAGATCAGAACCCATTAGGAAATGAAGCTGCAGTTAAATAGGGAGCCTTCCTAACAGGAAGAAAGGGAGGTGCCAGAGTGCTGCTAGTCACACGAAACCAACAGGAAAATGGTTTAAACTGTCCGGTTTCCAAAGCTTATAAAACTAACATAATCCACACTCAAGTAACTATACGCCTAATTATCATTAATATGAAGTGTAACATCCTATTGGCAAGCCAGTAAATTACAGGAAATCCTTGCCTAAAATTTCCATTCCAACCAAGAAACTGCATCTCAAAAACAAATAGGCAAATCTTTCCCAGCCTTATCCTTTGATCTCAACACAGCAGAAATACACAAAAAACTACAATTGTTTAATTAAAATCATGCTTTGTGCTCTCTAATTTAGTTCATTTGCATTGTGATACAGAAGTTAAACTTATCTACCAGTTCTGCCTTCCAGGAAAAGAAAAACTATGACAACTTAAAAAAAAAAGCCTTCAAAAATCAACAGTTGACAACAGCTTCTAGCACCCTACCCTGTGTTTGCGAGGAAAGAGATTTATGAACTTACCTCACTCTTAACTTAAGAAAACTGAGAAACACATTTTCTATTACTCTGTCTCCCCACCTGACTCCACATCCAGCTTTGTTCAGTGAAAGCGCAGTAGGTACCCAGATTAGGAGACTATGCCAGGCTACAGTGACGTGGAAAGGTTCCTGAGCTCTGAAGGATTCACACACAACACCCCTCTGCTCCCGACAGCCATGTCCATAACCACTAGGACACTCAGCCACGGGTCTCTTAACAAAAAAGTCAGTCAAGTGCAGGGTTGATCTTGAGGGAGGCATGTTGGTTAGGCATTCTGGCATGCAGATATAAATGTAACACTGGACCTAAGAAAGAGGGGCTAGGAATACAATTTGGGGAGGCACTCATACGGAAGTAAAAGTGGGAACTATGGTGGTGAATTACGACAGGAAAAGTTAACTGGAAAGGAGATAAGAAGGTGAAGTTCAGATGCAGATGTGGAGGCAGACCACAAACAGGAGGCACAAAAGTAAAGGCCCCAAGATAAATCAGTCTGAAGTTGAAAGTAATAAAGAAGAAAGGGAGACTAGTCAACCATGTCAAATGCCACAGAGGCTAAGAAGAAAAACTAAAACACAATAGCTTAAAAAAACAAAAAGCTAATAGTCAGTGCATACTCTACCTGGCATCCTTACAAGAGCTTTACATATACTAACCTACTTAAATTTCACAAGTAACCCCGTAAGGTAGGTACTAGTATTATTCCCATTTTACAGATAAAAAAAATTGAGGCATGGAGTTAGGTAACTTGCTCAAGGTCACACAGTTATTAGCAAGTGGTAGAGCTAGACTTCAAACTCCTGCCCCAGCAATCTAGCACTTCACCACCTCTTATCATTTGGCCTCTTAAAAGTGCTAGAACGGGATCACTGTCAGTCTTTAAGAGAGCAGTCTTAGGAAAGTAATGGAAACAGAAGGAAAACAGTTTTGAGTTGAGTGGAAAGTGAAAGGAGTTAAGTTTCAGAAAAGGTAAGTGATAGCAAGGTGAAGGGAAGTTTTTCTGGAACAGGAGAGACCTGAGCCTGCTTGGCCTGAGTAAGGGGGGAAAGAATAAATTTAAATTTAAGACACTCAAAGTAGTAAGAAGGAGGGGGAAACCTTCCATTGGTGGGACAGCGTAAGCAGAGGCTGTGAGGTGCACAGGTGCAGGGCACATCCAGGTACTACCAATCCAATAGAGTTGGGTAGCGACGAAAGATCATTGTAAGGGTCCAAATGAAAGGATGGTGTGAAAAACCAGAAAGGAGGGGGCTAGGACTGGAGGTCATTGTGAAGATGAGAAGTAAGGGTAACAGAGGTTAGAAAGTACCAGAAGGAGAAGGTTGGGAAGACTGGGATCTGGACACATGCAAGGGAGGGCAAGCCACAGCGATGAAGACACCCAGGGCATGGCCAACCGGGTGATGGCCACGGGGACATAAGTGGGGGACAGAGTGGAGCAGGAACGTTCCAAATTGAGTACTAACTGCCGAAATCTTCCAGGAGGCAATGTTGAAGAGCATAGGTTTCTAAAGAGAAGGGAAATGAATTAACTTTTGCTGAGTACCTGCATTGGCCAGGCACTGAGCTAAATGCCATCAATAAATATATGCAAATACACACATAATTATATTTCAATTAGTTTCTATAACTGCTTGCCTGATGTGTACATATAATTCCCAGAATCTGTGAGTGTTATCTTATTTGGAAAGGGAATCTTTGCAGGTGTAATTAAGCTAAAGATCTTGAGATGAGATGATCATCCTGGATTATCTGGGTGGGCCCCAAATCCAATCGCAAGTGCTCAGACCAGAAGGAGGCAGAGATTTCACACAAGCGGGCACACACAGAGGACAAAGCAATGAGGAGATGGAGGCAGAGATTGGAGGGATGTGGCCACCAGTCTAGAAAGCCAAGGAATGCACACAGGCGCCTTGAAGCGGGAGGTAGGGAAGGATTCTTTCCTAGAGCCTCCAGAGGGGGCATGGCCCTGCCAACACCTTGATTTCAGATTTCTGGCCTCCAAAACTGTGAGATGATAAATGTCTGTTGTTTTAAGCCACTCAGTGTGTGGCAATATGTGGCAGCCCTAATAAACTAACAGCGCCCAAGGAGATAGGCAAACTTTCCCCATTATAAGATAAAAAAAATGGTATGGGGAGAATTAAAAAATTGGCATTCAAGCACAGGTCTGAATGACTCTGAGAGGCAGGAAGTTGGAAAAAGCAATGGTTTTATATCACAGAGGAGAGGGAGGGACAAAGAAAAAGAAAAGTCTTCAATGTAAAAAGTTACAAGAGAAGTGACAATGGGAGGGATAAACCAGATGTCAACTAATTTGAGGAGGCGGAAGTCAGAAGGGGCACTTGGACAGGAAGAATTAACATCATTAAAATGTCCATGCTACCCAAAGCAATCAATCTATAGATTCAATGCAATTCCTATCAAGACTCCCACCACGTATTTTCACAGAAGTAGAACAAATATTTTCAAAAATGTGTATGGAACCACAAAAGGCCCTGCATAGCAACAGCAATCCTGAGAAAGAAGAACAAAGTTGGAGGAATCATGCTACCTAATATCAAACTATACTATAAGGTCATAGTAATCAAAACAGCATGGTACTGACATAAAAACAGACACATAGATCAATGGAACAAAATAGAGAGCCCAGAAATAAACCCATACCTGTATGGTCAATTAATATTTGACAGAGGAAGAAAGCATATAAAATGAGCTAACAATACTTTAATCAGTAAATGATGGGAAAATTGGACAGATGTGTAAAAAAATGAAACTAGACCACCTTCTTACACCACACATAAGCATAAATTCAAAATGTGTCAAAGACTTAAATGTTACACCTGAAACCATAAAAATCCTAGAAGAAAGCACAGGCAGTTAAAATCTCAGACACTGTTCATAGCAATATTTTATCTGGTATAGCTCCTCAGGCAAGGACAACAAAAGAATAAATAAACAAAGGGGACTATATCAAACTAAAAAGTTTTTGCACAGCAAAGGAAATCATCAACAAAATAAAAAGATGACCCACAGAATGGGAGGACATACTCACCAATATATCTGATAAAGGGTTGGGATCCAAAGTTTATAAAGAAGTTATAAAACTCAACACCAAAACAAAAACAAAAACAAAAAAATTCAATTTAAAAAATGGGCGAAGGACCTGAATAGACACTTCTCCAAAGAGGACATGCAGATGGACAATAGACATATGAAAAGATGCTCAATGTCACTAATCATCAGAGAAATGAAAATTAAAACCACAATGAGATACCATCTCACACCTGTCAGAAATGGTTATCAACAATGAAACTAACAAGTGCTGGCAAGAATTTGAAGAAAGGGAAACCCTTTTGAACTTTGGTGAGAATGCAGATTGGTGCAGCCACTATGGAAAGCAGTAAGGCGATATCTCAAAAAATTAAAAATAAATCTTCCTTTTGACCCAGCTATCCCATTTCTGGGAATATATCTGAAGGAACCCAAAACACTAACACAAAAGAACATAAGCACCCCTATATTCATTGCAGCGTTATTTACAATCACCAAGATATGGAAGCAGCCCACGTGTCCATCAGTAGATGAGTGGATAAAACAACTATGGGACATTTACACAATGAAATACTACTTGGCCATAAAAAAGAAAATCTTTCTCTTTGTGACAGCATGGATGGACCTGCAGAACATTACGCTAAGTGAAATAAGGCAGTCAGAGAAAGACAAATACCATATGATTTCACTCTCACATAGAATCTAATGAACAAACTGAAGTAACAAGCAAAATAGAGAGACTCATAGAGAGCAGGATAACAGCTATGGGTGGGGAAGGGGGAGTTTAAAGGGTAGAGGTATCAAGCAAAAAGGAAAAAAGACTCATGGGCATGGACAACAGTGTGGTGATTGCGGCGGGAGGAGGGTACAAGGGGGATAAATAGTAATGGAAAAAAATACAAAAATAAATTTTACAAAAAGAAGGGGCACTTAAAGTTACAGAAGAGAAAATCATGTCCCATATTATCTACAGAACATATAAGGAAATAAACAATGTGGCAAAAAGCATGGGGATGGCTGGGGTGGCGGGGAGTGGTGGGGGGAAAATGGAGACAACTGTACTTGAACAACAACAAAAAATAAAAGAAAAACTCAATATAGCAAAAAGCAAAATACCACTTACAAATGCCCCTTGATACTAACTACAGATATCTGAATCAGGTATTTCTGAATTTCTAAGAACTCACAATAATCTTTTAAATATCTATTTCAGATGCTTAAAGGCTTTCTTCTTTCCACATTTAGTCCCTTTGCAACAAATGCTCAGAAATTACTCATGTAGGTTGGTAAAGCCAACTATATTATCTGCAATAATAATGTTATAAAACCCAGGATTAAGCCAGACAATATATGAAATACAGTTCATACTTTGCCTAGTACCAAAGTACTGCTTGGGTTTAAAACAAAAAAGTCTAGGCTGTGTCAGGCTATAAAACAATTCACTTTATATCAAAGTACTATTTAAAGAGAACCTTACCACCGTGATAATAACTGAAAGCCAAGTATGGGCTCAAGGAAATCTCAGTACAAAAAATTACCAACCTATAATATCGTCCTCCCCATCTGTCGAGTCAGTCACGGGCTGACTAATGAAAAGAGAAGGAAAGAATTCTGTGTTCAGCACCCCACTGCATCAAGCAGCCATATGCAGTGATCATATATGGCACATGTCTAGGTCAGATCTTAGACAACAGCTCAAGCTTTGATGATGGAGACACCAAAATCAACAAGGAATTCTTCACAACAGGTGCATTGCCAGTCCCACTCCGTAGTATAACAATTAAGTTATTTCTAAAATTTATTTGTGTTACAATACAGATCAAGGTAAAATATTTTTAAATAAAATTTGACTTTTCCAATGATCTTATTAAAGATGTTCAGGGTGAAGATGTGTTTATTCAACAAATATTTATTGAATGCCTACCATTTGCTAAGCAATATCAGAAACTAAGGGGCCAGTAGGGTTCCTCTATAAAAACCAAAACCCTGAAAAAGCAAAAACCACCTAAAACATAGGAAGTATTTTTGCAACAATCAGATCATCAGTTCAAGACAGTTTAAACTTGACTTCCAGTCAAGATGGAGGCATAAGTAAATATGTTTCACCTGCTCATACAACTACAAAAATTACAACCAAAATTACAATCAAACCTCAAAACATATAACACCCAGAACCATCAGAAAATCAAGCTGTATGGAAGTCTAACAACCAATGATTTAAAGAAGTCACATTCATCCAGATGGGTGGGAGTGCCAGAGATGCAGACAGAGGTGGAGATGTGGCAGAACAGATGGTCCCACATTCACATGTGGTGGATAAAAATCAGAGGGATACCTTGGAAGAGAAGGATCCCAGCCCCAGGTCAGACCACACAGCCCAGGGTTCCAGCGCCAGGAAGATAAATCGCCATAATTACTGGCTGTAAAAACCAGTGGGGGTTGGGGCAGTGGAAGAAATTGCTAAATTTTCAGGAGACTCTGCTTAAAGGACCAACATGGGGTTAGAACTTACTCAGACCCACTCCCCTCTGGGATTCAGCACCAGGACAACAGCTGAAAGAGCACCAGTCACATATGGAGAGTTAAGTGAAGTTACTGGAATCAGGGCCAGTGCCAGGCAATCCTCCAGAAGCCAGGCAGTGGCATTGTCTCCTCTCTCAGCCTTCCCCCCACAAAGTGGTGAAGCAGGTTGCCCCGCCCTGGTGATTACCTAAAGCTCCACACCACACAATTTACAAATGTCTTTCCTGTAATAGGCCACACTACTAAGATAGGGAGTCAAAGCATCTCTACCTTATGCACAGAAACAAACACTGAGAGGCTGCCAAACTGAGGAGACAAAGAAATATGGCCCAAATGAAAGAACAGAACACAATCCCAGAAAAAGAACTAAATGAAATGGAGATAACCAACCTAACAAACGTAGAGTTCAAAACACTGGTGATCAGGATGCTCAAAGAATTCATTGAGTATGTCAACAGCATAAAAAAGACCGAGGAAGAAATGAAGGTTACACTAAGTGAAATAAATAAAAACCTATAGGGAACCAGCGGTGAAGGGGATGAAATTGAAAATCAAATCAGCAACAATTTGGAACATAAGAAAGAGAAAAACATTCAACCAGAACAGCAAAAATAAAAATTAAAAAAAATTTAAAAAAAAAACAAGGATAGTATAAGGAGTCTCTAGGACATCTCCAAACAAACCAATTCAAATTATAAGGCTGTCTGAAGGAGAACAGGGAGAACCAGAAATTGAAAACTTGTTTGAAAAAAGTAATGAAAGAAAACTTCCCTAATTTGGTGAAGGAAATAGACATACAAGTCCAGGAAGCACAGACAATCCCAAACAAGTTGGACCCGATGAGGACTACACCAAGACATATCATAATGAAAATGTTAAATATTAAAGATAAAGAGAGAATCTTAAAAGCAGTAAGAAGAGAGCAAAGTGTTACCTGCAAAGGAGTCCCAATAAGATTGTCAGCTGATTTCTCAAAACAAACTTTGCAGGCAAGAAGGGACTGGAAAGAAGTATTTGAAGTGATGAAGGACAAGGACCTACAAGCCAGATTATTCTATCCAGCAAAACTATCATTTAGAATGGAAGGGCAGATGAAGTGCTTCCCAGATGAGGTAAAGCTAAGGGAGTTCATCATCACTAAGCCATTATTACATGAAATGCTGAAGGGACTTATTTAAGAAAAAGAAGATGATCAAAACTATGAACATTAAAATGACAACAAATTCACAACTATTAACAACTGAATCTAAAAAACAAACTAAGCAAATCGTAACAGAAATATAATCATAAGTATGGAGATCTTCTGGAGGGTTATCAGCTGGGAGAGGGAAAGGGGAGAATGGGGGAAAAGATGCAGAGATTAAGAAGTACAAATTGGTAGGTACAAAATAGATGGGGGATATTAAGAACAGTATAGGAAATGTAGTAGCCAAAGAACTTATATGCACAACCCATGGACATGAACTAATGGAGGGGACTGTTGGAGGGAATGGGGGAACTGGGTGGAGGGAAGCAAAGGGGGAAAAATTGGGACAACTGGAATAGCATAATTGAAAAAATATATTTTTAAAAGATAGTTTAAACTTAGCTAATAATTCAAAAAATAGATTCTGAACCTAGAATATGAAAACAGTAACACAAGACTGCTATCAGATCTGTCATTGTTAATTCACTGTTACTCACTGAAAATAAATGCACAGCTTCTTTAAAGCATGACAGGAGCTCAAAGAATTAAGAGTTATAAACCACATTGGAGAAAAGTCGAATCAGAAGGAAATGAGGGAATTAAAGGAAGAATTCAGGAAATTAAGTAGAGTTTTTAAATGAAATCAGTAGGGAAATTTACTTAATGAAATTAGAGAATAAAAAGATAAAACCGTAAATAAACATCCCCAGAAAACATTATAAAATTATGGAAAATTAATTATTTCAGAGTACATAAAGTGAATGTGAAAGGAATCTCAATCCACTTACAAATTCTATCATGAGAAAAAATACAAGTGAGGCCAATCTGAACTATGTTTTTCCTCAACTTCCTCGTGTTTTCACAATTGTGAAATACCTTTCACAATTTCAACTTATCATGAAAAGAAAATGACCGTAAAACAAGCAGGAGGGAAAAGAGCAAAGTATGGGAAATGAATTTCAAAGATTTGCAAAGTTAAAGAATATTTTTAAATCAATAAGCAAGGCACCACCCTGGCCAGGTAGCTCAGTTGGTTAGAGCGTTATTCTGATGCACCAAGGTTGCGGGTTCCATCCTCACTCAGGGCACAAACAAGAAGCAACCATTGAATGCATAAATAAGTGGAACAAATCTCAATTTCAATCTCTCTCTCTAAAAAAAAAAGAACCAATGAACACATAAATAAATGGAACAACAAATCGATGTCTCTCTAACCAAAAAAAAAAAAGAATCAACCAATGATGTATAAATAAGTAAAAAAACAGCCCCAGCTGGTGTGGCTCAGTGGATTGAGTGCCCGCCTTCAAACCAAAGGGTCACTGTTTTGATTCCCTGTCTAGGACACGTGCCTGGGTTGTGGGCCAGGTCCCCAGTAGGGGGGCATGAGAGGCAACCACACATTGATGTTTCTCTCCCTCTCTTTCTCCCTCCCTTCCCCTCAGTCTAAAAGTAAAATTAACAAAACCTTTAAAAAAAGAATAACCAAATCAATGTTTTCTCTCCCTTTCTTTCTCCCCTCCCTCTCTCTCTAAAATCAATAAAAATAAACAAGCAAGTCACCCTATAATTATTTACCACAGGTCTCTTGATTCAAATTTTAAAAAGTCCAGCTTTCCTTCTCTGAGTCAAACTGGAAATTGCACTATAATTAAAAGTCATAATTTCTAAGCAATTAACTTAATTATCAGGAAGGCAATAATATATAGAACATGGTTTCAGTAAAGTCCTCTTAATACTGGCAAGCCTCAAATATTACTACAGATAATATTTTAATAAAGATATCATGTTATAAGTAACAAACTTCATATAACTACTTAACTATAAAGATATTATCAAGAGACTTTTTTAGCCAAACATTAATATTTTTGTTTCTCTGTTTTGTTTTTAAGTTAAAGTATAATTGTCACACATTATGTTAGTTTTAGGTGTACAACATGATTTAACATTTATATACATTGCAAAAGGGTCACCATAGATCTGTCACCATACAAAGTTACAAAGAAATTTTATTTCTTGTGATAACTTTTAAGATTTTTTAGCAAGTTTCAGATTTGCAATACAGTATTATTGACTATAGTCACCATGCTATACATTACATCCTCATGACTTACTTATTTTATAACTGGAAGTCTGTATCTCTTGATCCCCTTCGCCCATTTCACTTAACCCACAAACTCTCTCCTCTCTCTGGCAACCACCAGTCTGTTCTCTAAGACTGGTTTTGTTTTCTTTTGTTTCTTTTTTTATTCCACATATAAATGAAACCATATAGTATTTGTATTTCTCTGAGTTATTTCACTTAGCATAATATTAGCACATGTATTTTAGATATTAACCACCTATCAGATATGATTTGCAAATATCTTCTCCCACTCAGTAGCTTGCCTTTTCATTTTGTTGATGATTTCCTTTTGATAGGCAGAAGTTTTTTAGTTTGATGCAGTTCCATTTGTTTATTTTTGCTTTTATTGCTTTTGCCTTTGAAGTCACTTCCATAAAACATAACCAAGGCCAACGTCAAGAAAGTTTACTGCCTGTTTTCTCCTAGGACTTTTATGGTTTCAGGTCTTACATTCAAGTCTTTAATCTATTTTGAGTTGATTTTGTGTATGTTGTAAGATAGTGATCCAGTTTCATTCTCTCTATAAGACTGTCCAGTTTTCCCAACACCATTTATTAAAGAGACTATCCTTTCCTTATTGGATATCCTTGCCTCCTTTGTCATGAATTAATTGATCACATATGCCTGGGATTATTTCTGGACTCTTTAGTCTATTCCACTGATCTATGTGTCTGTTTTTGTGTCAATACCATATTGCTTTGATTATTATTGTTTTGTAAAAGAGTTTAAAATCCAGGAGTGTGATGTCTCCCGCTTTGCTCATCTTTCTAAAGATTGTTTTGGCTGCTCCAGGTCCAGACACATTTTAGGACTGTTTGTTCTATTTCTATGAGAAATGCCATTGAAATTTGATAAGAATTGTACTGAATTTGTAGATTGCTTTGGGTAATAACATTTTAACAATATTAATTCTTCCATTCATGAGCACAAAATCTCTTTCCATTTATCTGTGTCATCTTCAGTTTCTTCCACCAAAGTCTTATAGTTCAGTGTTTAGGTCTTTCACCTCCTTGGTTAATTTTATTCCTAGGTATTTTATTCTTTTTGATGTGATTGTGAATGAAATTGTTTTCTTAATTTCTCCTTCTGATGGTTATTAGTGTAAAAAATGCAACATATTTTTGCATATTTTGTACCTTGCAACTTTACTGAATTTGTTGATTAATGTAGATTTTTTTGGTATAGTCTTTATAGTTTTTGATATATATATATAAAGCCATATCACCCACAAATGGTGACAATTTTACATTTTCCTTTACAATTTGGATGCTTTTCTTTCTTTCTCCTAATTGTTCTGGCTAAGACTTCCAATACAATGTTGAATAAAAGTAGAAAGAGTGGGCATCCTCATCTTGTTCATGATTTTAAAAAAGCTTCCAGCTTTTCACTGTTTAATATGATGTTAGCTGTCAGGCTGTTACATATGGCCTTTATTAGGTTGAAGTATGTTCAGTCTATACCCACTTTGTTGAGAGTATTATCATAAGTGGATGTTGAATTTTATCCAATGCTTCTTCTGCATCTATTAAAATAGTCATATGATTTTTATTCTTCATTTTGGTAATGTGGTATATCATGTTGATTGATTTCAAATGTTGAACCATCCCCAGAATAAATCCCCCTTGATCATGGTTTATGATCCTTTTAATGTATTGTTCAATTTGGTTTGCTAATATTTTGTTGAGGATAATTTTGTATCTGTGTTCATCAGAAATACTGACCTGTAATTTTCTTTTCTGTGTGGTGTCCTTGTCTGGTTTTGGTGTAAGGGTAATACTGGCCTCGTAAAATGAGTCTGGAAGCATTCCCTCCTCTTCAACCATTTGAAAGATTTTGTGAAGGATTGGTATTAATCTTCTTTGAATATTTGGCAGAATTTACCAGTGAAGCTATCTCATCTTAGACTCTTGGTTTGGGGGAGTGTTTTGATTACTGATTCAATCCTATTGCTATTATTGTCTATTCAGATTTTCTATTTATTCATTTTTCAGACTTAGAAGATTATATGGTTCTAAGAGTTTGTCCATTTCTTTTGAGTTATATAATCTGTTGCAGTGTAATTGTTCATAGTAGTCTATTATGATCCTTTGTATTTCTTTGGCATCAGTTGTAATTTCTCCTCTTTTGTGTCTGATTGTATCTACTTGCATCTTTTTTTTTTCTGGGTGAGTCTAGCTAAAGGTATGTCCATTTTGGGACTTACATGCTAGGAAAAAGACAAAATTGGGCTGCTAGCTAAAATTCTCCAGGAGTCTCAAGACATGAGTCAAAAATACCTAGTAATAATTGGAACTCTTAAATTTGCAATGGCATGTTAATGGCATTCTGGGTATCCTCAGAAAACCTACTTTCAACCTTCAGCTGCCCTGATCTTCAACTCAAATCACAATGTTACTCGTATATTATTCACTTTGTTATTATCCTGACAAAAGACAGAAATGGAAAGAAAAGGTCTTTTAAATATTAAATCACTGTGTCCTCCAAAAATTAAAATTAAAAAAAAAAGAATGAAAGAAATGATGGGCAGAGACTGTTCTGATTAAACAGGTAAACTGCAGTCTGAGGCAATGGTCCACTTGCCACCAATAATCCACTTGGTAAGGAGGACAGAAAAACTGACCAAACAGAGAATACTATAAACACACAAGGCCTCAGGGGCCCTCAACTCTCCAAGAACTCTAAAACAAGACCTAGGAAATTCAAGTTCTAAAAAAATCATTCTGCAATACATCTTCTTCCCCTCGGCTCACAGTAGCTCCTCACTCACCTCCACGTTTTTCTTAGGTTAAGACAACATGAAAGGCAGGTGTGAAAGGGAAAACAAGTCACCGAAGGGAGTGTGGGTGGAAGAAGGGACAGGTGGAAGAGCAGGTCTGCCTTTGGCTGGGTGAGCAAAGTGACTGCAGAGTCTAACACAGCACAGAGCAACTGGGCTTAAAGGGCCATCAGAAGCCTATCCAGCCTGCTAAGCAAGGCACCCTTTCCAGCCTTAACAAGGCTGGAAAACCTTGGGTTTGGAAAGCCCAGGCTTTCCAAAAACCAAGGCTGGAAAACAAACCCTGGGTTTGACAACATAAAATGAAAGGAGAGCTTACAAGGCCACATATTTCATTGTTTACAACTCAATTAGAATGACTCGGTTTGGTTTTATAATGAGCCAGAAATCTGCCTTGTTGTAATTACCCTCATTGCTAGCTGAAGCTACCCATAAAAGGCATACCATCTCTCTTTCATATGGTATGCCTGTACGCTGAAGAAGAGAGAGCTCCTATTTCACCCCAATCTTCCACTTCCTAGGGCAACAATGATCAGTTCCTTCCATGAAGCACAGTGGAGTCAGGTATCCCAAGGTGTGCATTTCAGCTCTTCTAAAAAATGACTACTTCAGCTTCTCCAACCAGGATGAGAGACTTTGGGCAACTGACAATCTTTAGGAGCCTGTCTTTCCTTCCCTTTCTTTACAACAAGGCTATCCTACTAGTGTGGACTTGGGAGTATGGTACAGAAACCTCCATGGACAAAGCAGAGGGCTAACTTTTGGATCTTGTTCCTGGGGCTTCTTTGCACAAAGCTTTGGCTCCAGACACAGGCCTCTGTGTCCCAGGTTCTCATGGCCCTGGGCCCTCAGTCACAGGAGCAAATATAGGGGCTGTGCTGGGAAAAGGAGCAGCCACAGCTCCAACCCAAGCAAAGCCCAAGGCCTATAGCACAAGTGCCTTGAGAAACCTTCTAATACATCCTATAATCAACAGCCTCATCCCAGGATTGGGAAATGTGGAAAATTATCCACATTTTATAACACTCAAGAGGAAAATACATTCTGTTGCCAACCAAATTCCAAATAATGTTTGAAATATCTACCATACACAGAGACTACAAATCTAGTTTTTCTTTTAAAAATATTCACAGCCATGACTATTTTTACCTTTAATAAACATTAAAAGCAGTAATGATGAACACTGTTGAAGAACAAATACATCACCATATCATTCTGCTACACTGTTCAACAGACCTCAAATTTATTCATAGGAAAATAATGGAGCCCCAGCTGGTGTGGCTCAGTGGATTGAGTGCCAAATGCAAACCAATGGGTCGCTGTTTTGATTCCCAGTCTAGGACACATGCCTGGGTTACAGGCCAGGTCCCCAATAGAGGGCACATGAGAAGCAACCCCACATTGATGTTTCTCTCCCTCTCTTTCTCTCTTCCTTCACTTCTCTAAAAATAAATAAGTAAAATCTTTAAAAAAAAAAAAAGAACAACAACATGGAGAATGGTGTTTAGCACTGTCAGGTTTCAATAAATCAATTTCTCCTTCAAAAATACCGCATTTCTCACAAGGCCGTAGGATTTAGATTCACTAACACTGAAACAATACAGCTGAGTTACCGTACATACACTGCTAAAGAATGGGGACCTGACTGTGGTAGGAAGGCCTCCCATTCTCCTGAGTGTGGACTAGAGATAGTGACCCTTCTTTGAAAAAAAAAATGGCAAAGGAAGTATGGAGAGGCCCCGGTGTCAAGGAACTGAATGAAGCCTCCAGCCAACAACCTGTGGAGAGCTGAGGTCCCCAGTCCAACAAACCTCAAATCCACGTGCGTGAACTTGGAAGCAGATCCTCCTCCAAGGGAGCCTTCGACAATCGCCCTAACCAACATTTTGTGGCCTAGTAAGAGACTTTGAACCAGGGGCACCTAGCCAAACCATGTCCAGATTCCTGGCCCACAGAAACTCTAAGAAAATACATGCTGGTTTTTTCCTAAATTGGGGGGTGATTTGTTAGGAAGTAATAGATATCTAATACACTGACTAATCCTGGCATTTTCTCCACTGTTCCTAATCCCCTTGATATTCTCTCAAGGTGTCTAACATTCAACATCAGAATGGCATCGATGAGTCAGCTGGTGAGAGAAGAACTGGAGCTGGCATACAAAGAGAAGTGCTTTAATCAGGAACATTCAGTCAGTCAACAATTCTTTACTGAGCCTCTAGGATGTGCCAAGGCAGAAACCTAATCTCTTAAACTCATCTAGGAAACAGTTCACTCTACATGGAGATTTGTTTCCATGAACAGAGCCCCTTACTCTAAACAGATAACTCAGCCACCCGCCTCATCAGAACTCCCTCACTTCCCTCTCCATATGCATCTAATTTTTGCTTTCACAGACACCTCTATCTCCTCCTCCCCCATCTCCAAAAAGTCCACCTATGCAATGATCCCACTCCCTCTACCCAGCCCCCCGATTCCAATCTTGCTCCCTTTAATGCATTCATACCAGTATAGCCTAAATATTCTTTAATTACTTTATTGTTGTTCAATTACAGTTGTCTGCACTTTCTCCCCACCACTCCCCCTCCACCCCAGCCAAACCCATCTCCATCCCTTGCTTCCACCCTCCCCCTTGGTTTTGTCCATGTATCCTTTACAGTAGTTCCTGAAAACCCTTCTCCCTACTGTCCCTTCCCCTCTCCCCTCTGGCTACTGTTAGATTGTTCTTAATTTCAATGTCTCTGGTTATATTTTGTTTGCTTTTTTCTTTTGTTGATTATGTTCCAGTTAAAGGTGAGATCACATGGTATCTGTCCCTCACTGCCTGACTTATTTCACTTAGCATAATGCTCTCCAGTTCCATCCATGCTAAGTATTTCTAAAATTCGAAGTTGATCACATCACTCTCCTACTTAAAATTTAAGCTCAATGGTTTGACACTGTCCTCAGGCTAAAGTCCAAGTTCTCAAACGCAGCTTACAAAGATCTACAACATATGACTGGAGTCACTTTTTATCTCTGACTTCAGCCCACACTCCCCTTTGTGCGCCATGCCTTTTTTTTTTTAACTTTCCATTTCTCTTTCACCTTAGCCTTCAAATACTGCATTAGGGTCAGAAGTACTCTTCCCCAAGCCAACCCTTTAATTATCTAACTTGAGCTTCTAACCTCAACCTAAACTTCCTCTTCTCCCTAATGCCTAAACTAGTTCAGTGCCCCCAACCACATACTGGTACATCTATAACGGTATTTCACAATCTATTCTAGTATAGTTATTTTTCAATTGTGTGAATTCCCCACTGGCTGTATGCTCTATGAAGAGAGCAACCATGTGGATCCTATTCAATGCTGAACCACAGTGCTTGGTACAGACAAACATTTGCTGCACAAATAAGTAAAAATAAAGTCTTCCTAGATCACATTTCATAATTCGTTCACTTTCTCAAATCTTCAAACCTGATCTTTATTCCCTAAGCCTCAACAAATGCTCAGATCTTCCCATCCTGTCAAGTTCCTTTGATTCTACATCCTTTCACTTCACCCCCAACCTTCCACTAAAGGAGTCACTTTTACTTCACCTCTCATGTACCACCCAGCTCAGGGCACTCTGGCTGGTGCCCCATGACGCCACAAAAACTGCCCCTGCAGTGGTGGTCACAGACCTCCTACTTTCCAAGTCAACAGTTCTCCTTCCAGACTTTACCCCACAGAACTTCATCCCACCAAAATACTTGTCTTGTGTATTTTTACTATCATTTTTACTTATTTACTTATTTTTGCAAAGGTGTCTCTTCACTTCCTTGATCTCTCTCTTTCACTTTATTTTCCTGTTCCCATTTCCTGCTTGTTCTAAGCTGTTGAACTTCATCTGTGGCTACTTTCTCTTCCACAAGCTCTCCCTGGGCAGCAGGCCACCTAAACTTTCCAGGGCATCAACCACACTGACCTGCATTTGGGACTGGGGAGTAAAACTGGGTAGCAGAGCCTCATGGGAAGTTTTTTCAAACTACGCATGGGCCTTTTTCATATTCCAATTTAACCCCTATCATTCCACATTTAAGAGTAACTAACTTAGTCACTTCTGCTTGCCAGAGTTAGTTTTGTTACTCAAGTGAGTCAGGTGAGGAGCAAATTAACTATCATTCACCTTTACACTGAAGACACCCAAATCTCTCTCCTGTCAGGCATTTCTCCTGGAATCTAAGCCCTCATTTTCATCTGTCTACCTACTGACAAGTTCTTCCTTAAGATCCTATGGGTATCCTGATTCAATTTCTCTAAAATCAAAACATCCTCCTTAAGGCGTGTGCCTTTCTTTGTTCCCTATCAACAAAGCCTTGTTGTCTAAGCTAGAAGGCAAGCATTGTCTTAAAGCTTCTCCCTTTCCTTCAGTCCAACTATTCACATCTTCTCAACTCCGCCCTGATCCAACTGTGACCCTGATCAGGTTCTTCTCTTCTATTTCCTGAGCAACTGAAATAACACCCTCCCGCCACTGGTTCTGCCCTTCATAACCCGTACTCCATGCTGGAAGAATTGCTCTAGAACAGAAAACTGCATCATTCCTCTTTTCCAAACTTCTGGTGTTTCCTGCAATTTACAGGACAAGAATTTTAGCATGGGATGCATGGCTAGTAAGATAGGCCCAGAGGAAAGAAGTGACCGACACCGTGGCCTAAATGGAAAGAACCGCTGAAAGGTGTGTGTTGATGAGAGTAGATGAGAGCACTTGGTGAGGGGAAAACCGAAGGACCTCTGAAACACAAAGCAGGTGATAACAGAGCAAAAAGAACACAACTGGACTCATCCGGACAGGACCAGGAGGCTTAAAGGGCCACAGTAGGAAAGCTGCAGGATAACCAGCTACCTTCTGCTCCAGCCCAAAGGAACTCAGCCAAAAGGTCAGGGGGCTCTGAGCAAGGACCTAACTATGCCCCCACTCCCACATCACATATACTTGCACATATACGCCTGCCCCTTGACCACCCATCACTGACTCCAGCAGTCCCTACAGGGCACAAGCCCCCTAGAGGCCCGAATGACAAAGCATTAAGACAGGTAATTCCTTCCAAGAGCCCACAGGAATTCAGACCAAAGTGGCTGAACCAGATTCCACCCTTACTCAAAAAACAAAGCAGCTTGTCCACTGCCTAGGATGGGTCAGGGACTCTGGTGAGTCAAAGGAACAGTGAAATCCCCCGCTTCCAGGGGAGTTGTACAATCGTTGCCACATTACCCCACTGATCATAGACACATAAACTCTCTTGGTCATAGACAGCTTTGAGAACGTTGGGAGAGCCAAGACCAGTTTTTGTCTGCCAGGAATTTTAGGGACCTCAAGCACCAGAACACTAGGTTGGGCAGGAGAGTCCCAAGACTTCCCAGTGTGTTCCATCTACCACCTCACGAGTAGCCAAATAGAAATGCTACTCTATTTTCAGGAACCCCATGCTGTTCCCTCTGACTAGAAATCCCTTACTCAGTTCAGATAAATCCTGTCCACCCTCAAGGACCCACTCCAACCACCACCTCCTCTAGAAATCCTTAACCTGCCCTCACCACCACCTGCACGCTTTCCAAAGACCTACTGCACCTCTTTCCTAGTAGCTCATCCCATTGTAGTGTGAGGAAAGGAATGTGTCTTAGTCATCTTCCATGCCTCAAACAATATCTAGCCTCTCTGTGGTTCTCTATTCGTGTTTGCTAAATGAATCTACAAGTCAGCTCCTCTACTCCATTAATACTATAACAGAAAAATAACTGTGTTATGCTGGAAGTTATACTGGAACCTGCTTCATACTAAATGAAATTCCATTTTCAATGCAGCCAGTTTCCTTGGAAGGAAACTGCACTCACCTTTATGCAATCATGCACAAAGGTAGAGACAGAATGAGAAACAATTCATGAATCCTGCCTCTACTGGGTGGGCTAGGGCAATCTGTCCATGGACTTCTGGGGGAAGGAGACAGAGGGATATCTGCAGGCCAATTTTCCTCGGTGCTGAAGTTCATAATATAAAGACTATCTCTGTGTTTCCTGCACAGATTAAAATTTCAATGAAAATATTTCAAATTATTCTTAAAATAATGAGCTCTGAGTTTGACAGAACTCATTGCAGATTAAGAGGGAAACAACCAAAAAATCTCTTGAGCAGCATGGGAAAACATTAGAAACTAAACAGATTATAATGTCTGCAAATGTGTGCTACTATCTGCTCATAAAGAGAAGGAGGGAAGGAAGAACACAGGTGAAAGGGACTAAGGAAGGGCAACAGGAAGGAGGGGACAGGAAGCCTGGGGAAGGCACAGGACAAAAGTAGGTCTCTGGATGGAAAAGGCAGGAAAATATAATCGATGTCTATGACACAGGTTAATGTAGACAGGATTAATGCAAACTATTTAACAGATGAGATTCAAAATATTTATTTAAATTAATAAAAAGTGATTTCTTTAGTCATAAGAAAATTTTGCCCCAAGATGTAATTCATGCTAAAATATGAATTATTTCAAAAAGATTCTATGTGCCTATTATGTAAACTAGTTATAAGAACCTAATTAGTTTTGGATACGTCTCATTAATAAGAAATCTATGATGAAATGGAAAGCATGCATAAAGCATTTCCGCAGCATACCAAAGTACCACAGTCATTCTGAAAATCAAATTGTGTGGTTGCTTGTTGCATTGTGAGCTGAGCTAGCCACATTTTTCATGGACCATCATTTTTACTTGAAGAACAACTGGCAAACGATGGTTGTTTAGACTTTTGGATTTGACCTGCATTTTCCCAAAAATGAACAAAGTGAGCCTGATATGTCAAGAAAAACTGACATTATTTGTTGCCAATGATTAAAGTCAAACTTTCAAGCAAAAATGTGAATTCTGGAAAACTGTTACCCAGTGCTTAAAAGATATATAAGGAGGCTCTTTTTTTTCCCTACTAAATAATACTGGGTTTAGAAAATAGATTCTATTTAACAAACTGATAGAACTTTGTAAGTTTTGCTTTTCATTTTTACTGGTTCTAGTTTTTTAAATATTATTAAGACCCACCAAAACAGTATTTTAAAGTCTGTGAACCTAAGAAAACTGCCAATATTTTATGACATATCAATGATCGTTCTATGGCAAACATTAAGCATAAATGAGAAAAATGTATTAGTATTTCACATCAATTGAATTTTGAGAATCTACAGATAACATTAATGAACTAACAAAAAAATGGAAGACTACTGCCCTGGCCCCAGTTGGCTCAGTTGGTTGGAACGTTGTCCTATACACCAAAGGGATGCAGGTTCGATTCCCATTCAGGGCTCAGACCTAGATTGCGGGTTCAATCCCCAGTTGGGGTGCATATAGGAGGCAACCAATCAGTGTTTCCCTCTCTTATTAATGTTTTCTCTCTCTCTCCTGATTTCAACTCCATTCTCTCTAAAATCAACAAACATATCTTCAGGTAAAGATTTTTAAAAAATGACTATCAAATAACAGTTGGGATTCTAATTCCCTTTGGTTAGCTTTTTGAGTAACATAACTTTGCCATGTTACTCAAAATACCAAGAAAATAAGAAAATAGTTATCTGATTGTAAAAAAAACTTTTTCTCCAAAATCAGTTAAATGGCTAATGAAATAACATCCCCTAAAGATGTCCAATCTTTAAAGGGCTACATGAGAAAATAAAAATTGCTGTAGAATGAGGAGTTAATTTATAAAACTTCCAAAATGGCAGAAGATTTTTAATAAAAGCCCGCTGAATATTTTGGTTAACTACTCTTAAATCCACTAAGCTATCACTGTCATTTCTACTACAGGCTTCAAGGAATGTTTATTTAGCCTAAAGAAAAAAGCTACATTATAAGTAAATAATACATTAAAATATTCATACCTCTTCCAACTTTAACCTCACACTTCTATTTTGGGATACATAAAGGTTTCAACCATTTATGTCTTTCCAAGCATCACATGCGCTTATACATCTTACTTGAATCCAAACATTCAATCAAGAAAAAGTCAAGTTGTACACCTGAAACCAATATAATATTGTATTTTAACTGTACTTTAATAAAAAATATAAAAAATTAATTGATTTTTTATATATGAGAAGTATTGAAATAAATTTAAATGTCACCCCTCTTGTTCAAGAGTCAATAAAGTATTTCATTAAAAAAAAAGTCAGGAAATTAAATGGTCTCAATGAGGTTTGCTTCTCCCCCTACCCCCACAATTCATTACAATAATCTATAACCCCACCAGACAATGCCCTGATAACAATCCCATCTCAAAATTCTGCAGGTGTTTTCACTCTGTAAGAGGCCATATATTTTTAGCTCAGTCAAAGGGAAAAATGACACTGGCTTAAAAGACTACTAGTGTCTAATAAAAAATGATAGGAGATGACACTGTGACTTAGTAATTTAACACTAAATACATAATAATGAGGAGAAACTCAGAAAAGTTTTGGAAATACAGTGTATTTTAATATTCATATGAAGTTGCTATTTCTCAATCATTAGAATGCCACACTAGCACCTTTTCAATCAAAGGGGGCTGAGGAATTAGGACATTTAATTAAGAGGCCAATTCAAACAGATTATACAAAAGTGTATTTTAGCCCAAAGGTTAAAAATGATAAACGGTTTGAAATGTTAAACCACAAACTATCTTACATCATTATTATTATTTTATGTCAGAAGTCATCCTAACAGGTAGGGAAGGCCACCATCCTTGCAAAACAGACCCAAGCAGACTAAATAACGCAGCATTGTTTTTACAAAACAACTTCATCACCTAAAAATCTCTGAAGTATGGCACAAATATTCACTGACCCCATTCTTATAAAGTGACCTAGAACACTAGAATACGTACGTTCTTGAACTCAATCACATTTCCTGCCCTCGGTTTCTCCATCATATTTTTACAGCCAGTTATTACATCTGAGTTTAAGATTAAAGACCTGATGTTAAATGGATAAAGCTGTCATGAATACTTAAGAAAGCGACCGGGGCATCCGGGGCCATTACACCTAATTTTGCTATGTCCATTTGATGCAGTCTTTAAATGATTTAAACGTGCATTAACAAAACTCACATCCCAAAGCCATGCCCCGAAGCAGTTTATTTGACACGTCTGAAATAAGATTTCAAATAAAACGCTTTCTGCCGGGCCTGTGTTTATACAGCTTCCAAATCCCCTAAGTAACCTCCTGCGTTTCCTCCAGTGTGACCGTGGGAAGAGAGGGTGTGTCTCGGTGCTTACCGATGCCCGGAGCCACATAGATGAAGTAGAGACAAGATGAGGACAGGGAGAAGAAGAAGATGAAGGCGAGGAGAGAGCGATTGGAGACCCGCATTATCCGCCTGAGCACCGACATCTTCCTTTTCCCGGACAGCAGCTCGGGCTGCGCTCTCCTGCCGGACTTGTGGGCACCGTCCAGGCCCTAAACTTCCATGAATGTGCTGAGAACCCCCAGACCGCAACGGGGTCAGCGCCGGGAGGCTCTGGGGGAGAGGAATGGAGCGGGAAGGAGGAAAGGGAGGGAGCGGACGAAATGAATGAGAGGCCCGAGAGCCAGGGGAAGAGAAGCGCCGGAGGACTGCGGGGAAGGGCTGGACGGGGGAGAGGGACGCAAGGACCTGCGGAGGCCAAGGACGCGCGTTTTATCCGCCCAGCAAGGATGGGAGGAAGGAGCCCAGGTGGGAAGATGGGCGGGCTGCGCACCGCGGCGCCCCTGCGGAGAGGGGCAGCAAACTGCAGCACTCCCGGGCTCCCCGGCGGCTCCGTCTGCGGCGTCCTGGAGTCCAGAACGCGCTCAAAATCTGGGCCGCCTGCGCTCGGCAGGCCTGGGCCGCCGCAGCCGCCGCCGCCTCCTCCTCCTCCGGACCGCGGCGTCTGGTTCCCTGCGCCGGGCTAGCGTGGGCGCCGGGGCCGCAGCCGGGGTGCGCCGCACGCTGGGGCCTGCGGGGGCCCTGGGGGCCGAGGAGCTGGGCGCTCGCGGGCGTGCAGCCTCCTCTTCATGCCGCACCGGGCCCCGGCGCCCCGCGGCGGCCGCGGAAACCGAACGCGGGCGAAGGCGGCGTCCGGGTAGGCGACGAGCGCGCTCCGGCTCCGGCTGCTGCCACTGCCAGCTGTCCACCCGGTCGCAAAGGCGGCAACCGCAGCAGCATTACCGCCGCCGGCCCGGGTGAAATGAAGCGCCCCCGCCGGCACCGCCCCCGCACGGCCCGCGGACACCGGGCGGAGAAGCGCCCGGCGACTCGCGCTGCGGGCAGCAGCGAGGTGCCCGCTGAGGAGGAGGCCGGGCGCCGTCGGAGCGGTGCCTAGATCGCAAGGCGGCGGCTCTGAAGGGGCGGGGAAGCCGCGGAGGAAAAGCGGGACAGTTGAGCGCGCCCGGAGACCCCAGGGGGCTTCGTGCCTTCGCTGAAAACTGCAGGCGGCCCCGCGCCCGCACCCGAGGAAACCTAGGGGCCCCCGCCCACCCGCTACACTCCTCGCTCCCGAAACGCCGCGCCTCCTGATTGGCCAGGCCCGCGGGAAAACCGGCTCCCTCGCTCAGCACCCGGACCTGGGCCCCCACCACCTCTTGCGTCACCGTCGCCCCCGCTCGCCTGGGGACCTCAGCGCTCGTCTGGCTGCCTGCGGCTGAGGGCCCGGTCTTGAGTCTCAGAAACGTTCCACCCTGGGATCAATAAGGAAGGATAATGTACGGGAAGGGAAAGGGGTGTCTGGAGGAGGTGACTTCACTGGGGTAATTTCTTCCCAAAATATTCGCTCGGGGAACCAGGTGTTGTTTTCCCGGTCCTGGATGAATGAAACCTCCCAATCCGCACTTCCTATGAAAACGTACTGTCGGGATGTGACATGAATCTGTATATCCCTGATAATAGGACTTGCCTTCCCATCTGAAGGTAAGCACCAGGTATTCCTACTGCAACTACTGTATATCCATTCAGGTGGCCAGAAAGGACTCCTGTGCAGCCGATAGGCCTGTGAGGGCGGCAGCACCAACCAGCTTCAACGGGCACATTGTTTTAATTCACCTCCTAGGTCGTGGCCTACCCATTGTTCAAAGCCGCTGCTCCTTGCTAGCTAAATTAGGCTGGATCCTTAGCTATACCATATTTTTTCCAAGGTGTGGGTGCAGGTATTTGTGGGATGGTTTTTCCAACTAATCACGTGGGAAGTGGATGGATGCCCCCTACTGTCAGTATTTCCCCGGTATTTCCTGATGCAGTGGTATTGAAGCAAATTTGTTTTGCATCAAACCAAATGAAAAAGCAAATTTTGATTGCCAACAAATATGGTACCTTCTTAGCAAAATACCCATGCCTTAGACGGTCTCCTAGTGCTATGCTATGTGGAGCCGGAAACACCTGAGTTTGTAATTCCACTAAGGCCTTTTCTTGTCTGTGAAACATATGGCAAGCTATTACCCTCCACCGGTCTCTCTTCTCAGCCCTCAAATGGTGGGTGTGATACCACCTTGCAAGGCTGTGGAATTAAACCGGATAACTGTGTAAAATGCTCGTGTCCGGTACATGAGAGTTTCCCTTTTACCCCTTCCACAGTTGACTAGATGGAATCACCAAGTTCAGATTCATTTTTCAGTATTAGCTTTTTGGAGTATTTACAAGTTACTCAACTTCTCTAGCTAATTTGATAATTAATGTGAAAGTCTATGACACTTATTTTGTAACATTTTTAGCTGCTTACCAGAAATCTAAAACACAAATTGGAGCAATGTACAGTATGAGATAAAAGGTAAAACTGACTTGTAAAAAACAAAACAAAAACCCTATGCAAATGAAAGAAATCCATGAATGGTGAGGAGGCAAAATTTTGGTGTTGCCCTCTCTGGCCCTGCTGACTTTTCATCACTGTATTTGCACCGGTTCAGTTGGTTGTCTACAAGGTTAATACATCCCTACTGGCCTAGTAATGAGTAATTCTCCTCAGGCAAGCCTGGCTTTTTAAAAGGGAAGTTTACAATAACACTAAAATGGAAGTATTAATATCTTAGAAATTGATGATTAACTTTATTTTAAAAATCTGAAGTCCATGTATTGATGTACCTAGCCAGCATAGGTGACTGCCCTTGGTATGTCTCCCAAATTCACCACAGTACTCGTTGAGAGTGATTGGTTCTCCCTGGCGTAAAGCCTGTACGGGAACACCAGCTCAGTCAGTGCACAGGTTAGCCTTGTGTATCACCAGCCACACAGACAGGCAGCCAAGCCTCTGGAGCCAGGCAGCCTGGGGTTGAATCTTAGTCACTCTCTAGTCAAGTGACCTCAAAGGTTACTTAAGCTCCCTGTGCTTCTATTTCCTCATCAGCTAAAGAAGATAATCGTGGTACTATTAGGGTTCTTGTGGGAATTAAATTAAATGAGTTAATGCCTCTAAAGAGCTTAGAAGAGCCTGGTACCTAGTAAACACTATTTGAATACTTGTTAAATTTATTTTTTATATCTCTTCTTTAGACCACTCTGCCAAATGTAACAATGATGCTGGCCTCTTCCTGTTTAAAAACCAAATTTCCTGCTGTACCACCCAGGAAAGCTCTGTCTCTAATAGTCTGAGGGATGCTTCAGGGTCTCACCTCATTTGTAAAGTGATGCAGAGCATTTCTTGGACTTTCGAAGTCCAAGACTTGCAAAGTCCAAGAAATGCTTAGCAAACATTTTTAAGGTTATCAACTGATACTTTCTCAGGAGCCAGGTAAGGGCCACAACAGTGATGCTGCAGAAATCTACTAAGTTTAATTGTATGATGTCAAAAAGACTGTAAACTTATTATAGTAAGACATAAATAATAGTCACAAGTAAATTTCACTTAACTGCTTTGTTCTACATTTATTATCACCAAGTATTCCCTTTATTATTTTCTGCCCACTAGAGATCACATGCTCTTAAATATTTGCATATCAAGGTGAATAAGTTAAGTTAAAACTAATGGTTTTCTATTTGTATTAATCGGACATACATTAACTGAGATTTCCATTACAACAAAAAAGAAAACTGTATTTTTTAGTGTTTAATTGGATAGATGACATTTTACTTGGTTCGTGCTAACTGAATGAGGATAGACAATATCCTTTAAGTGTTTTGGATTTGCTGCCAACCTTGGTAAAATAAAAATCAGTAAGTTTTTTCCTGTGAATTAGAAAGAAAATAGCACCTAGAATCTTGCTATTATAGTAGCTGAGGTTTCAGACCTCTATATTACAATAACTGATTAAATATAGTAATTTATATATTTAAATACATGTCTCAGCATCTGAGATTCAGTTAAAGAAAATTGTTAGGTGGATGGATTATGCTTAGACAGTTACATAATTGGAATGTAGATTGTATAAAAGTTAGACATTGGCATGATTCATAAAATGGAATATATATTCCATGATTTTGTTATGGTACAAACTCTTCTCTTAAATAAAGTCCAAAATAAGAAAATTAATAGATTGTGTTTCTTTGACCATTCTTTATCTCAGCTTAATGCTAGGTTTATTCAGCAAATTGCTAGTTTTGCCTTAATGGGAATCTGAGCTGCCAGGCCGTAGCCCCTCGCAGGCCCTTAGGCAACTTGGAAGAAGAAACCTGCCCAGTGGCAGAGGGAATGCAAATCTGTTCAGATAACTATGAGGTTAGAGTGTAGGAGAACAAACAATGCAAAGCAAAGATAGGAGATTGAAAGAGTGGTCACGTCACACACAAAACTATAGTGCCTTGTACCTTGCAGGGAAAAAGATGCTGTCAGAGCCCCTTCCTCTCCACCACCCCCAGGGTAAACAGAGGAGGCTGCCTATGTACCTAGGTGAGGCTTCACTGCCCAGGCCCCAAGCAGCCTGTCGGAAGGCTGAGGGAAATGAAAGTTTCAGCACACGTGCAACCCAGATGCACAGGCCCCGCGGGTGTTCTGCATACCAGCTGGACCACACAGGCCTAGAGAGAAGGTCCGTAAACCTGGCTACTGAACAGACAAAACAATAACAATACCCACACTCCTAGAGCTGCCTTGAATTCTAAACAGAGTTAGTCCTGGATAAGTCTGAGAGACCACTTTCTTACTGATACACATAGCTCTGTTAAAAAGAAGAAAAAAACAACTTATTGCTTGACACAGATCGGAAGAATCCTGCAGGGTATTTGCAGCAACTGGCAATTATTGCTGAATTATAGTCGATTTGGGTAAGTTTTCCTAAAACATATTATTTAAATACAAATTTTTTTCTGTTTCTGCTGTATGATGAAAACTGCTTAACCTAAAATCCCACTTTACCAAAATAATATGTGTAACTGTATGACTGAAGGTACCAAACAGCTGAAATAAATTTTACCACATTTCACAGACCAGTCAAACCCAGACCCCATATGTCATTAAATTGTTAATAACAGAATAATTTTACCAATATGAAGTTCAGCGATTAATAGACATTTAATTTTAAACATTTTTTATTTTATTGAGTTCTTGACCCCTGTTTAGAAAATAACAGTATCTCCTGGGAGCCTTTCTCACATGGGGCAATCCTTAAGAACCACGCTATATAGTGGAGAGGGAATATTAATGATATTTAATATAAGTCTCATTAAAATAAGGTGGAGGGTGACTTAAGCCATTCTCCACTGACACAGAGAAAAGGGGCTAAAACAATAAAAGTATTATACATGTAGCAGGAGTAAATCTGTATGAAAGCCTAGGCTGGCAGAAGGAGGTTTCCAGTTTAAACCAATGAAATAAAAACAGTTCTGCCACCACTCCTCCCTGCAATCAACTGAAAATAACAAGGAGCCCAAGAAAAATCTTCAGTGGTGGTCAGAATATGCCTAAACCCTGAACAGTTTTATATGAAGAAAGCCTGGAAGTATTGTCCTCCGGTCAGGGAAAGGCTGGAAGAGCACTCTGGGACAGGTGTCAGAGCACAGGACTCTGAGGGGGTGGACCCCCTAGGGGACAAAACAGTCTCCACCTCCTTTGGAAGGAGAGGTGACACCAAGGCCACCTGGACAGCCTCTCTCACCTTTTGCCAGTGTGTTAAATTTCTCCAAGAAGTGGTCTATCGATGTGTTTAATATCATGTGAAGGCAAAATCTTGCATGACATACCTCCCTGAGGTGCCAGTGTTTTATAAGCCCAAGAGTTGTGACACTAAGCCAGAGATAGACATACTGGATATTACATCATATGGAGATACACGGAAAACCAGTACAGCCTCCTCTAACCTGGATTACAGTTATGCCAGAGAGCAAAGTGGTAAGAAAGCATTCATTGGTAATACCTTGTAACGCAGCTGTTCTGCGGGTATATTCCCTGGACCCTACTGCTACTAGACTGGGAATAACTCCGTTCAAAATAGAAATAATCAAAACACAAACAGAGTCATAGAGAACAAACTGATGGCCAGGGGGCTGGAGGGCCTGTGTGAAAATGGTGAAAGGATTAAGAAGTACAAATTGACAGTTACAAAATAGTCACGGGGCTATAAAGTACAGTATAGGGCGCATAATCAATAATATTCTAATAATTTATGTATGGTGTCAGGTAGATACTAGACTTATTGGGAAAATCACTTTGTAAGTTGTATAAATGTCTAATCACTTTGCCGTACACCTGAAACTAATATAATATTGAATGTCAACTGTAATTAAAAATTAAAAAATAAAATAAAAAACTGATATAACCAAGAAGGAACCCTCATAAAAGAAAAAAAAGGAGGAAAAAGAATATGACATAAGACAGGTAAATAGCAACCACATACCGTAATTATACAAGGAATCAACACAGATTTTTTTAATTCAAAAGAATGTTTATACATGCACAAACACATACTTCTCTGGGATATGGAGATACACACACACACACATATAAAGAGAGAGAGAGAAGCAAGGGCTCAATGAAGCAGACACAAAATTAACTGGCAGAGCTCAGAAGAAGGATGAAAAAGAAAAATACCATCACACAAATCATGTCCATGTGGAGGGCAGAAATAAAAGAATAGCAGATATTGCTGAAAACATAATCAGAGATACGAGATAACAGGCTTAAGAAAACTGAGCATAGTGATCCCTGACTGATGTGGCTCAGTGGGTTGGGCGTCGTCCCACAAACCAAAATGTCACTGGTTCAGTTCCTGGTCAGGGCACATGCCTGGGTTGCTGGTCAGGTCCCCAGTTGGGGGCATGAGAGAGGCAACTGATTGATGTTTGTCTCCCTCTCTTTCTCCCTCCCTTGCCCTCTCTCTAAAAATAAATAAATAAAATATTTAACAAAGAAAAAGAAAACTGAGCATAGTAATATAATAGAGAAAAATAGATACGGAAGACAGGCAACAAAATTCATAACATGTTCATTTGGTATTGCTGAAGCAGAACACAGAATAAAACCAACAGAAAAAAATTAAAAATATATAATTGAAAAAAACTAAAAAGACAGAGCATCTCTATTCATTATATATATTTCTGGCTTCTTCTTATCACGTCTTGCATTTTACTAACTGAGTTTTATTTCATTAACTTTCCCCCTTTGACTGTTTTCTACATTCTATTTCTATCATTTTATTGATTATCCTCAAATTTTTAACATGCACAGTAAAAATTTTATAGTTCTAAAATTATCAGTTTCTCTTTCTCAACCAAAGATCTAAAACAATTTAATTCTCTATAAACAACCTCCAGTCCATTTACCATGCAATGCTTTTTATTTTACGTTAATCATTTTAAACCCCATCAAATTGCTTTTTAAAAAGTCATTGTTGCTGTTGCTTTTAATATGTATATATGCTTTTTTCCAAGTGCTGATGGGACTAAGCTGATCATATCTCAGACACTAAGATTATCTTTGGTGTCATAAGGTGGTGGCAACTCAATCAGCCTTTTTCTGTGAGTGACCATGTGAAACAAAGATGCCCCATACACCCATCTGAACCTGCCAACCCACCCACAGTGACATCAAATCTGAGCAAGAAATGAACCTTAGTTTAAGCAACTGGTATATCAGGAGTGATTTATATAATAGCATAACAGACTATTACAACTAATAGACTAGCAAAACAATACAACAGAATAGAAATTTAGAATCAGATGCAAATGAATGTGGAAATTTAATATGTATAAAAGTGTCATTTTCAAGTCATGAGCAATGGACATGATTTGTCATTAAGTAGAGGAGGAATAATAGAAACATCTGGAAGAAACTAGATTCATTTAAATTTTACCTTAAGAATCTCTAGAGAGTTCAGAGTTTTAAACATAAAAATATAAAAAGTAAAACTGTAAAAACACTAGAAGAAGTCAAGGTGAATCTTTTGATTGTCTCAGAATGAGGAAGTTCTTTCTAACAAAGACATTAAAAGAAATGATTGAGAAATGTTACTAAACAAAATTTAAACTTTCTTCACTGGAAGTGTTCCATAAGGAAAGCCAAAAACCACTGACAACCTGAAAATATTTCAAATGTATAAAAGAAACAAAGGATTAATTAATAGCCTTAATATATATTAAAAAAATACTTACCAATAAGCAATATAAGGAAAGAGAATTCTCAGAGAAAATTATTTTAAATAAATAGAAAGTTCTTAAACTTTAACTCACAATTTTTATTTCTTTTTTTATCTTCCCCCAAGGACATGCTTACTGATTTTAGAGGGGAAGGGAGGGAGAGAGGGAGAGAGAAAGGGAGAGAAACATAGGCATGTGCCCTGACCAGGAATTCAACCTGTGACCTTTGGGTTTATAGAACAACCCTCCAACCAACTGAGCCACACTGGCCAGGGCTTAACTCACAAATTTTAAAATGGCAATGTGATACAATCTTCCACTTGTCGGTTTGGCAAAGAATAAACTGTATTGACAAGATACTATCAGTGGCAATAGAAACTAATGCAAACCTCTCAAGGGGCAATTGTCAGCATTTATTAATAGTTGAAATGCTTATGGTTTTTGGTACAGCAATTACTATTTTAAAAAATTAGTCTACAGTTCTACTCGTGTATGTGTGCAAAGACATAAACTCAAGGATGTAAGTTGGCAGCAATGTTACAAACATAGGAAAACTGGAAACGTCCTAACTGTCGATATTAAGGACTGGGTAAAGAAATTACATCATTGCAGTTGAAAATTTTGCTTGAGGTCTGAGAAGCAGTGGAGTGAAAAAAAAGAAAACCCTAAATCTCTGTTAAGTATAATTTGAACAGAATGAAGAAACCCAGGGACGGTTGGTTATAAACTGGGATGAAGTGCAGAATTTGAGGGAAGACCCAAGGCTCCCAGAAAATGCAGAGAAGTTGAGACTTGAGGAGAAAAAAATTTTAAAAACAACAAGAATGACACAGTTCTAAGAACAGGCTCTCTAATACTCAGTTTGGTATTCTCCTTATCCTCCTTCTCTGCCTTGTAGTTAGGGTAGGTGGAAGAGATTAAAGAAATAGACTCTGTTTCCTGCTTGGACTATTTTAGGAGTTGGAAGAAAGAAGAGTTAAAGTTGCACAGACACAAAAAACACATTGCCTCCTAAACCAGAAATTAGGACAGAATCTGACTTAAGAAAATATGAGCGCCGAGGAAGTGTTTAGTGACGCAGGAGGAAACGGATTTTCTCTAAATTCGAGGTCAGATATCAAGCCAGTACTGAGGACAGAGAGAACCTAAATACCTAGAGCGCCGAGGATGCCTGGGGAGCTGTGGGATATATATATAGAACTAAAGGAGTGCCGAAGAGATGTATTCGAGGACAGATCTGACTCAGGTATTCCACAAATGTCGAAGAATTCATACAGAGAAATATGTAAAGCTCTGAGCTCAACTACTTTGCATATGAGCACAGTTAAGAGGTTTAAATATTATTCTGGGAGTTGATTGTCAGTGCTTTATGATTCCGAAGAGGCTAACAGACTTTTTTTCTTAATCACAATAAATCATGTTTCCAGGCCTAGGATTTTAACCTGTCTTTGTTATCTCTATTTTCAGCAAAAACATCAATGACAACAAAAACTGAATGTGGAAAACTGGTCCTACAAGTTTTGCAGTAAATGACAAACAGAATATCAAGTACAAATAATAATAAATTTATAATTAATTTCTAACCTGAAGAACCTCGAGGGCTTCAACATAGATGGGAATATTAGAATGGTCAAGCCAAACTAAGATCTTTTAGAAGAGTGTAAGTAATCTTTTTGTATTAAAAAAACAAAGGCCTATATCTAGCCTCAGAGAGTTTTTGTTTTACTTTTTCCCAAATATATAAAATATCATAAGTGGGTATTTGGATTTTTTTTTATAAGAGTGACAATGGGTTGTATCTTTTGAAGACATAATATGGAGGTTTTTGCTGTCTACTGAACAATAATACATATTTGTGAGTTAAGCAATTGGTTAATTCACAACATAGACAATGGCCATGAAAGAGTTTTTCATGTCAAAGTTAAGCAGCCTTCAATGACCTCATGTGTACAATACATACAAGCTTCCTGACCCAGAGCTTCAGGGAAGTGAAAAGAGTCACATGATTGGTTAGTAATTAATTTACAATTTGAGAGAGACATACAGAGAAATGTACATAGGCATACAAATTTAAATCTTTATAGCTGGAACTATATATTAATATTTTGTATACCTACCTAAAGATTTTGGCAGAGCCTGTAATTTAAAAGTCACAGATACATACAATGCCAAATCAGTCAAACAAGACAAATGAGACAAAAGCCGGGTAATAAATACGAAATGATGTGAATATAGCTGTTCTCCATTTATACATGGGATTACAGGGTAGAGCCGACCTTATAAAATATATTTGCTTTAGCAGATTTGCATCTGATTTATTTTCTTAACTCCACCAAGTTAATGAGGATAATAAAAGTATTTACACAACAGGCTGTGTTAAGACATTACCTAAGCCTGGCTGTGAGGCAAGGAGACGCAGCAGGTGCTTCCCGTGTCTTCGTGGGCGTTGTCTCACCAGCCCACGCAGGGATTAATCCATGTCGTCGGGAACGTTCCTCTTTAAAAGCTTTTTTAAAATTTCTCGATTACACTTGATGTTCAACATTATATTAGCTTCAGGGGTACAGCATAGTGGTTAGACATTGATAGGTGACGTTCCCTTGCCTGACTTTCATGCAGGCTTTTTTGTATGGTCTGTACATGGATTAAGATCTTAGACTCTGTGGCGTCACATGCTAACGTGAAGGTAGATACAGTGGAGCTTCAAGTAATTTCTGTCAAGTGGAGAAGAGAGCCTCAAAGAATGTGTTTCTCGTTGCTTGTCAGATCACTCTTCTCCTAACATTCCTCTTCAATGCCATTAGTACCCGGTCCCTCAAAATACTCTTTGAGCAGCTTTATAATCATGTCAGTTCATGCATTAATGAGTCAGTAAACCTTTAGCACATGTTCACTAGATATTGGAATGAGAATAATGTTTTTAGCTGCTCGAATACCATATTTAGATAGGTAGTTGTGATGGTTAAATGAGACAATATACCTAGTATGTAGTAAGTGCTCAATAAATATTAGACTTTATTAAGTTTCATGCTCTATAAGAAACAAAGTAACATTATTTACAGAGGTAATAAACACACATATGTGTATAAATGTGTATGTATATGTACATATATTAAAACATGTATAATATCGGTACATATACCTTACCCATAAACCAATTACTATAAAGAACCTTATGAAACACCTAAGGAATCTCTGTATTTCCATATTCTTATGTCTGAATTTAATGTTGTCTAGAAAATATTAATATTAGTCACCAATAACAGGTTGAAGCCTGTGTTGGGGTCAGTGAAAAGTGCTGAAAGTGCTTACACAGACCCAATGGGAAGCCATGATGCAGCGATACCATATGACAACTCTGAGAACTGCGCTACCTCCATGAAAGAAGCTTGCTGAGTGTGCTCGGAGAACTCTAAAACATTAACCATGTTGACGTAACTAAATTGCAAGAGTTGCTTATTCATAAACACTCACCTTGAACAAACATTTACTCATGTGGCCCTGGTATGTACAGGGGATGTGGATAAAAGGCAGGAGGAAACAGTGCAGAGAAACATAAATAAGCCTACTAGTCAGTGCTTTTTCTATCCTCATAGGAGTGGCCACACAGCAGAGGAAAACTATTTACCTTGCAAATAAAAATATGAAAGTCAACTTTTCCTGAACTTTTTACACAATGACCTAAAATAATTAGCTTATAGCCCTGTCTGTGAGGAATGGTAGATTTATTAATTCTTAAATGTATTCTTTTTAACATTTAATACCTTCTAGGGAAACAGAATCTATGTCTCCCTCTTCAATAAAATATTCACTAACAACACAAGATACTATAGTGTTAGGACATAGTAAAATATTTCACTAGTGCCCATGACCCAAGCTTGAAAGATGATCATTTTATTTCTTTTTCCCTCATACAAGCTGATAAACTGACCTCATTAAGAGTTTCAGCTTTTTTACTTAATTTTGAGCTTCCAGCCAAGATGGAGGCATAGGTAGACACACTGTGCCTCCTCACACTACCAAGATAGAGACAACAACAATATAGAAACCAAATAACAACCAGAACTGACAGAAAATTGAAGATTATGGAAGTCGGACACCCAAGGAGTTAAAATTAGACACATTCATCCAGACCGGTGCTCGACAAGACCAAAAAAAACCCAGCAAAGATGGCTCAAACAGAAGAAGAATTGAAAGCCCCAGAACCCATCCTTTTAAGTGACCAAGAGATAGCCAACCTATCAGATGCACAGTTCAAAGCACTGGTGATCAGGATACTCACAGAATTGGTTGATTTTGGTCACAAATTAGATGAAAAAATGAAGGCTACAATAAGTGAAATGACGAAAAATGCACAGGGAACCAATAGTGATGGAATGAAAGATGGGTCTCACATCAATGGAGTGGACCAGAAGGAAGAAAAAAATATACAACCAGAAAAGAATGAAATAAGAATTCAAAAAAGGAGGAGAGGTTTAGGAACCTCCAGGACATCTTTAAATGTTCCAACATCCGAATTATAGGGGTACCAGAAGGAGAAGAGGAAAAACAAGTGGAAAAGATATTTGAACAAATAATAAAGGAGAACTTCCCCAATCTGGCAAAGGAAATAGACTTCCAGGAAGTCCAGGAAGCTCAGAGAGTCCCAGAGA
>CM052547.1:28445239-28461474 GCA_028533065.1 Trachops cirrhosus | reverse complement strand
ACATGGACATGAACTAAAGGGGGGGAATGTGGGTGGGAGAGGGTATTCAGGGTGGAGGGGAATGAAGGGGGGTAATGGGACAACTATAATAGCATAATCAATAAAATATATTAAAAAAAGAGTTTCAGCTTTTGCCACAATGAAAAATGTGAGTGCAGAATTTTGTCTTCTTCCCTGTTCTAGATAGAAGGTTAATTTACAAGATAAATTAAAGATGTGCTGCTATCTGTGATTTAGAATGTTTGAAAAGAGTAAGCTCAGGAAAGAGATGAATAAAACATTTTTTACAGTGGTAAATTTTTTAAAATGGTATTAATTAATTTAATCCTTCCCAGAAGCTTCCCTCACATTGTCATTTAAGAACAGAAGTTTCTAAGCAGTTTCTTATTTTAATATTTTCCTCAAATTATGCATAGTTCATAATAGACCCATTGTAAAAATTTCAAAACAAATATATTGAGCAGAGATTTGAAGTCTAACACCACTGTGGAGCACCGGCAGTCTGCTCGATTAGATTATAGATGCTGTGTATCATATTACACAGACGATCTATGTTAGAAAGCAACTGTTGTCTTAACCCCATCATTCTTCAACTTGACCTTTTTATTCAACATATTAGGGCATTAGTCAATGTCAGTTCATATGGCTCTACATTATGTTTTTTGATGGCTGCATAGTATTCATTCGCATGACTTTATCATAAAGTAATTTAATGCATTAATTAGCAGATTTCAGTTTACATTAGGATCTTCTATGAAGTTTAGTAATTATTCTACTGCCACTGTCCAGCTTACACATATTTAGATTCAGAAGGTCTAGTGTGGGGCTCACATACCCGTGTTTTTAAGAGTGTTCAGAGAAGATTCTGATACAGACCAAACAATTAGAACCACTTAGTTAACAGCTTTCCTGTTTATGAAAGTTTAGTGTCTTTCTGGGGTTTTTTCTTTATGCAACATTGTAGAATTGGCATCTGAAACCAGAAAAAAAATGAAAGTTAAAAAGAATCTTATTTTTCTCTTTCTATCTTTATCCCTTTCCACCATTCTTTCTTGTTTCTCCTCTAAACTCTGACCTTCCCAATTAGGCCATGGAAGGAAGGACAAATAATAACAGATTTGATAGATTTTTGGAGAAAATAAAGAGCTGATGGAAGGTAGGACAAGAGAGGAGTTTAGCAGCAGATACTGGGAGATACTGGCAAAAGGAAAGAAACTAATATTGTCGAAAAAGCAAAGAATTTATTTATTCAACTAATATAGTTCATTAGAAAGATGCAAAATTACTGTAGTAATGTTGGAGAGAAGCCGTTCTCATGTTTTGGAATAAATGACTGAAAAGGGGTGTGACCCGGTCTGTCGTTCTAGACAACCTCATTTCATTGGGGTGTCTACCTGCATATTCCACTTTCACAGCTGTTGCCTGTGTACACAGTAAAAGTAAATGAGGCAAGCACTAGATTCTAGTTCTCTTTCACTCCCTAGCTCTGTGATTTTACTGAGACAATCTCTCATGCATTAGTTTCATTGTCTGTAAAATGTGTAAAATACATTACATTAATCCACAGCAACTTTAGCCTGTAACATTCTTTAATTCCATAAGACAGCAATTTATTACATTTTATGATTAACCCCATTTCAGAAAAGGAGCCTTCCCTTTATTCTAGTTTTAAAACCCCTGGGAACTGGGATATGTGACAATGAGCATTCTATAGGCTACAAATATCCATCCACTGTGACCTTTCTCGTCCAAAGTACACCACATACCACATGTTAGTTTGAAACACAGAAGGACAAAGAGAACTCATCAGTGATAGGAAGGTTTTAATACTTACAAGGAAACCAATTAACAAGAACTAATAAGTAGGGAAATAATGTCTCTAGCATGGCAACAACTTAAAACAAGTTCTAGGCAAATAGAAAATGTAGGCTCAAACTCAAAGAGTAATCAGCAAGAACTCAGGGACTTTCCATTTTTCAGGAAGAAGAAATATGTAAATGAAAACTGCTTCTCTGGTTGAAACAATTGCCTACTCAGAATAAAACCAAAACCACATAAGTATAAAATGAGGAAACCTCCCCAGGCAAGTGACAAGTATTTACATATCAGTGAACCATAAGCTGCAATAAATAAGTAAAGCCAGTGACCTCCCAGCATCAGATGGGAGCTTCCTGCCTGTTAAGTGACCTAATGTCTCACCATGACTCCCCTTATAGTGGGTTAAATGGTCGCCCCCAAAAGGGGGCCGATGTCTACCCTGATTGTGTAAATGTAACTTTATTTGCAAAATAGGTCTTTGGAAATATAGTCTGCATAGCCCTAAATCCAATGTTAAGTGTGCTTACAATAGAGGAGAAGATGTGAAGACGGAGGCAGAGATTGAGTGGTGTCCATAAGCCAAGGAGTGCCAGCGGCCACCAGGAGTGGAATGACTATCCATGGAATTGGACACTCCCTGAGAGCCACAGGGAGAACTAACCCAGTCGACACCTTGATTTTGAACTTCTGGATTTCTGGCCTCCAGAACTGTGAGAAAAAAACGTTTTTTTTTTTTTTCAAACCATTCAGTTTGTGGTAATGTGTCATGGCAGCCCTAGGACACAAATACACTCCTTTCAAAATATAGCTTCCAAAAATACTGATCTGCTCGAGTTACCTGAACACACTGTGCACATGCACACATAATATACTCTCCAAATTCCCTAGGAATTAGATGATCTTGGCCTAAATCCCACTTCCATGACCTGTGACAGTCAACCCCACCTCCATGCATCCTGTGAGTTCCCCTGCATACTTCCTCATGGCTGGGGCTGCCCAGTCAGCTGCGAGTGTGCAGTGAGTGGGGTTGCAATCCACCAGTGCTCTGCTCTGCCCTCCAAGCTGTTCACCTGCTGTGCAGAAGTCAAGAGGAGATCCCCAGTGTCCTTGCAGAGGCAATGCCTCCTTTTTTTCCCCTTAGATTTTATTTATTTTTAGAGAGGGTAAGAGAGGGAGAAAGAGGGGGAGAGAAACATCAACGTGGGGTTGCCTTTTGCATGCGCCCACTGGATAATAGATATTTACCTGAAGTCTCTACCCTTCTCTTGGATCTTTACATTTACAGGGTATAAAATTCTAAGAGTCAAATGCCAAGCCCAGAAAAGATGGTGAGGCAAGATATTGTATTCTCATCAGAAAAGACCACGACCATCTCTCTGGCGTATCTGAAATCCCACCATTCAGGGGGCCAGCTCTGTTCCCATGTCTTCAGGCAGGCCTGCTCCAGATCTGAGTCAGTAGTTTCAAAACCAGTATGCTCGTGGGAATTACCTGTGTATAACTTCCAGCTTTAACAAGTAACCATATAACATTCTCTGTTAAATTTGAGTTTCAGGTACCAGTGAATTACGTATTTTTTAGTATAAGTTTGTCCCATGCGCCACGCAATATGCATTTTATCTGGAAATCCTATACGTGCAGCCCTCTTCTAAAATTTCTGTTTTTCAGGCCCTAATACTCATTCAGATTTCAGAACCATTAATCACAGTTAATTACCCCTCTCTAGGTAGCTTTTCATTTCTTAGCCAAATCTTCGTCACCTTTAGATCCGTCTTTTTCAATGGCACCACAGCTGCAGGAGACTGTCGTCTCTGTTAGGCTCTTTGACCATCATAACAGCCCTGTAAAGTGTGAAAGGCAGAGTCTTTCCATGTTGTCCATGAGAAAACTGAGACTCAGAAACTTAAATAAATTCCCCAGGCAAAACGGCTAGTAAATGGCAAGGATGGGACTCAAACTCAGGTCTTCTGGGTTCCAATTTCAGTGCTCATTCAACTACTCAGTGCTGTGACCACAAAAGGATGGGAATAATATAAGGGAGAGAAAATTTGAGACAGAGTTTCTGAGATTTCCTTTCATCAAAAACATGGCTAACTCCCCAATCACCATCTACTGACTCACAGCTCACTTAACACCAGTCACTATGAAGCTGAAGGGGCAGCTATTATCCTGGACCCCAGAGTTCCAAAGAGGCCAAGTCTCCAGGAATCAAAGGTCTGACAGAGAACGTTCAGAACGAAGTGATCCAATCAGAATAGGCGAGAAGTTGGCTTTGGGGCTGTAATGAGAGTGTTGACAGAGAACACCTGAAAGAAAGTTTTATGCTCGAAACTGTTGTTAAACTGAGTAATGACATACTCTACCTGTAATTTACCTCAACTGCCTAGTTCATACCCTGGAATTTCCTGAGAGTGATATAATGAGTAGCTCTTACCTGATCTGACCCCACGGACTACACCACAGTGAACAGGGTCGGAGAAGGGTTACCACTGGAGAAGGGAGGAGTTAGAGAAAACATAAACCCGGGCTCAGGCTCCAGAGGAGAGATGACTACCCCGCCCCAACTGAATGCCAGGATGTGATGGCAGAAGCTGAGCTGCCTCCAGAACTCATCTCTGTAAGCTCTTTGCTGTTGAGAGTGATTCCTGAAGTTACCCAGGTCATCATGCATCCACAGTTACATAGAATGTCAACGTGCTGGCAGAAGAGATTCATTCAATTCTAAGAAATTACAATGAGTAACATACATTTCCAAAAGAACTAGGGAAGCTGTAGCACCATCTACCTCCTTTAGTGTGTCTCATGTTTAATCTTTTCTACAGTCTGTTAGTACACTGACTCTTACAATATCCCTGAATACTGACACATGATGGAAAGGTACCCAGTTCAGACACTTGAGCATCGACATCATCCTCAGTGAACATATTATGTACAGGATGCTAGTTTATGTTCAGCCCCATGTTGTAACCCAATATTCTTAAAAACTGAGTAATCCATCCTTCTTGGGTTGTATCAGAGTAAATTAATTATTATTATAGAGATTTGACCCTCATTAGAAGAGCTCAGATATAGAATCATTTTAGAAATGACTTTCTCTATTAATCTCCAAAACACCTGATGAATGTTCCTGGAAAACCTATAATATTATTATATTGCACTGCAAACTGTAAAGTTAGATTTGTTGTCAGCTTCCTTATTTACTCTTTTATGGTAATGAAATTGAGAATTTTTAAGAATACCAGTAGTTTGAGGCATGATAAGCCTAAAGCTTTATTTTCCGTATTTAACCAGAGAAAAGAACCTAAAAAAATTATTTTCTCAAGAAAAATTTTTTTGACTGAGGCTTAAAACATCAAGCTCTTGCCTTTAAGAAGACATCAGAGTTGGTAAAAGTAGAGTCCGTGAGCTTATGTGTTGGCTGATTTAACACAGTTGTCTACACGGGAACATAAGGGTTAGAGATCAGATGGCCTCACAAGGTATTTCCAGACTCATTTCCATATCCATATTGTAGCAGCAAATGTACACTCACCAAAAAAAACTTAAACAACAAATATGTGTTCCTGCCCCTAAATTGGCATAAACTGGAGTTGAAAGAAAAGAGAAAGCATCTCTTCTGAGGAAAACATCTCACTAGATTCATCCCGGTATTGTAACAGAGATAACAGTGGCACTGCCGACTGGTCAGAACCACTGGGTGGCAAAGAGCCTGTGCTCTTGGGCGAGAGGTCAGACCTCCAGGGAGCAGTGTCCTGGGATGGAGACAGATCTCCTGGGGAAAATCATTGTTTACAGACGGAATGTAAAGTTTAAAGGAGATTTTTTAAAAATCCAATTTAATATCATTTTCCCCACCTTCCCTAGCAAAATTAAGTACAGCCTCTAAAACATTTTAAGAGACGACTCAAGTAGAGCTATTGCTGTTACTAGTATAATAGTATGAGGTGGCTTGCAGACGCAAACTAGAACCTCTTTCAAATACTTTGAGAGAGATCCTGCAACACTACCTAGGTAAGAGAGTGAACTGATACAGCCTTTGTGGAGAGTAACTTGATACGATGCTTAAATTTTATGTGTTAACTTGGCTAAGCCGTGGTGCCATTATTGCGTCAAACACTAGTCTAGATATTGTTGTAGATTATATTTAACATCTACAATCAGTTGATTTTAAGTAAAGAAGATTACTGTTGATGGTGTGGGTGGATCTCATCCAACCAGATGAAGACCTTCCAACCAAAAACTGATTTTTCCCAGAGTGAAGGAATTCTACTTCAAGACTGAACATAGAAATCTTTCTGGTGAGTGAAGTCATCAAGATGGCAGCATAGGTTATTCCTGACTTCAGTCCTCTTCACAAGGCCAGCTGGCAACTACGCATAGACAAGATACCATTATGAAAACCCCATAACCCAGGAGTAAGGTTGAAGCACCACCACGGACCACAGAGACCAGGAAGAACCATATCAGAAGTGTAAGCAGAGCGGTTTCTCTTTGACCACATCACCCCTCTCCGAGGCCAGTACAGCGCCACACCAAGAGGGCTCCCTCCTCCGTCTATGGGTCCTCCAATGGGAAAAAGAAAGCCCAAGTCAGACAGCATTGTCAGATGCTTCCCAGGAGGCCCACTGGGATCCCGCCTCATGCAGATCACTGGGGAACTCTGTGGGGCTGAACCACTGGGGATCAGATGGAGACAGGGAAGGGAGCAGGGTTTGCAGCAGCCAGGACTCAGATCAGGGCAGGCTGTGTTCCTGTCTACAGAGGTGCCTGAGCAGGGGTCCCAGCCCGTGGGCCCTCTGCCCATCTATGAAGTGGGGAGCTGGGAGGGTCAGGAGGGACACACCTAAGCCATTCAGAACAGGACTGCAGGCAGGAGCAGGGCAATGGGAAACAATTTGAAGTTGAAAAGGTAGAGGAGGATGAGGAGAGAGGAAGCAAGTGTCTCCTTGGTTCAGGCGGGAAAATCTGGCAACCTTTGACAAAACTAAAAGGGAATATACAAATGAATTAGCCATATACATTTTTAAAAATCCTTCCTGAGTTTTCAGCCTACCATCCTGCTCTACAAATTTCAGGCACAAGGCTGCACACCAACTCCTCCCTGAATTTCCAGCCTTTGGGCCAGCCTTATGGATTTCAGGCTTGCCAGTCCCCACATTGCATGAAGCAATTCCTTGTTTTTAACCTATAGATGTACTCAATTCACAAGCAAAACTATGCATATCAAGGTTCTGTAGTACCCCAGAAACAACTGAATGCCCTTTTCTGAGGCCAGTTGAAAAAGTATGGCATACCCATAGCTAGAATAATTTGCAGCTATAAACAAGAAAACTCTCTATGTTCTCACATTGAACTTTATCCAAATAGTAGTGAGTAAAAAAAAGAAAGGTACAGAAGAGGGTATAGAGATGCTATCATCTGTATGATGGAAGGAGTAGGGTAAAACACAGTCTCATGAAGGATACAAAAGGAATTCGTAATACTGGTTGTTTCTGGGGAATCGAGAATATCTTTTTGTAACTTTGATATTTGGTACCATATAACATGAAAACAAATCAATTTGAAGCGAAATTAAAAAAGCACAACACATAAATTTGTTACAGACTGGATGCAGAATCTTGGGTGGCTGTAGAGTTGCTCGCAGCTTGTGATTTTCCTGCCCTCTAGAGGCTGCTTTCAGAAGAACTTGACATGGCCTTTATCGCAAACTCCTTATCAGTCCTCCAATTACTAGATGAGGCACACAGGCCTGAAATGGCCCATCACGGGGCGGTTTCCTCCGGCTGTGTGCTTTCATCTCTGCTGGCAACAGCGGTTCCTGTAATGGTGGCGGTAAAAGGCTATTATAATAGGAAGAACCGGAACTTGAATGAACCGCAGCTCTACTGAAATCTCTAAGAAACAGAATTTCATGTGTTAGAATTGGGAATAGGTCTTCAGCCACTAGTGAAACAAGGGATACTTCTTCATTACTCAGTTTTGGCCAAAATTGTTAAACTAGAAAATAAAATTGTTGAATGATAATTCATTTATATTTATAAGTGTAGCCAGTGGCATATGAATGAATTATATAATAATTGTGATGTTGAATTTTAAATCCTGGCACACTCAAAATGTACAGAAAGGACTTTGTAACCAGAATTTGCAGCTAAATAATGAAGTCTGGAAAATAAACAATTTTTAAACATTTTAATATTTTGACATTTAAATATATATTATAATTTAACAATATAACAAACATATTTCTGCTATCACATTGTTAATACTTTTCATATTTACCTCCAACTAATTTCTTTAAAAAAAAACTAAGATGTATTTTTTCTGAGTAGAAATTGATGACATACTCTTTACTGGCAATTTCAAAGATATGAAAAATTTAACAATATTAATAGCATTAAACAATATGAAACTGGCAAAATAAGTTTATTGTTTTGCAGTGAACAGTTTTAAGTAAATACAAATATTGATTACCTTCCACAATCTTCTCTAAAAGATTACCAAGTCTGTTTATTTAATTCTGTTTCAATTGATGTTAAATTCTTTGCAAATCATTACATAAGGACTTGTTTCAGTAAGGGTTTAAAGGAGGAGGAAGAAACCTATTTTATATTCCTTGTAACAGTCATCATTGAACAGTATTAAGTAGCCAGGGAGCAGATAGATTGGTTTAGGTGCTTTGTAAATCCAGTTAAAGACACACCCTTTGATTTTCTAGAACATGAACTCTCACGGGTACTTCTCTATCTTGCCACCAAGAGCGGCTGATCTCAAGGTTCTTTCCCATTGTGTCCTCTACATCTCTCCGGTTCAGTGCATCCTCTTGGTTTAGTTGTTACCTGTATGCAGGTGACACCTGGATCACTATCCCCAGCCCTGCACTCCCTGCTGAACTCCAGGCTTGCTGGATCTTCCCATATGAATATTCCCTGGGTGTGTCAAACTCGACGTGTCTAAAAGTGAACTCACCACTGTTCCCTCCAAATTGTTCCTCCATCAGTATTCATTATCACCTGCTTAATCAATCAGGAGTCTGGAAGCATCCTGTGCTGTTCTCCCTCCTTGCCTTCATATCTAATTTTTCAAGTGAGTCCAATTTACTATCAAGTATTGTCAAGTTCTCCTGCCCTCTATCAGCCCTGAACCTCTCTTACCTGCATTGTTTCGATCACTTCCTAGCTATTCTTCCTGTCTCCAGTTTTGCCTCTCTGCATTCAGCCACAATGCCAACACAATCATGGGTACAAAATGCACTTCTCGAGAGAAACTATCACTTGAGGTCACACAAGTTGGTCTCTGAAGAAAGCCTAAAGCTAAATAACCCAACTATATCTTCTGGTTAATTAAATATATTTTTAACATGTGGAGAAATCTGTAATATACAGATAAAAGTTTGTCATGCAGTTTTTGTCTTACAAATACCTGATGTACAAACATCACTTACCTGGATGTAACGTCTGGGTCAGGTTTTCACCTCCAATGACAATGGTGCCCCCTAGCGTTGGCAACGGAGAGGTTCCCACTGGACGTCTCCCCTTTGTATTGGAAGCGCAGGTGATTTTATTCTCTCCACTGCTTGCTTTCTCATCACCTTCACTTTCATTTCTTTCCACCCTCTTTAACTGTTTAGTGCTCTCTCTGATGTCACAAGAATCCTAGAGACCTCATTGCTTCTGTTTCTGCTTCTGCTTCTGCTGCTGCTGCTGCTGCTGCTGCTGAGACCTCACAAAACGGCATAACCAGAGTCTGCTGAATGGGAACCAGGGAGTCTAGAGATGAGAGCTGACCCCACTCAGTGGATTCAGAAATAATTTCCTCACAGAAATAATGCCATCATTCTGGTTATGTATTATTATTAATGCCATAATTAAGTGCAGAAGTGCTAAATGGGGTCATTCTGGAAAATTAAAACACTACGCAAGCACTTTGGCTGTTTGGAAAATGCATTCTGAACTGACTTACAAAAGAATATTTGGAGCATAATCAACTAATATTCAAGTCCAAATAAATGAATCTTAGAATCTTGTTAAAGTTTAAAACTTCATTTGAGGCATTGCTCATGAAATATAATATCCATTTTTACTAATTATGTGTATTTTCAGATGTTTTCTCTAGCCCTCCAGAGCAATTAGCCTGGGTTGTTTATAAAAGTGGCCGTATTTCTGCAATAGGGCACCCACTGTGATCAGACTCAGAATACTTTTTGGAGTAGGGTAGACAAAACTTCCTATCCGAAGTCATTTTCCAGTGTTATGTCTCCTAGTCCTTTGCTCTGGCAGGGCTGTGTTTCTTGAAAACACCAGTTATGCCCACCTGTCTGTGTTTCTGTTGTCTGGATTACACTTCCCAAGATTTTTTTTGGCCTGGCTCTCCCCACAGCTGCGTTGTGTCCTCTTTTCAAAGACACCATAGCTGAGTGCCCAACTGAAAATCTCCTGCCATCAACCTCCTTGCTCTGCTTTATTTTTCTTTAAAACACATATGTGCCTTAAATATATACAGGGTCCGGCACAAAGAACGCCCCTTTTCTTACAAATTCTTTTATTACAAAATCATTAGCATGTAATTCCGTAACATAACAATATCACACTCAAGCACACCATATGGCATTTTAGGTGAAATGTTCAAATTAAAACTATAAATTATTACACCCATATTGTGACCCTATCAACCACACTCAAAGAGGCATTACTTCTCCCGGACACTGTATTTAATTATTCACATAGTTATTCATTTTCTGCTCCAAACAGAATGTAAGACTGGTGAGGGCAGGCAATTTGTCCCTCATCTTCACTGCCAAAGCCCCAAGCACCCAGCATGGCACATAGTAGATATGCAATTAATATATTACTTTAAGGAATGAATGAATTAATTTGACTTTCTTAACATTGAGTCTTCTCTCTTGTCTTGATCAGATTTGTTTGACTCTCCAGCTGATCTCTTCAACGCACAGTGTGACACAGAAAATGGCACAGGGATTAGAACAGACTTGTAGGGAGCTTTCTGGCCCCCGCACTTACTAACCGTACGACCTCAAACAAATTCTCTGGCCTCTCAAAGTCTCCATTCCCCATCTCTAACATCAAGGTAACCAAATGATTTTCCTCATAAGATGTGATGATAATTAAATGAGTTAATGCGTGTAAAGCTGTTAGTATGGTAGCTGTATTATTGAACCCATGGTTTTCTAGTTCTAGAATGTGTGTGTGCGCACGTACATGCACACTCACATGCACAGAGCTACACTCCCTAATTATTAACCTTATCTTTTTCAATGCACTTTCCAGTGTTATGAAGTTATTCATTTTCTAGATTCTAAAATTGGTTCACTAGTGGCCATTTGCTCTAATTTTCTAGCTTCAGCTCCTCTGATTGTTAGCCTTGCTCAAATATCTCATTATTTCCATTTATTGCTGATTATAAGAAATAAACAGTTAAGTGTTTCCCACGTGTAGCCAGTGAAGTATCAGGTGCTTGGTTTAAAAAAATATATAAAGGATTCCTAGAGCTTCACTAATGATCAGGATCCTCCTGGGATGGAGGCAAGGAACATGTATTTTAAACAATTTCTCCAGATGATTCTATGTGCTGCAGACTTTGAGACTCACAAAAAGAGTTCCGTGGGTATGGGCAGGTGCTGGGGATTGGCCCAGATGTCACGGAGGTCCGAGACTGGTGTCCCCTGCTCGAAGGCCTGCTCCCTCCTCTCCTCACTCCCTCCCCTGCAGAACAAACACCCTGTGTTGTGTGTTCCGCATGGGGCCAGGGGACGGGACCACACCACGTTTCCTAATGTGTTGACCTTTCTGACTGCTCTCTTGTTTTAAAGAAGAAAAAAAAATGGCTGTTTGGCTGAGAGGCCTTTTTAGTTCCAACTCTGTTTGGTGGACAAACTTACTTTCCAAATCTTTTCACAATGTACATGTGTATCCAATCATCACGTTGTCCACATTCAAATATATTACAATTTTATTTGTCAGTCAACCTCAATAAAACTGGTGGGAAATTACCCTCCAGCTTTGCACTCTTGGCAATCTCCCGTGAAGAAAGCTTCAGGGATTTCCCATGTGTCCTGGAAGCTAGCCACGCGCCCAGCACTTGCCCCCAGAGCTGAGACCTCAGTATTGCTCCCACACTCACTGCCCACCACACGTACCCCTAGAGTCTCCTGTCACTTTAGTCCAGAATGTGCTTCGTCTGGAAGAATCTCTTTGTGTTTTGTCATCTGCACTCGAGGACTTCGAGGACTTCGTTGGCTTCAGCCCGAGTGTCATTTCCTGCTCTGTTATTGCTTCTCTGGGGATTTTCAGTGGCTGTGGGAAGATGTTTGTTTGATCATCCATTAACACTGTTATTTTTACAAAGCTTTTAGAAGATAAGTCTCCTTATAGAATAGTTTCACTACTAATGATTCATTCTCACCTCAAAGAACCAGTTAATGGCCAGAACAGGAAAGAGATGTTCAGGCTCCACTTTGATAAACCTTGAGAATTCTGGAAACAATCATGCTGTGTGGAAAGCGTCGGGAGACCTTGGGTCAGAAGGCACGACGCAGACCACCGGAGGTAGTTCACACCCAGGAAAGGTTTGTACCCCGAACCTGGAACTCAGGCTGAAGGACACAAGCCTGCAGAGACCGTCTGGGAGCAGGTCGTGTTAGTGAAAGGCCATGGGACAGGTGAGTTGGAAACTGGTAGTAAATTTATCCCTAAAAGGAGAGTCTTAGACTCTGGTCACTACTGACATCAAATAGTCTTGTTCATAACATCATTACCAAAAATAGCCCTTTTTTGCTGATAAGTAGGCTCAGGTTTTTCAGAAGGCGATATTTGAAGGCAGCACATACGAGGGCCAGGTCTTGTTACCACAGGCTGTCCCAGAAAGACAGGCCGCAGGGCTTATTTATGGGTAAGGTGGGTACAGTCAGCAGTAGACGGGCCGGGCACGAAGTGCCTGAGCTGTGAGGACATGCTCACCTTCCAACGCTTTAAAAGTAGGGACTGAACTCCAGTCCCACATTCACTTACCAAATGTGGCACTGTCCCTCAGAGTCACACTCTATATTATTCTCAAGTTCCTTCTTCCATCTAATTTTCAGAGCTGACTGATGGCCAAAGAGAGTCTCATTATAAAGGGAAAATTGTTGATAGAGCTCCAGGCCCCCAAATGGGATTTCCCAGGCACCCAAGACAGGGTAACCTAATAATTCTGCCTCTTAGTCACTAACCCATTTAATCCAAGATTTTTTTTCAAATTCATTTACTTAAGAAATTAGATCATTCATTGCAATTAATTTGGCGGGCAAAGACAGCCAGCTGCTCAAGTGAGATCCCAAATTTTCTCACAAACTGCACAAACACTAATTCATTTGTTTGTTGATGTGATTATGGAATTAGCAAAATTGCCTGTTCCTCAGCATGAAAAATTAAGATCCAAATTATTCCATTATGACTTATCTCTGTTACAAGTTAAATGAAATGGGAAATCTATTGATCACAAACTGAGCAAAATCATGGTTAAAAATAAAGACCATTCAAACAGAGTTCAAAACCTCTAACTGTGGGTTGTGACCTCCATGGGGTCCTGGCTCTTTCTCTCTATACGGAGCCCACATCCTGCTTAAATGGTGCTGTCCCACTAGACCCGTCTTCTCAAATTGCCTTCCCCCATTATAAATGGGGGATCCGATGTTTAACAGGATAATTTTTCATTAAGACTTTGTACTGTATACATTTCCACTATTTGCAACAGCTTTTCAAGAGTTTAGGAAGTTGCTAAAGAGAGTTTATTATTTTCTCATCATTTAAATTTCAAGGAGATTAATTTGCAGACATGACACCTTTAACTCAGAAGGATATCAGTGTGCAGTTGGGGCAATGGGAATGTTTATTTTCTTTTTTGATTTTTATTTTATTTTTCAATGCCAGTTTATATTTAATATTATTTTTATTAGTCTCAGATGTACAACGTAGTGGTCAGACAATCACATACTTTACAAAATGTTCTCCTCAATATTTCCAGCGCCCGCCTGGCACCATACTTAGTTACTGAAATACTATTTACTATCTTTGCTGTGCTGTGCTTCACATGCCCGGTACTACCTTGGAAGCACCAATCTGCACTTCTCAATGCCTTCCCTTGTTTCACCCCGCTCCCCTGCCCCCCTCTCCTCCGGCTGCCACTAATCTGTTCTCCGCATCTACGTGTCTGCTGCTGTTTTGTTTTGAGAACAACTATTTTTCATGCTGTTCTTATTTCCATAGAGAAAGGAAAAGTACCAAAGACCATTTCAAGCCTCTCTTCTCTGCCTGCCTTGAAACAAGGAGAGACCTTGTTTGGAGATAGTGGCAGCAGAAAATGGGCTCAGGTGTGGTTCTTTCTTCTGTCTTCCTTCAGGTTCTCCGTCTCTTCTTCAGTTCACTGGTGAACCAGAAACAGCCGGCAGTGACTGTCCCAGGGAGGGGCCTCGGCTGCGATGGGGGTCATGGGGGTCCCCCCTCTCAAGGGCTCAAGTCTCTATGCCTGAGCTTTTTGTCCTCCTGGAGAAATGAGTGTCCCTACCTTTAATCAATAGAATGCATGAAAAAGCTCTTGAGTTGGGGTTGGACAGGTGTATGGGAAGATCTCCTCCAAGTCAGCATACAGGTGATTGGTTGGGGTAACTATTGATATTGTTTCTATAAGCCTCAGTTAATTCCTCTGTCAGGTTTTTGGTTGTTTTTTTTTTTCAAATTCACTGGAAGGCCAGAAGAGGAATGATTATATTTCCTGAGTTGGTGCACCCCCATTCACCAACCCCACCACCCAACTCACCAACTCCATCTCTACCGTTATTTTGGGGTGTCATCCTCTGGGCCTCACCCTCCGGGCCAGCCAGGCCAGCTGCCCCTTGACCAGCCTCCGCTCCTGCAGCCACAGCCTGACGATTCTGCCGACTGCCCTGCTTCTCTGCCTGCCCCTCTTCCACAAAAACTTCCTTTAGGGCATGTCAGCATATTCCTCTTGGGTAGTGACCTCTGCCTCTCCTTCACTTACTTCCTTTAACACACAGAACTTCCCCAGCTGGCACGATCCTGAGTTCTCCTCCCTCCTGTGCACCGATTTCCCTTGTTTCCCTCTACAGAGCTTCCCCAACAGGCCCCCGCACTGTTGCTTTTCGGCTCTGCACGCCCACCCAGATCCCTTCACTACTTTACTTCCTCTGGGCAGAGTCACCTGTTGAGAATAAAGTAGGTGGTATCCAGCAGTCTCTTCTGCTGATTCGAACTGTATGATCAAAGCACGTTTTATCGGTCTCACATCTCACGTTGCACAATCTCACATCACGTTTGCTGATGCTACACAAACTCTGTCAGGGTGTCACTGAGGAGAGCAAACACTCCATTCTGTTATAAGTAACACATATGACAGAGCATTTCACACCACAGTTCCATTTGGCAAATACAGTATAAACTCCTTGTGGGTTTACAGTTATTCATATAGGAAATAACACAATAATTAATAAATAATAGCACAAGAATAAACTCCGTGTTTCGCCAGCTCACAGCGGCAAACCTACTTTTGCCCCGCCCTGTGTTTGACTTCAGGAGATGAGTAACTCCTTAGCTAAGTTATAAGAAAAGGAAAGTTTGTCAGCAATATCTGATCCTCTGGTTCCTGTTAGAAGTTTCTTTTTTAAAAAAATTGTTCCGTTACAGTTGTCTCGCTTTTTCCCCATTGCTCACCCCTGCCCCGACACAGTCAATCCCCGCATTGTCCATCCCCACGAGCCCTTATTTGTGTCCCTTTTCTTGCCCCTTCCCCTTCTTTCCCCCATCAGCACCCTCTCTCCGTCCCTCTGGTCACAGTCAGTTTGTTCTTTATTTCCAAGTCTCTTAAGGGCCTACCTTGGGAAAAGGCACCGGAAATAGGGACTGAATAGCAAAGCTGGCAGAACTTCAACTTACGAAGGAACTCATTTTTAAGAAAGTTATTATTATATGACAGACCTACAGCCAACATCATACTCAACGGGCAAAAACTAAAATCTTTTCCACTAAGATCAGGAACAAGACAAGGCTGTCCACTTTCACCACTTCTATTCAATATAGTACTGGAAGTTTTAGCCACAGTGATCAGGCAAGAAAAGGAAATAAAAGGCATCCAAATTGGAAAGGAGGAAACAAAACTGTCACTGTTTGCAGATGACATGATAGTGTACATAGGAAATCCTATAGACTCAACTAAAAAACTTCTTGACCTAATAAATGAATTTGGCAAAACAGCAGGATACAAAGTCAATATTCAGAAATCAAAGGCATTTTTGTACACAAACAATGAAACAGCAGAAGCAGAAATCAAGAAAAACATCCCATTTGACATAGCAAAAAGAAAAATAAAATATCTAGGAATAAACCTAACCAAAGAGGTAAAAGACCTGT
>CM052547.1:28367630-28444739 GCA_028533065.1 Trachops cirrhosus | reverse complement strand
TTTATAAATAAATAGTTTAACTTACATTGATTTAAAATCTGTAATTAAAAACAACTGATTATCAAAACTCAGATTGCATTTATAAGTCAGAGAAATAATGAAAATATAGTCAAAAGTTACACATGGCATTTATACCCATGATTTTATTAATTTTTTTCTTTAATGTTTAAAATAGTTAAAATAATAAAAACACGGATGAGGATAATGAGCCCATCATTCATGGAGAGCTTCACAGCAGCTGACTTTCAAGAGAAACTGTCTACTATTTTTGTCCCACATTCAGAGGTGCCTGGGAGCCATCCCAGTGCTAACTGTGGCTCTCATAGAAATGAGAAATTCAACCTCACGGTGGTCTCTACACCAGGAAATCTCTTGGTAGTTCAAAACATGAGCCATTAAATTTTTGAGACACTTCGTGTAACTTCTCCCCAGTACCTTTCTAGGAATCTCATTCTCATTGTATCACAATCAGTGACTATTGTCGGAAAAATGCAACAGAACATTTCAAGGTAACTGCCACTTTCACCACCCCCCTCCAAACCAGTGTTTACCTGTTCTTACACTATCACTCTGGAAGAGAACAAATGAGAGGGGACTCTGGATCCAAAATGATGCTTGTTGCACCAGATCTGCCCTTTCTTGTCAAGCCTCATCTTGTCATTTCTCCTTCCTGCTTGCTGCTAAATCCTCCCCGTGCAGCCCTCCCAGTTTGACGCAGTTTTCATGGTGCTGTGCCTGGTTCTTACGGGGAGCACAGGGAGACGTCACAGCCTTGTCCTCGCCCTCGGACCTTTGTGATGCAAGCACTCTTTATTTGTCTTTGGATTTTTCTTTTTTTAAAAAAATTTTTTATTTTAGTTTATTCATTACAGTTTCTATCCTTTATTCCCATTCCAGCCCACCCACCCATTCCTCCCCTCATCCCTCCCCTTTCCAACCCCCCTAGTTTAGTCCATGTGTCCTCTATATTTGTTCCTGTAAACCCTTCCCTTCTCCCCTGGAATTCCCTCTGTCTTTGGATTTTTCATTAAATTAAAACTGAACTACAGAATTATAGTAACTGTCTTTCTTCTTTTAGCAAGGAGTCCTCTGGCAAGTTAACACTAACCTGAACCAGTTCTGGGGAGAGAAGATTGTGAGGAGAAGAGGAATAACAGCCATCTACCACAATCTGTATTGTTAGATGGTGAAGCCAAACGGATACGCCATGTCCGGGCACACCCATGTGACAGCTCACGAGATGTAAAACGGGTGGGAAATGGATCGCGCTGCTAAAAGATCATTTTCCTTGCTTATTTTCTTGAGTCTTTTTGACACTGAAAATTTAGGAAAAACCTCCAAGGTTGAGAAGGGAGATACCAACAGGAAAGCAAACCAGAACGGGGCGTGAGCATCACTTACATCAGAAATCATCTGCCGGTCTGTGCGGCTAAGCAAAACCTGTTAGTCTGATTCAATGGGGACAGCTCAGTCAGAATGGGGAGGATTTTGCTGAAATAAAACATGCATCTATTCTCCTTTCCTTTGGGTCTAAAGCAGGTTCTGACATTATGCTCAGCAGGCTGGCATTTAGTGGCCCTGTATTTGCATAATGACTATCCTTTTGCAGCCTTTGCTGTCCCAGCTAATTGCTTTAGAATAATTCTGCTACATCTGTTGGGTTTTACCACATTCTAATAGAAGCAAAATCCTCAATCCCAGCCAAATCCACACCACTTATATACAATTTGGATACATGGGGTTGTATGAAACATCCAAATTTCATGTGATTTGCCTGGTGACATGTAAGGTAAAGAAGATAATAATCCACAAAGGATACACACTAATCAAAAAAACAAAAAAGAAATCCTGGTTTCTGTGTCCTCTGCATATCTCTGGGGTGAGCTCTGAACAAAGCTTTGTCCCTTCTCATGCTAGAAGTATCTTCCTTTCAGTAGAATCTAAGATTCTGGGTGCCAGAAGATTCTACATGCCAGATGGTCCCCAAACTCCTCCAGGTAACTCTGATGGCTGTCCCCGACTGCTGGGAAGAAGGATCCTGACAAATACCAGTAATAAAACTCAAATCCTGAACTAACTGTGTGGTCTTTTCCACATGCAGATTTGCTCTGTCCTGTAGTAGAGCGTGCGAGGGACCCTCAGGCCCCGAGGCCAGGTTGGTGCTCATATTCTGTGACTGGCATCTTTTCCGATTAGATGGAGCTGGGGCTTGACCCAGAAACCAACAGAAAGTCATCCAGTTAAGACTGACAGCACAAAGATTAGAATCAGTAGATCTGAATCCTCCTGATTAATAATGCAGTCACCCAGTGTCGTGGTTATGAAATTCTTTGACCACCATGTTAGGAGGAAGCTCAAGTCACATGCAGAGGTCGCATGTAGGTGTTCCAGCCAATAGCCCGGCAAGCTCCCAGTAATTCACCTGAGAGAATGTAATTCACGTCTCTCAGACACATGAGAGAATGATCCTTCAGTGAGTCCAGCTCCCAGCCCTTAGTCTTCCAGCTGAGGGTCCAGACATCGTGAAGCAGAAATGAGCCATCCCCTCAGCATTAGCTGAAGTCCAGAAACTGTAAGCAATAACTGGTTATTGTTTTAGCCACAAAACTTGGGATCATTTGTTAGTGCACAGTAGTCTTAATATTGTTGATAGTAAAAAAGATTGAAAATAATAGAATTATTGAAAATAAATTAGTACTCTAATTACTATATTACTCTCATTGGAAATAAATTAGTAATCTCAGTGAAAATAAATTAGTAATCTAACTACTATATTACTCTCGTGAATTTGAATAACATGGGTTATTTCCACTACAAACTAAATATCTCTGGGACACTCATAATCAGGTTGGTAACTCTGTAAAGCTAAAAACCAACCCTGGATTGTGTTGATCCCATGGATCTTAAAAAACTTTAAAAAACCAACCTGAACTGGGTTTGAAAGTGTCATCTCTAATCACATTATAACAGTTTTTTGAAAAAAATAGCCAAGTAGAGAAATTGGGTCTGTATATTAAATTTATAGTTTGGTTTAATTTTTAAAAGTCCTTTATTTTAAGTTGTTTTTATATGGATTTATAATTCTCTGTCTGATACCCTACTGAGGTGGAGAAATGTAGGAGGCTGCCAATTATAGATCAGTCAGAAATAAAAGCTAATCATCTCTGAAATTTTCTTATAACAACTCAACAAATACTATCTCATTTAAATGGAACCTTTATCACATAAAGCAAGATGAACCTACAGACCAAATCGCATTATATGACTCATGACCATTAAAAAAATTTATTTCCAAAGTGTTTTTAAATCTTGAAATTGTGTGGAAATAGAAGGTCAAGAAAGATCGCAGAATTACTCAGAAATACTATAGACTTTGGACTTCCACTTGGCAGTTCTGGAATCTCAACGTTCTGTTCATTCCATGGGGTGACTGGGCCCATGGAAACCTGGGTCACAACGTTAGTGGGTCACAACGTGGTTGGATCACAATATTCAGGCTCAAATAGGACTAATTTGATACAGAAAGCCAATTGCAATATGAGAAATATGTCTCATACAATGAAATACAATGAGAAATACATCTTTTCACTGTGAAATCTACTTGGAAAATGGAATTGTGACTTTAAAAGGTACATGGAATCAAAATTCAGAATGAGAGTCTAAAAGTGTATTTTAACCCCTGGCTCATCTGGACCCCACCCTTACCCCACCTCCCGTGTCTATTCATGTAAGGAATCTCTTCCTGGGTTTCGGTCAGAGGCCAGTTTCTGAAAAGTCAAGGCTTGGGGACGGTGCCTTGAAGGCAGTGAACTGGCTGAGACAAATACCACCTTGGGAGGCCCATGGGCGTGGCAGCCAGTCTCGCTGGGCAACAGACACTCTCCTGCAACTCCTGGGCTTAGAGTGAACATTCAAAATGACAATGGGATATGATGGGCTTTAAGAAAAATTAGCAGGTGTTGGCCCTGGCCACACAGTGCAGTTGGTTAAAGCATGGTCCCGATACTCCAAGGCTGTGGGTTTGATCCCCAGTCAGGGCACATACAAGAATCAACCAATGAATGCATGAATAAGTGGAACAACAAATAATGTCTCTTGCTCTCCCCCACTCTCTGAAATCAATTTAAAACAAATTTTTAAAAAAGAAAGATTCATAGGTGAAAATTTGAATTTAATTTAAATCAACAAGTTAGAGGGCTTCCTTTTATAAAACTTCACCATCAGTTCCAACCAAATAGGTACATTGTTTTGATCATCGCAAATAATTCCAATTTTCAAAGTAGCTATTTTTATGAATCACTAAATATACACATACATGTGTCTTTATGTTACAAACTAGAAAGTGTATATTATACACACACACACACACACACACGACTTTTTCTAACTCACAAACAGGGGGACATAGAATTTTAATTCCCAAAGCCACAGTTAAAGGTTAACATAAGATTCAGGGTTTAATTTGGTAAATTAGGGTCAGCTTGTCTCTTTCTTTCTATTTAAAAGTTTATCATTCCTATCATATTATTTTATTACATAAAAAATAAGATTTAAAAATATTCCCTAAAAAATGAAAGGGTATAAAATACTACAAAATATGAGAGTTGTGATATTTCTGACATAAATAAGGAACTGAAGGTAAGGCTACTTTACTTGGCAAGAGTTAAAAATTCTCTAGAATACCATCTCCTACGGGGGGAGCGTTCCACTAAATATAGAACATTGGAAAGCACGCAAAGCCAAGTGGTGAATAAGGAGGAGGAAATAACAAGCCGTGAACCAGGTGTTGGCCTCCCCAAGTAAAAAAGTTTGTGTGAATATTGGGAACCCTGGAATCGCGTTGGCAGTCATTTGAGCACAAAGAGAAGGCATAACAATTGTCTTCATCTGCAAAGAATTTCCAAATATCATCAGATAATCAAGGCGTAATACAAAGAAATAAATGTCCAGCACAGACTTTCTGTTTATGACTCATACTACAGGTATAAATATGGTTTCTAAGGCTCCCCGTAGTCCTTGGTTCTTGGCTAGCAACCCTAACAATTTCTTGATATAACACTTCCCTTTTTCTTTAAGATTACAACAAGATAAAGACCATGTTCCAGGTGGAGTGCATTCCAAGTGTTTCGCTACTCTTAACACTGTTCAAGGAAGCATCTTAAATGTTCGAAGGTACCCTCTAGGGACATAACAGCCACCTTCTGTTGGGAGACAGTTTTCCGCAGCTCCCCTTGCACATCTGCATGGCCCGTGAGCCTGAGCATGAACTGGCTTTTGGTTTCAGACTGCATTTTCCAGGATGTGCATGTGGGGAACAGCCTCCTCAGCAGCAAAGGTCAGGCAGGTTTGCATATATCCCATTATAAAAGACATCTCGTACATATTTAATAAATAGCAGTTGTGTTGCCTTTGTAACCAATCAGTGAAAGCCCACCGAGACAAATGGATTGATGAGGACAGGACTTCAAACTTTTGGTTAAATTAGGAAATTTCACTCTATTGAGAACAGACTCTAGTCTGTGTTCTTCACAGCAAACCTCTGGTTAATTCTGGTTTCAGTGATACCGTTTAGTATCAGCTATGCTTTGGGGTGTTAAGGAAGGGCCTGGCTTGGCCACCCATAGAGCCAAGCAGCACACGAGGAGCTGTAGCTGAAGTGAAGCCTGTTACCTGCCCAGTGGCCAGAGGCGGCCCCAGAAGCCAGAGCAGCAGCTGTCCAGACAAGTATAGCCAGGTGGACTTACAGTAGGTAAGCATCCTTGGAGATAATGAGGGGAACCTGGGAAAGGGGAACCTTCTCAAAGACCAGACTTCAAAAAGATAGAAGATGGAGAATTTGGGGGGAAATCAATCGATACAAGCAATGCTAAACTCAATTAACAGCTATATTCAAAATTGGCTTTAAATAATAAAATATGGCACACCAAACCAGCCTGCCTCCACATCAGGTTGACCCGCTCATTGAGCAAATATTTTTAAGGAAATAGTCTTAGCCTGTAATATGTAGCCAGCACTGAGCTAAGAGCTACGGGTAAAATGGTGAATGAGATACCTGCCCTCAAGAATCTTAACCTTTGGAAACAACACACCTTACTGGCAATGACTATAGTTTTATTAGTTAGGGTTATGTTCAGTAAAAATACTAATGGCTTAAATAAAATTGAAGTGTTTTTTTCCTCACAAAAGTGCAAGCACACAGAACTCCACAATCATTAGGACCAAGGGCTTCTACTAACTTGCTGCTCCATTCCCAACACATGGCTTCCTCTTTGTGGCCGAAGGTGGCTGCTCCAGTTCCAGTCACCACCTCCTTCTCTGCATTCTGGGCTTCAGAAAAGATAAAAGGAAAGAAGGAAGACCTACCCCTGCCCTTTAAGGACACTTCCCAGAAGTCACACATGACAATTCAGTTACATGCCATAGGCTGGAATTCAGACATGCAGCCACCTCTACTTGCTATTCTGACGAGGCATGTGCTGGCTAATATATGGGGTTCTACTGCGTGAAAGAAGCAGGGAACGGATATTGTGGGGTAACCAGCAATCTCCACCGGGGCATGTATGACATGGTACAGTAGGCAGTGCATTGGGAGCTACAGCACTTAGGTTCCAAGGAAGATACCTAACTGGAATCCTGAAGGACAGCTAGGATAGCCCTCAGGGCATGTGTGGGAGAGTGCATTCCAGGTAGAGGGAAGAGTTTATACAAAGACCCAGAAGTGAGAGAAAGTATGATGCATTGAAGGCACCCAAAGCTGTTTTGAAACATAGCCTAGGGTACAAGGTAAAGCAAGGGGAAAGATGAGTCTAAAATGAGTCTCGGGACAGCCTGCTAGGAGTTTAGATTTTCTATTAAGGAAAAGAAGCATTAAACAAGGAAATGACGATCAGAATTATACTTTAGAAGGATACTTCGGCTACCATTTGGAAACTGGATTGGAGAGGGGGTAAGCCTGAAGGTTAGGCCCATTAGGTAACTTTGGTAGTATGCTTTGTCCATCACAGAAGTCTGGAGTCCAGAGGAGCAATGGAAAAGGAGAAAAACAGACAAATTCATGGGACAGATCATCTGAACAGGAAGTTCATTGGATGCGGAGGATGAGAGTGGGGAAGAAGTTAGAGACAAGTGTCTGTAGCTGGCTTTGACGTGCAGCTGAAGGGTAGTACAAAGCAAGGAGGCTGGTAGGAGCGTCAAGTTGGGGAGAGTGGTGCAGCCAAAGACATGCTGAGTTCAAGTGTCTGTGGGATATATAAGTGATGATGTCAGGGTTAAAGCTCAGAGAGAAATTTTGGTTGGAAAATAGTGGATCTAAGTTTACAGTTAAAAGTAATTATAACTGACAAATGTTTGTGAGAAGCATCTAATTCCAAGTTCCTATATGGGAAACATTTAATTTATGTTTTAAAATAGTTATAATAGGCACATGAGTGTTTGTATAAAGTAGCAACTTCCAAGTTCCTGTACACAAGAACATAGGAATTATTGTAACATTATATTGTTACTGTAGCAATAATCATTTTTATACAAATTGTACTTGAGTTGCAGCTATGTATTTTCTGATTCAATACATTAATATTAAATATGCAGCATAAAAATTTAACTGCCAGATAGTCCCAATTTTTAAAATATTAAACTTAATATGGAGTGTTGAATCTCCCCAAACTATAATCCATCTTAGGCTAACAGGCATTTCCTAGATCTTAATTAACTTTCCTGAGTGTCCAATTCTGTTTTTTGTAAGAGAAGAACAGCTTTCTGAACAATAACGTTAAGCTTAACTTTCATTTATTATATAAGAATATTTCAAAAATTTATTTTATCTTATTCTGGAATATTTTTTCTGTTGTAGTTCTTTCTTTGTTGTCTTCTTTGTTAATTCTTCTAGTCCTTGAACACAGTTAATTTTTAAATGCTTAAGTATGCACCCTAAAAAACTCGGGGGAAAAGGCACTTTCGCTATGGTTTTCTATGATTGTTAGCCCAGGATTCCATGGAAGCATGGAAAGAAAAAATAAGGATAGAACTAACTTCCCCCTTTCTAGAGGAAACCTCCCGCTGTGCCAAAACCAGCCCACCCTTCAATAAACAATTCAGCCTCGCTCTTGGTGGTGGAATAAAGAAAAATGAGCTTAAAAAAGAGCCTCAGAAGGAGCATCAGAAGTGTTGGAGAAAAACCAGAAGGCTGTGCTGTCCTGAAGGTCAAGATTAAAATCTCTCTTGTTTGAGTTTGAATCTGAAGAAAAACAGAGAAGGCAGGGCTGAACAAGAAATTATACTGACAAGCCATTTTGTAAGAAAAAAATCTTGCTATGAGGCAAAGTGGAGGAGAAACAGTCAGCAGCAACTTCTACAGCTATTAATCTTGGTTGGCTAAAAAAGAGCAAAGGCTAAAATTACTCAATAGACAGATCCATCACTCATAAGGAAAATTGCTGGAACACAGCATTATCAAACATGCATAACCCTCTTTACCATGAACCTCTTGCAAAAAGTTCTCCACAGAACTCATTATTTTAAAAGATGAGTTTATAAACCAGACCAGAATGTATATAAAAATACTACAAGAAAAAACAAAAAAATCATCTTGTAATTTTAAATCTTAAAGCAGACAGAATACCCAGCCAAAGATATACCCATCACATTAAAAAACAAACACTGAATGAACCCATCCTCTCCATATAACAAGAGCACAGGGCAGAGAGATAACATCACTAGGGCACAATGGTGAGAATGACTTGAAAAAAGTGGCAAATAAAAACTATAACCAGGGTACAAATGAAATCTGTATTGGAAGCAGCACAAACCAGAGACACTGCTACAAACGCAGAAATACTGAGACCAGGACTGAGAAAACAGAGAAAAGTAAAAAGGGAAATGGGTAACAGAGAGAAAACATATAGACTAGAGAAAATAGAGAACAACAATTCCTCAAAGAGAGAACCAACACCAAAACTTCAATAGATCAGTTTGGTTGTATTACCTTTTGGTATTGACACAAAGAAACCCAATTGTTCTGCTGAATACATAAAATGAGTTGTTAAAATGGAATTCTTTGTGTTGTCAACTTCAGTGATGCTCCCAAACTCCAAGGGTGAAACAAAAGGTTCAAAGTACTCCCATATTCCAAAGTGAGGCACTAACGGGCCTTTGCAGGAGGCACAAAGGGGCAGTCAGCTTCCAGGTGACTCAGCAGCCACCTCAAGGGTATGAAGACGATTAGGTCCAGAGGCCTAGAGAGGACTTCAGAGGAACTTCTCAACAGTTTCACCTGCATCTCCTAGAGACTTCGAGGAAGAGATGAGCCCCAGGCCCAGGGCTGGGAAAGCCGAGTCTGCACTCAGTTTGTCAGACCATGAACAAGAGAAAGCCATACTGCAGCTGGATTTAAAAGAGGTTCACCGAGGGGGAACTTGGAGCCAGATAGATAGATAGATAGATAGATAGATAGATAGATAGATAGATAGATAGATAGATAGATAGAGACACACACACACACACAACCATAAATGGCCACCCAAGGAGGTATTGCCCACACTGAAAGAACTTTAGATGAGGGTTGGAAGGTCTCCCAAGAATGCACAAAACATTCCCTGATAGTTGTTTTAAAGAACTAAGAAACCAGAGTGCCTGGAGAACAGAAAGACCAGATTACCACAGAAACAGTGAGGTGAAAGAGCTTTCTTTACCCTTGCTTTTCCTTCTTGATCTTCTTACCACATTCTGGAGGATGTGGAGGCAGCAGGTGGACTGAGATGGAAGAGAAGCCCACAGTACAAAAGGGAGAAGTTGGCCACCCTCCTCCTCAATTTAAGGCTTCCCAGGAGAGAAACTTTGTAAAATTCATTAATTGTGGTTAAAATGCTTGGCATTTTTACTTATTGAAACTGAGGCTGCTGAGGTTGAAAGTGACTGGAAGACACTGAATGGAAGTCGTGGTACCCAGCCTTGCCCTCAGTGGGGCTGGTGGGTTCACGTGTGTGCACTGGGGAAGATGGAGGTAAGATGTGCTTTCTGCCACATCCTAACAGCCCTGCTCTTCTCAAGGAAGAGCTACATGAGCTGTAAATATTGCACTTCAGGAGGCAGTCCAAAAGGGAGGGAGGGAGGCTGGGCACCAGATGACGAGAGGGAAGCTGGCACAGCAGGGCAGTGGGAAGTGATGCCCAGGGATAGGGCCGCCAAAGGACTTTAGCTGGACATACGGTATTGTCTTCAGTTGTTGTTAGGCTGTGCTCCCTTGCCACAAATCTTCACAAATCTGTTGCACATGGAGTTTGGAGCCTTGGTACTTCAGAGTAAAACAATTAGGCTTTGTATGAGGAAATGGGACATATTTTGTCCATGATTTTTATGAGTGATATAAAATAATTCCTGGGAAACTCTATGAGAATACACCAGTTCCTAACAAGCAAAACAGAAATGGACTCATAGATGGAGAGCAGGATGACAGCTAAGGGGTGGGGGAGGTTAGGAGACGAAGGGACTGAGCAAAAAGGAAAAAGGACTTGTGGACATGGACAACAGTGTTGATTGCAGGGTCAGGGGGGGAAAGGGGGATAAATAATAGTGGGAAAGAAGACAACTTTCAGAAGAAAAAAAAAAAGAGTATGCCAGTTCCTTGTTATCAAGGGGAATTGATCCAAAAATGTCACTTAAAAGGCAAAAGACTAGATATTTACTCAAGGTAATGTGAAAACTTCAGTAATTACCACCACCAACTGGTAAATATGGACACTATGCATTCACTCAGGAGGTAATTTTCAATTCTGTTGTCATGTGCATAAAAATGACAAATTACTGAGGAAAGCTAAAAGGTGAACATATTTGTTGTTGAGTACGTAACTTAAGAATTCCCTACTCAGATCTGCTTAATTAAAATAGGGGTTGGAAATGAGCTTTTATTTGTTTTTAATTATTTTAAAGAATAAAGATATTTGCATAGTTCAAAATGTAAATGATGGCAAGGAATGTAGAATGAAAAGGAAGTTCCCTCCCACTCCTATCCCATAATCAACTTTGTAGACCAGCGATAATCACCATTATCAGGTTCTCATAGAAACTTCCAGAAATATGGACTAATAAGCACACAGCTTTCAAAATATAGTTACATAGTGGCAACAATCAACTCGAGCTTGCTGGGAGAGTATAATCTATTCAAATTTTAGAGAACATTATAACCTAATTTTTTATTGCTAGTGACATTTGCAATGCTTTGAGGAACCACTTTTTTGGGACAGAATAAGGTTTTTAGGTTGTTTTAAGATAAAACACTATTTCAATGCAAGATACTAAGAAATAAGAAAGCGGCATCAGACTGAGTGTTAGTAAAGGCATGATGAGAAAATTACCTGATGCTCTCCTTAATATATTAAAAGGCTTAAGCCTCTAATAAAAACAAAATGATTTTCCTTTTAAGCAAAAAGCATATAGAGAGGGCCTTCAAATACCAAGAGACGACTGGGTTTACACAGTGCAAGTACATTATTGATAGTGTGTATCCCCCACAACGTTAACAAAAATTTTCAGCGTAAAAACTTACAAATTCCTATGCATACAAGTGTGTGAATTCAGTTTTAAAAGTTCACCTTTATTAAATCAAATACCAGAATTATGAATATTTGTCATTTATAGAGCGTTTATAAAGCATTAAAGTCTCTGAAGACCTGTTGTATTAATCACAAAATTCATTCAGCTTTTAATTCACAAAATGTGCTCTGATCAATCTAGTCCTATTCAACTCAACAAGAGTTTCTATTTCTAGTGTGTGTCCTGTACTACTTTCAGTGTTAACAGATGACATGGAGGACACAAAACTCCCATGGTTGATGTACCTGTGGCCCAAACCTGCAATAAAAATAAAGCCCATCATCTTTAACAAAATTGGAAACTAAAAATAGCACAATGGTTGCTATAGACAGATTTGATTATAGGTTTACGGTTGACAGAGCCACTTAAATTTCATCCAATAGAGGGGCTTACAAAGAGCATTCTCAAGTGGAATTCAAATGAATTAAACTTAAAAATAATAGCTTTATTGAGTATTTACCAATTATCAATCACTGGACTAAGAAATTAATGGAATTAAGTCGTTTGCTCCTCACAATGTCCCAGTGAGAGGGGAAATACTGTAGCCACAGCAGACAGATGAGAAAACCAAAGTGGGTGGTTATTTTTACTTTCTAAGATATTTGCTAAGGAGTAAAGCTGTGGTTTCAAACCTCGGTAGGAGCCATTCATACTAGATCTCCCAACGCAGTCCTTTTTGCAGAGATTGCAGTCTATTATCCACTTGTGAACCCATCAACTGCAAATCATACACCCTTACCTTTTAACTAAGAAAATATCACAACCTTCCTTTAAATACCTAAATTATTTAAGCATTACACTTGATACCTCAATCCCGGTGTTGATTTTGAAGTCAACGTTTTAGTTTAAAATTGTAACTTTTGTTTTAAAACCTGGAAGATTACTTATGCCAAACTTCTGAACAGTACCAGATTTTCACTTTCGGGTAACTGTGAGATACTTCCGAAAGCTGCCCAAGTGACTGAATGGAGCTGGTGAGCCTTCCCGTTCTCCACACCAGTCTGGGGACCTTCTGCTTTCTGCCATCTTGCTCAGTCATCATCGACCACTAGCAGGAGTTCTCCAGACACTCCGAAACATGCAGCTCACCAACACAGCATTTAGCCATGATTAACCATGTATTAAACACCACGTTCCAAGCGCTTTAAAGCCCATTATATCTGTTAAATACCATAAAAGAACCCTATTATGAAAAGAGAGATTTGCCCACGACTGACAAGTGGGGACATCGGAAGTCTTACCCATGTTTTGTCAAAAGTTTCACTGATTTAAGTTTTCTATTTTAGCCTCCATTTTAGACTGCATTGTGACAAACTAAAGGACTTTCTAATCAATAAAAATGTCTTAAATTATTAAAAATTTCAAGAAAACCCATCTACCTTGATTCTCTGGATGAGGTCAAGACTACTAAAAAATCAGCAACTGTTTTAATTAGGATGTATTTCCTGGGTTAATACCTCTAGTACCTTAGGCCGGTAAATCATCATCATTAATTTGCCTCATTCTAATTCTCCTTAGCTAAAAAAAAAAAAAGTTTACTGCTAACTCTAACTCCACTAAGTGATACCTCATAATAAAATGCTAATTTCAACATTTTATAGGCAGATTGTAAAGATAGCATGGATGCAATGTTGTACTCGTGGCGCCCTCTAGGGGATGTAGTTGGTTTCAAGGATCACTTGCAAGGTTTTACTGAAACCTGCGTTAGGAAGGAATGAGGCATCCCTTCACCCTATGCTCTGTCCTCTCTCGTTTCCCCTCCACTCTCTGGTCTTCTCCAACTTCCCAACACATGATGACAATGTCACTCAGTGTTAAAGTGAATAAAACTTTATTTACAGGAACAGGTGTTTATTTACAAAATAGCCACACCCATTTACTTACATATTGTTTGTTGGCTTTTGTGCCATAATGGAAGAGTCAAGTAGTTGCAATAGAGACTAATATATTATCTGCCACTTCGCAAAAGTTTGCCAAGCTCTAATCTATGAGCATAACACCATTTCTGGAAACACTCTGGCTAAGAAGGACTGGATTCTATCAAATATGCTTGGGAAACTCCATGAGTGCACATGAAACCTCTTTATTTGAACAATAAAGAACCTGCTTTAACTTCATTCCTTAATTAGTTTAGTCAGGGAACTCATTTTTTACTAACACCTTTAACATCCTATTCAGTGGAACACATTTTGGGAAATACTGTTTTATAATATTGTGCTTAAAGACATATGTCTTCTTACTGTGCTAATTAATCTTCTGTCTTCACCCACTTATACTGTGATCAAATATTATATTGAGTATATTTTAAAAACATTTGTTTCAACTCTAAAGAGCAATGATGATAGACACCAGTGCCCGCTCTTTCTACACTCTGATAAGAATCATCTCGGTTTTGAAGTACAGTAGTTTCCAGACCTTAATTAAAACTTCCTGACACCAAGGGACACAGAAACCCAACCTTATTTTTTCTATACATTCCTTCCATTTGACGCAAAACTCTTCCTCACTGGACTATGTGTCCTAACTGAAACTTCTAAGGTACTACCAGGTATACTCTGGGCTTACTCCTCGGCCTACACACAGACCCCTTGCCCCCTACTTGTTGCAAGGCTTCTTGAAGCTCTGCTCTAGGGCTGTACAGCCCCTACTCCTGCTAGTCCCACCAGCACTCCTCACCCCCCTTGTAGGCCCTGGTCCTGTTCCTATTCCATTTAAGCCTTGCCCTTACAAGCTGCCTGAGAAGCCTTACATTTTAGATACTGTAGTTTGGGGTATGCCATTAGGGTACCTACATGCATTTGCAGTTTCCTGGAATCTCCTGGAAACAGACCTCAGGGTATGATTCTCTAATGAAAAGAATTTCAGTTGAAAGTTATTTGGGCTTCCCAGGCCTCAAAATACTCAACAGTCTTCTAAGTAGCTGATTTATAAGGTAATTTCTGTTAGAAGGCATTTCCTTAGCTTCGTGATGAATGGTCCCTATTCCTTGCTGCTCCTACAAGGCCTCACCGAAGAGCCTCAAATGTCGTGCCTATCATCAGAGCTGTTCTGCCAGCTCCCTTATTGAACACTTTTACAGTTAGGGTCAATTTCCTCTGTTTACAGTGATTTCAACTCACCCTTAAGCCCTCTATCTTCCATCCACAGCCTGTCTGGATTCCTGTGTTCCCCTCCTGCACTCAACACAAAGGCTTAGAGGCTTGAGATGGTTAGAATTTAGTGCTAAATTTTTCATTTACAGATAATTTGAGGTTAGTAGTAATCTCTGTCTAGTTATGCTAAAGGCATGAGTTAGGTGTGGTTTCACTTGCTCTTCTTATTGATTTGCATAGTTATTTGGGGAATGAATGGAAAAATTCCCATTTACACAGACACCACTGTCTTAAGGCAACCTCAAAGCAGCAAACTCCCAGGTTTTGCCTGAAAATGTCTGTTTCACTTCCATTCTTGAAAAGTGTTATTGCTAAGTTTGGAATTCTGGCTTAGCAGTTAGGTTTCTTTCAACCCTTTGAAGCTACTCCACTATCTTCTAGCTTCCAATATTTTGGTGAAGTATTTGGTTTTGTCTTCTGTATTCAAGACTATTTTCTTTTTAAAAAATACATTCTTTATTTACTTTTAGAGAGGTGAAGGGAGGGAGAAAGAGGGAGAGAAACATCAATGTGTGGCTGCCTCTCCCAAACCCCCTGCTGGGGACCTGGCCTGCAACCCAGGCATGTGCTCTGACTGGGAATTGAACCAGCTACACTTTGGTTCTCAAGCTGGTGCTCAATCCACTGAGCCACACCAGCCAGGGCAAGACTATTTTCTCATGTCTAATTTCCAGCAATTTCACTATGATGCATCTGGATACATAGGTTTCTTTTTATGTTGTTTGGAATTTACTGAACTACCTGAATCTCTAACTTGATGTCCATCTTGCAAAATTCTCAGATTCTCTTCAAATACTGCTTTTGCCCTATCATCTCTCCTCTTTCGAGGGCTCCAAACAGGTAAGACTTTCTCGCCGAATCCAGTATGTCTCTGACCTTTTTTTCACCTACTTTCCATCCTTTTCCACTCCTTGCTTCAGATTAGATTATTTCTCCTGACCTATACTTACTGATTCAAAGTATGTCAAATACAAGGCTCTCCCTCTCAGATGCTGCTTCTTAAGTAGTCAAACACTCCAAGGCCAAGTAGTCCCAAATGATGGTTTCGTATCTCTCAACTTTCTTCTGGATTTCAGCCCTCTAGTGACCAACTATTTTGGTAACACTTTGTTTATAGTAAGATTTTTTTCTTCTATTTTGTTCAAATTTTTTACTTTTCTTCAGCAGGAAGGCTAAATTACCGGTTCCATAACCAGCCCCAGAGTCTTCAATGTGGTAATTTTTAATAGGTATAATAAGCACTGATCTTCCTTTCTTCCAGGATATAAAAGGATATCCAAACTCGTTACTGGGCACCAGACACAACACATTTAAAGACAATAAGAATTTGCTCATGTATCACAAGACCACAAGGATTGTAGGAACAACTACTTCACTTTTGGAACCAAAAATGATAACGCTTTCTCAGGAAATTGGTTGGGTACCCACCATAAAAATACGACTGCTATTCATTTTAAATAAAAAATATACTAGGTTATCAGAATGAAAAAAAGAGCATCTAATAATTCTATACAGTGAATAGCATGTCTTTATTCTATTTACAGTACATTTGTTATAAATATAATACACTTTTGAAAAGCTTATTTTTAATTAACTTGAGATTTATATTTTAAACAGATCAACTCAATTGTTAAAGTTACATAATAAAGAATATGATAATTTAAATGACAAAAATCTCATATTGTGAATAGTGCACACTATGCTGAAGTGAAGAAAAAGTCAAACTCCTTTCAAAACTATATTCAAAGCATCAGAAAAATTTTTCTTTTTACAAAGTCATGTATAAGCCATAAGAACCACCAGATACTGACGTATGATGATTCTATAACCAAAGTTCAAAACTGATTTTAGAGAACTGTGTGAAGCAAGATAGGAAAATTTGTATTTAATACTCTATTAAACTTCACAGTAAAGCTGGAACTTGACTAATGGCTTAACTAGAGTTTTGCCAACAAGGCTTTCTTTTCCTTCCGCAAAATCGCCTCCTAATATTCGTACACCACTGATAGTTTGTAACAGCAGACTCAGACGCTGGTTTTTAAGAGGGGGCTTAATAAGGTGCATGGATATGTTGAAATTCTGCATTATGAGCATGTCAATTATTACCAGGTTTAAAGAAATACAAAAAAAGAATACCAGTATTCTCAGTCCAACGCGCTTTGCATCATCAACAAACTGTCAAGTATTCTGCAGTGATCTGATACCAACCTCCAGAACAAGTCAGGTATTTCAAATACCACTGTAAAACCAAATCAGTAGAATAAAATTAATTCCTGTGGCTTTCAGTACAATCTCAGAAGTTGTCACACATCGTTAATGATGATCAGGGCAGGCATGGAGTTCTGCTGACTTGTTTCAAACACTGTAACTTGGTCCGATAACTTGGCAAATACCCTAAAAGTTCCAAGGTTATAAACACCTGTATGGACAAAGCATGCTTTCAGCTGCAAACTGTGAATCTCCTCGCCTTTAAGCTGAAGTTTATATTGTGTTTGTCCAAGCCATGTAAATGATCCATGGATTTCCAATGATTCTGGACTAAGAAAGGAGGAAAATGGTAAGTTGGAGGGGCTTTTTCTTTACAATTTTTTCCCCAAAGTCCCAATAATACATCCCTTTCATCTAGCAATTTTATTTCTAGAAATCATTTTATGAAGCCAACTGCTTATTAATAACAATAATGGCAATGCTGTTATTACTATTGCTATAACAGTTAACATTTATTAACAAATACTATGTTGTAGGTATGAGACTAAGAGTAAATTATCTTATTTAACACTCAAAACAGCAGTTAGTAAATGATGGGACCTGATTTCAAACCTGAGCTTTTAACTACCACTTGGTTATCCATACATAGAAATAAATGTGTATACAAGAATGCTTATACTACTAAAACTGTTTATAATACTGAAAAATGGAAAGCAACCCAATATCTACAATAAGGCAATAGTTACTTAATTTATAAGACACATAATCATACACATTCTGTGTTTGGATTTCAGAGAGCTGCTTCAGATCCTGTTTGGGATGTTACATAATAATCAGTATACATTTCACATTATTTTTCTAAATATCCAAAAATTTCTGAATTCCAAAAACTATCTAGCTCTTGTATTATTGGATATAGAAGTATGGGTCTGCATTTTTAAAAATTAAGTATTATTTATAATCAGGAAAAAAACTAAAAATAATAAGCCTTCTCTCACAAATTTCCTGGTTTTCAATTTCAGAGTTCTTTCTCACAAACAAACTTTTACAAAAACATTTAGCTCTAGCCAAATTAATTTGCTGCTTTTGGCAATGCTTTCCATTTTGTCACTACTGTAATGCCACTCCACAACTCTCCTCTAACACATCTGTAATACCAAACAACAACAAATCCAGGGAAGCCTGAATAAACTTTCTCCATGTTAGTAATTATTTGCATAATTTCAAAATATTGAACTGTTCTCAAATCAATCTTAAACTACAAATAATCTTGCACTAAATAACCTTTACCTTGTGGTTTTATGCCGAAGATCAACTATGACATCGACATCAGCCTTAGAACAATTGGAAAGTAAAAGGGTGACCGGTACTAAACAAAGGCTATGGAAGAAAAACAAACAAACAAACAAATCAGCTGTGTTTCCAAAAACCCCCAAACAGCAACTTTCAAGAAAATAACACTTAAAAAGTACCTAATAGAGCATAAGCTCCTTGAAACCATTAGATTCAAGAAAGGGAAAAAACTGAGTTCCAAAATCACTTAAGACAAATTGTATAAATAAGAAGTAAAGCATATTAATACAATGTTGAATAAATATCAGAAAATATACATCCATGAAACCATTTTATTTCAATTTATTATAGCTAATCTTAAAAACCTAAAATATTTCTTGGTGGTTATTTCTCATAATGAAAAAGAGAAGTAAATAATCTCAACTATAAAAGATCAATGGAGAAAAAAATCACAAAAATGACAACAACTAACCCTCTTCTCTCATGTTTCTTCAAAGTTACTTTGAGAATTTGGTCCATAATGACATTTGCTTTTCTATCAAATTTGCATAAAAGCCATCACATTTTGGAGAATATGAGAATTACTTGTATGTAAGTTATACAAAGAGCCCTTTCAAGCAGACACATGTGCACAGGTAGTTTCTGGTATCACTTTATAATTAATAAATTACCAAAGCATAGGAGAAAGAATAGGCAATAACAGAAGAGGTTCTATGAATTGGTGTAGATTTCAAATCAAGAACATAATAAATGAACATAACCTGTGAATAAATGAAGCTGGGTTATATATTATTATTTATAGTTTACCCTATAAACACAAAGAACAAAGAGAAAGCAAAAAAAGTAACCTTATACGCACTCACAAAAATAACTAAATTCTGCTCCGATGTTTTAAGCTTTCAAAAATTTAAATAACTCCCTAAACAAAACATATCTTAGGTTGCTCTGGTGCTATGCTCTTACCTCCCCAGGAACTTCTCGCAAGGAGAAGAGGGCAGCAAGACTACTGAGTACGTTTCCAGTCTGAAAGCACCTCATAAAAAATTGTATAATTTGGAACCCAAAGCAAAGCAAAACCTCAGGAACTTTTGCTCTTTTATTCCCATTTGATCCTAAGTATCAAATTCTCCATGTCTTACCTAAATGCTTCTAGTGAAAGAAGAAATGTGAACATCTGGATGTTCCCTAGCTCCAAACCACACTCATCTTCATCCCTCCACTTCCTCCATTCCCAGTGCCAGTGAATAGCACCCCCACCCCCCAGCAAGCCTTAGGCATGACACTCAGTGCCTTTGCAGTGGGAATGGGGGCTGTCCCTGTCCCCATTCCTTATTTTCTATTATTCTTCATCAATTCCTGTCCATGTTTCTCCCACATATCTCCAGAACCTGGTTATTTCACTCCATCTTCATTTTCCTTACAAATACAAGTCACCATATCTCTTGGTTTACTGTGACAGACTCTGAATCAGTCCCCCGACACTATTCATTCTTTGCACCGGGTAGTTCTCATACCTGACTGGTGTTTCTGACACTTGGGCATGCACTAGAATCACCTGGAGGCCTTGTTAAAAAACACTGCTGGGCCCCACTCCCAGTTTCTGGTTCAGGGGTCTGGAGTGTGGCCCAAGATCTGCATTTCTACGAAGTTCCCATATGATAACGATGATGTTGGGCTAGGACCACATTTGGAAAACCACTGCTTTATACAGTCTTTCTAAGATCTCATGAGCCACCAACAGTGCCTAGGGATCAAACTGCTGACAACTATTCCCCCACCACTAAAATTTGGCATTATTAAAAGCATGCAGTCTAGAGTTAGGCTGCTAATGGTCAAGTATCAGCTCAGCTCTGTACCTCAGTTTTCTCAACTGTAAACTGGGAATAATAGCTGTACCTACCTTTTAGGTTGTGGTTATTAGTTAGCTAAGATCAAATATGTTAAGTGCTGAGAATAATGCTTAGCACACTCCAAACCTCAATAAACCTTGCCTGGTTTTATTCTGAAAGTCTATGGCAGCTAAACCCAGTATGACTCATATCTTTGTTATCACCTGATCACAAAAATAATAGAATACTTTTTCCTTGTTTTTCACTTAATGATAAAGCTGCTCAACAAAAGGAAGCATTTGGCAACTGAGGTGGCTGAGGCACTATCTACCTTTAATCACAGCAGCAACATATAGTAATTGTGGTAAAGGGTAAATTACTTAAGATCAATATCTATACACTTATATTATTCTAAATTTCTTCTTCAATATTTGTGTTAATGCCATTGTCAAAATAAATAAATAAATGTGTGTGTGTGTGTATGGTATAACAATTATTAACAAAAAACCCTCAAACCTTTTTTGATGAAATGGATGATTAAATGATTCTGGATAGTGAAGACTTGTTTTAATAAGATTAGAAAGTTGCTCTACTGATGGTCTCGAAGAAACTGTAGTGTTTTCTGGCCTGAAAAATTTTAACAGTTCCATTTCTGGTGGCTCCTGAGAAAATAGAAAAAAACCATATGACAATTAAAAACACTACCTTGTTATAATAAAGAATAATGTATACATAAAAAAAGTTAAGAAACAATAAAGTAAAGCATGAAAAATACTATTTTTGCTATTATCTAAACAAACAGTTGGAATCATTTGCAATATAATCTAGGATAAAGAAACTAAGGTCTGGCCCTGGCCGGGTGGCTCAGTTCTTTGGAGCATCATCCCATGCACCAAAATGGTTGCAAGTTCAATTCCTGGTCAGGGCATGTATCTAGGTTCCAGGTTTAATCCCCAGCCAGGGCACATATGGGAGGCAACCAATCAATGTCTCTCTCTCACACTGATGTTTCTCTCTCTGTCTCTCTCCCTCCCCCTCTCTCTAAAATCAATGAACATATATTGTTGGGTAAGGATTAAAATAAACAAATAAATAGAAACTATGATCTGAAATCATTCATTCATTCATTCCCTATATATCATGTGCTAGAGTTAGACAACAATTCCAGCAAGTTCACACATTTGTTCTACGACCTTATGTAAGTTATTTAATACATTAACATAATTTCCTCATATGTAAAAAGGGGTTCTTAATAATTTCAAAAGTTGTGGTTCTCATGTGGTAATACTGCTTAGTACTCAATCTATAGTCATTCAATTGTATTGCATCTGTTTTAATACTTGAAATAGCCGTGGCTGGTGTGGCTAAGTAGTTTGAGTGCCAGCCTGTGAATCTAAGGGTTGCCGGTTCAATTCCCAGTCAGGGCACATGCCTGGGTTGTGGGCCAGGTCCCCATTAGGAAGTGCACAAGAGGCAACTACACAATGATGTTTCTGTCCCTCTTTCTCCTTCTCTTCCCCTCTTTATAAAAATAATTAATTAAATCTTTTAAAAAATAGTTGAAATATAATTGCCTTAAAATTTTATTTTAAAATATATTGCTGTGTTTTATATGTTATAGTGGTTCAACGATTAACTAAAGGGTTAAATGCATGTAAAAGTATTAACACTGATGGTGTCAGGCACATTGTATACATTTCAATAAATATCATTATCATCTAAATGAAAATACAGAATAACATCCAATTTCTACTACTTTTTTCCCCTGGTTACTTTTTCTCCATTTTCATTCACCTTCCAGGAAAATTTTGATTTTTAATTTCCTCCTAGTCAATTTGGATTCTGATCTATACCAGGGATTGGCAAACTACAGCCCAATAGTCAAATCCAGCTTGCCTCTTGCTTTTTTAAAGAACTTTTTGTTGAAACATAGCAACAGCCTATCTGTTTGCTTTTGTTGCTTTTGGGCCCCAACAACACAGATTAGTAATTATGATAAAAACCTTTATTATCTGGCTTTCTTTATCCCCCAGAAAAAGCTTGCTGATCCCTGATCTATACAGTTGCAAAATCAAGAACTAAATTTGCTTCTTCCATATAAATCAGAAAAAAAGTGACCAGAGGTCTATGATTGGAAGAGAGGAGTATACTTCTGGGGAGCTGGTTATATTTTATTTCTTAAACTGGGTCCTAATATATTAGAGTGTTCTTCAATTTATAAAATTCAATGAGCTATTCACTATTGTCTATTTATGTTATACTTTATCAAAAAGTTCAAAACATATTATTGTTTAATGTATTCTAATCATCAAAGAAAATAATCTACTGTTTGAGACTTTAAAAATTATACTGACTAAATTCCCATATAACACCTATCAGGAGAAAAACATGTAAACAATGGCTACAAAAGGAGACTAAAAACTGGAAGCTAATTCACTGACAGGATATTCTCAGTTTATCTCTCTCCCAGCTGAAGCAGCTTAAGAGTAGCAAGAAGTATATTCACAATCCATGCTAAAGGATTTGTACCAGTAGTTTCATAAGGATTTGATTTTACTTTATGACAGTTCAGTCACAAGAAAGGAAGCTGTAAAGTACTATTATCTTCGTTTTATAAGTGAGTAGGTAAGCTAAAGTTCATCAAGTTATGCAAGCAATTTGCATGAGGTCAATAATCTGAAAGTCTTTACACTTCAGATTTATTATTCACAGAATAATAAAACCACGTATCGCCCAAACTTAGTTATATAAAGAGACTATAAAACCCTTCAAAGGTAAAATACAAAGAAATAAAAACAAAGTTACATACATAGTATATAAAATGGGAATATAAAAAGGTTAAATTTGCCCTGGCTGGTGTGGCTCAGTGAGTGGACTGAGCACTGGACTTCGATGCAGAGGGTTGCTGGTTCGACTGCCAGTCAGGGCACATGCCTAGGTTGCAGGCCAGGTTCCTCAGTGTAGGGAGGGCAAGAGGCAACCACACATTGATATTTCTCTCCCTTTCTTTCTCCCTCCCTTCCCCTCTGTCTAAAAATAAATAATAAATAAAATCTTTAAAAAAAATAGTAAGACTTCAAATAAAAGTTAAAAAAATAAAATGTTAAAAAAGGTTAAATTTTATAGCAATCACTATTTCATTTTCTAAGTGCCAATCTTGCCACTGTTTGAAATGTTCTAAATTATCAAAAATTTATGGCATTTACAACTAAAACTCAGGATTTCTGTATTAATCAAAGGGAGAAAAATTATTTTCTTAAAATGAGAAATAGATATGAGGCTAAATTTTATATATTCATTAAACCTAATGGAAAATTACCATTAGTAACTATCAAAATAAAAACTAATTCAAATTATAGAATCACCAGTGGAAGCTAAGACTAGTGGACCTAAGTAAGCTTGATGACAAATCAGATATTTACATTTACATAGTCTTAGGTTATCTCTCCACAAATTCTTTATTATTACAAAAGGAAAAACAATAACTTTACTGTGGAGAAACATGGCAAACACTATTTTAATCAACTGATCCATCACTGATAATGGGATAAATTAGTATCATGTGCTTTGTGATATAATACACTGACAAGGTGATAGATAACATCACTTATGCAGTATTTCTGCCATTAAATCCATAACCTTAATCTAATCATGATGAAGCACAAGAAAAATCCAGAGGTATTATTATACATTAAAATAACTGGCCCATGGTCTTAAAAAAATGTTAAAGTCATAATTGTCAAAGACACAAGAAATTATTCCAGATTAAAGGAGACTGAAGAGACATGACAACTAAATACAATGCGTGATCCTGAACTGGATGCTGGATAGGAAAAAACAAACAGCTATAAAAATACTGAGAACTTTGGTGACATTTGACTGTGGACTGTATAATAAGAGTATTGCATCAATGTTAAACTTCCTGATTACAATCATGGAATCATGACTGAGCTTATATGTAAGAGATTATCTTTGTTCTTAGGAATACTAGAGGGACAGGATGTCTGCATTTTACTTGGAAGTAATTACTTGAACATGATCAAGAAAAAAATTAATATGTATATATATAGAGAAAGAATAATAAAGCGAGTAAGGGAAAATGCTAACTATTTGAGAACCTGAGTGAAAGGTATAGAGTCCTTTCTACTATTCTTGCAGTTTTCCTGTATTATTTCAAAATAATAGTCAAAAATAAAGGGGAGAAAAGCTTGAAAATAAACATTTATTATTTATAAATACAGCATAAGGTAACTATTTGAATTACTGGACTAAATGTGCTTAAATTTTGTTCACAGTACTATGAGAACTTTTTGGAAAGAGTAAATAGTATTTCAGGGAAAAAAAGAAAACATATTAGACAGCATCACCAGCTGCTGCACAACTCCAGAAGCAGTCCCTTACACTGCATGGTATGCACCCTGGAATTCTGCAATGGTCTGGGCCTGCTACAACAAATAAGAAAATATAGAGAACGCTGTCCTCTCAAACAAGTCAATCCTTTATATAATATGAATTCCAGATTCAATAAGAGCATATCTTAGGAAACCTCAAGATCATAATTGCATCTTAATACTCTTGTAAGTGCTAACGAATTTTCAAAGCAATTTATGTTCATTTCTTATTTTAATCAGTCTTATGTCACCAACCCCAACTTAAATCCCAATATAAAAGCTTGTGCAAACCAGTCCTCATCAAAAATACAAAACCAGCCAAACAAAACCCTCCACAAGTTTACAGGAAAGCCCCAAAGCAAACTGTTATTACCTGTTTCTGAGGATATGAAAAGGCTTCTTTTCCTATAGTGTGAAGAATAACATGATGCTGACCTTCCAAAATAAGCTGCTTACTGTCTTCCACTACGTAAGCCTAAGATACAAGCACAAAAATGTTACCTTGCTTAGCAGTAACCTCAAAAGCAACCAACAAGCTCTTTCCCGGCCACTGTGGAGTTGCGTGAAGGTAGAGGCCAAAGGTTGGGTGCATTTAACATTTGGTTCCACCAATAACCCACCGCTATGACCAACAAGGCATTGCTGCTGGAGGTGTAACAGACATTAATACTGCTTTAAAAGAGGTGCTAAAGACCACCCTCATCCACGATGACTCAGCATGCGAATTTGTGAAGCTGCCAGAGCCATAGGCAAGTGCCAAGCCCATCTGTGTGTGCTTGCATCTAACTGTGATGAACTATGTATGTCATGTTGGCAGAAGCCCTTCGTGCTGAACACCAAATCAATCCAATTACAGATGATGACAAGAAACTCGGAGAATGGATTGGCCAATGTAAAACTGACAGAGAGGCAAAGCCCCATAATGTGGTTGGTTGCAGTTGTGTGGTGGTTAAGGACTATGGCAAAGAGTCCAAAGCCAAGGATGTCATCAAGGAGTACTTCAAATGCAAGAAATGAACAAATAAACTTGGCTTTTGTTTCTAAAAGACAGAAAAGAAAAGTAACCAATGCAGTATTTGATGGAAGGTAGAAATATTATGGCTAATATCTATCAATTACCAACACTCGTGGTTGTGTCAGTATTACTACTTTTATTTATTCACTGAATCTATAAAGTATGTGTCAAAATCTGTTTTGCATCAATGTAAGTGCTGGGTTGGGTATTTCAGAGATACATCTTGAATTCTTTTCCAATTTTCTCTAGAGCTCTTAAGAAACTAGTCAAAAAAAAAAACAATGTCATAACAACAAGCTTTTTTCTTTACTGGAATGCCAACACAAAGGCAAAAGGCTTCATATATTCTTGCTTTTGAATCACCCCTGGGTTTAATCACATAGTAGAGTAAAACCAGTGAGTACAAACATAAATATATAAATGGAAATGTCACACCCTTAGAAATCTTAAATATAAGTACGTATGCTTTCAAAATGGCCTTTTTTTCCCTATGTAGTACACTGATTTCATCTGTATCAAAATGCTTGTCCCAGCATATAACTCTTCTCCCACTTGAATTGCTTCTGTCCCAGAAAAAATATAATCTGTAAATGGCTAATACATTATTATCGTATTATGCAAACACAAAGGCTTAATTTTTTTGACAACTGCAACTTTTTACTATTAGATTCAACAGAAAAATTACTCAGCCAAAATGCTATAAAAGTTTCTAAATGTTTATTTTCAATTTCTATACTTGGAATAGTGTTGCACAAAGGCACAGGACATCCCAGGATCTGCTCAGAATCTTTCCATGCATGACCCAGAAATGCAGGAGTTAATCACCTGATGGGGTGACCTTTAATCAAGTCAAGAGAGGCTGACAGCTGACAGACGAGGTCTTCAGACATGTCATACTTCTTTTCCGATAGTCTAATGGGACTGAGTAAAAATGACCCAGAGACATGGCCTAATTCAGAAATGTATTCTCCTCCCTGCGCAAAGGCTTAACTGTTTAAAACAAACCTTTATTTTTATTTAAGACTGGTTAGGAGTTGTAATATACCCCATTTTCCACTTTTTCCACAAAAAGTTGCCCAAGCTCTGAAGTATTCTCCTGAATCACATTTTATTCAAGAGTCCTATGCTTCCTGTGTGTCCCATTCTACAATTTACATAAATCTTCAACGTTTTTTATTCAATAGTCATTTCTCCATAATCCAGTGCCCTCATTAAAGAAAACCTACCACTTTTTCCAATGAGTAAGTAATAAACATATCAGGTACCAGCCACTACCAAACTTTGTATCTCATTCTTTAATCTATTTAAACATCCATTTTCTATTGACAAGGAGCATCACAATCTTCAATAGGTTTCTTCTTCATGTGATCTGCAATACTAGTAGCAAGCTTTTATTCAGGGCCATTTTTAAAAAAGGTAACACTTTCTCCCCAACCAAGGTTACTATGGACTTAACAATTAGTACAGAGTACAAAGCACACATTACTCAAAATGCTGTCTCAGAAATATTACAAACTATTACATGGCAGGAATCTGTGGAATGACAGCTACAAATGCCAAGGGTCTATTATACATTCATTTAATTATGGGTAGTTGGTTTACATTAGGGGTAATACTGTTGAGACTGAAAATAGGATTCTTTTGATTTAAGAACATTTGATTTCAAGCTAATAATGTGTACCTAATACTGTTAATATTAACACCTTCTATAACCACCAAAAGCATCGATTTACTTAAAAGTAGATTAACTGAAACATGGAAAGAAACATTCATGCCTGCTTAGTTCCAAAAATGTTTACTAAACATGTGTGATTTAGTAAAAGAACACTCTAGAACATCTAAATCCATTTAAAATATATGTACTGATCATCTACTACAGTCATACCTTTATGTGAGCCCTTTTATCAAACAACACAAAATCAAACCTCACATAGTTTAGGTGAATACCACTCACTGGTCAGGATCCTTCATTTCACTGTAAAATCATTACATATGCATACATATGCCAAATTGTGATCCAAAACGGCAGTGGATTAGGTGGATATTATACTCACCTCCTCCCAAAACTAAACTGTAATTACAACTGAAATACAGAACAATCAACCTGAATAATCAACTGAAGACTAGTTGAACAGTAGTCTTACAATCAAGGCTTTATAGAAGAAGCCACAGCAAGACTGATAGGAATGGTGGAGATGCAAAAATGGCTGGCCCCGCTCCCATGGGCTGCGGCAGAGATTTCAGAGGGATATCTCAGCTGCAAAGGCTCCCACTGAGGAGCTGGGGTTAACACCCCATGCCAGGATACCCAGCTCAGAGAAACAGAGTTGGGAAGAGGGGCCCATATAACATCTGGATGAAAATCACTGGGGATTCTGTCTGCCAGGGAGACATGAGTCTGCCAGCAACACAAATGCCCTCCTATAGGGCCTATACACAAAATCTCGTCTGCAGACACACACCTGGGTTCTGGGGGAGTGAAGGTGTAGCGGAATAAAGTTGTGTGAGGAAAGGCTGGGGTTTGCGCCTCTAGGGAGAGAGCTGATGGGACAGCAGTCAGGACCCCTGTGCTGAGTCACTCTCTGCACCACAGAGGTCATCTTCCTTAGGTGGAGCACTCCCATCCTTACAGCATCATCCTGGGGGAATGCAACAGCTCCCACCCTTTGGACTCCTTGTCACATCCTGCAGGGCTCATACCCTGCTGAGGATTCAGCTGCCTGTGTTGGGGTATATAGGTCTGGGCACACTCAGGGGAGGTTGATAGCTGAGAGAGGTGGCTTTGGAGCAAGGGCCATTCCACCCACTTTCCCATGAACCTGACTAGAGCATCTCTCCCTAACAAAGATCTGCTAACCCTACCCCCAAGGCTCCAGTTGGCCCAACCCTCTCTGCTGGTGGCCCCATCCTTCCAAGGACAGGGCAGAATCTCAGACAGACTGAGTTGTGTGGCTCTGGGGTGGGGACAACTCCTGCCTTCCCCCAAGCCTGACTGGCACCTCCCCCTACCGGGAAATCCATGAGTGCCACCCCACAATGCACAGTGGCACCGTACTGCTGAGATCAGTCTCCTGATAGAATCTTAAGTAGAGTAGGTTGTGTGACTCTAGGACAGGGACACAAGGTCCATTCCAGGAGCACCCAGATCAAGTGATCAAGAAGACTGTACCACTGGGTTCTATAGGGTACCTACTACATAAGGCCATGTTTCCAAAACTGGGAGTCATAGCAAACTGACTTAATACATAGAAACAAACACAAAGGGGCAGTCAAATGGGGAGACAAAGAAAAATGCCCCAAATGAAAGAACAGGAGAAATTTCCAGAAAAAGAACTAAATGAAATGGAGGCAAGCAACTTAACATCTAAGCATCTAAGATATAGATGTCAAATCAATGGTTATAAGGATGCTCAAGGAACTTAGAACTTTGACAAAGAGATAGCTAGTAGAAAAAGGACATAGAAACCATAAAAAAAGTCAGAAATAAAGAATACAATACAGTGGTACTTCAGTACTCATCGTTAATTCATTCTAGAACTCATGACTAGTGCTGAAACCAACAAGTACTGAATGGAATGAATGATGAAGCATTTTCTCTTGCAGGATTGTCGTGATTCATACAAGTTCTAGCAAGTATGACGAGTCCCAAGCAAGCACCCAGTGCTGAAACATTTTTGAATCATCAAAATGTGACGAGTGCCAGGTTTGATGAGTTCTGAAGTCAACTAGTACTAAAGTATGACTGTATCTGAAATAAATACACTAGAACAAATAAACAGTAGGTTGGATGAAGCAGAGGATCCACTAGTGCTTTGGAAGACAAAGTAGCCAAAAATAATCAAACAGAGAACCCACCTCTTATCCAAAAAGAAGTTAAAAAAATGAGGATAGTATAAGGAACCTTTAGGACAACAATGAAGCATAACAATATCTGCATCATAGGGGTATCAGAAAGAGGAGAAAGCAAGGGATCAAGAAACTACTTGAAAAGATAATGATGGAAAATTTCCCTAACCTAGTGAAACAAAAAGTCACAAAAGTTCAGGAATGGCAGAGTCCCAAACTATACTACAAGGCCATAGTAATTAAAACAGCATGGTACTGGCATAAAAACAAACATATAGATCAATGGAGCAGGACAGAGAGCCCAGAAATGAACCCACACCTTTATGGTTAATTAATATTTGACAAAGGAGGCAATAAAATACAATGGGATAAAGACAGTCTATTCAATAAATGGTGTTTGGAAAACTGGACTAATGTGTGCAAAAAAAATAATAAACCACACTACCTTCTTACACCATACACAAGAATAAATTCAAAATCAATTAAAGACTTAAATGTAAGACTCAAAACCATAAAAATCCCAGAAGAAAGCATAGGCAGTGAACTCTTGGACATTTCTCGTAGCAATACTTTTCTGGTATGTTTTCTCAGGCAAGGGAAAGAAAAGAAAAAATAAACAAATGGGACTACATTAAACTAAAAAGTTTTTGCAAAGCAAAAGAAACCATCAACCAAATGGAAAAAACAACCCAATGAATGGAAGAACTTATTCATCAATGATACATCTGATAAGAGGTTTTTAATATTCAAAACTGATAAAGAACTTATACAACACCAAAAAAAAAAACCACCCGTAAACAATTCAACTCAAAAAATGGGCAAAGGACCTGAACAGGCACTTTTCCAAAGTGGACACAGATGGCCAAAAGACATATGAAAAGATGCTTAACATTACTATAATCACAGAAATTCAAACTGAAAACCCCATGAGGTATCACCTCACATCTGTCAGAATGGCTATCATCAATAAATCAACAAACAACAAGTGCTGGTGAGGATGCAGAGAAAACGGAACCCTAGTGCACTGTTGGTGGGAATGCAGACTGGTGCAGCCACTGCGGAAAACAGTATGGAGTTACCTCAAAAAATTAAAAATGGAACTGCCTTATGACCCAGCGATTCCACTTCTGGGAATATATCTGAAGAAACCCCAGCCACTGACTTGAAAGAATATATGTACCCCTATGTTCATTGTAGCATTATTTGCAATAACCAAGATTTGGAAGTAGCTCCAGTCCCCATTCACATAGATGAGTGGGAAAAAAGCTGTGGTACATTTACACAATGAAATATGACTAGGCTGTAAAAAAGAAGGAAATCTTACCTTTTGCAACACCATGGATGTACCTGGAGAGTATTATGCTAAGTGAAGTAAGTCAGTCAGAGAAAGACAAATAGCATATGATTTCACTTACATGTGCAATCTAATAAACAAAGAAAATAGGAACAGGCTTACAGATACAGAAAACAGAATGACAGACTGTTAGAAGGCAGGGGGCTTGGGGGCTGAGTGAAAAGGAAAGGGGGGTGGGAGGAGGTAGAAGGGGGTAAAGGGGGGATAAATGGTGGCAGAAGATTTGATTCGGGGTGGTGAACACACAATACAGAGATGATGTATTATAGAATTGTACACCTGAAACCTATATATATTTTATTAGCCAATGTCACCTCAATAAATTCAATAAAAATAAAACATACACATACAATATATATCTAGGCATATATATATATGCCTAAGATACAAAAGGTTATGCTGTAAAAAGCAAGCCTGCTCTGTATTTAGAGTTCAGGTAACTTTAGGGAAGAATAATGCCTAAACAATTTTATTCTGATCTGCCATGTGTGTGTTTTATTTGGATATGATTTTCAAAAGCAAATAAAATTTCCGAATAATCTGGAAAACCTTAATACAGACCAACAGCTAGATAATTATTAGGAATTATTGTTAATTTGGTTGAGATAATAGTATTGTGGGGTTGAATTAAACAAGAAAGACTTTATGTGCTATAAGTACATACACAAGCATTTACAGATAAAATATATCATTTAAAAAATATGCTACAGCATAAAATAAAGGAAGGTAAAAATAAAAGAAAACAAAGGAGACAGGGAAATGGAAAGATGAAAAATGAATAGCAACATATGAGTAATGGGTATCAAGAGGTTTATGGTGCTACTTTTCCTTTTTTCAGTGTTTGAAAATGCCATTAATAAAGAGTTTAATAATAATACTGGCTTTCATGAAGCTTATCATGTCTACAGTATTCTCAGCACCATTTAGAACTAACAATAACAGAGACAAAAGTGATCTAATTTGAATGAGTTTTTTATTTATACAAAAAAGTCATTATAGAAATGTTAAACTATAAAACAACTTTAATATTGAAACTGGAACATTTAAAGAGGAAACATAAAGGGCAGGTTACATTTGTTCTTCAGCTTAAGAATCAAATATCTATAAGCAAAGTTTGCTGAAATAATGTAACACATACCTTCCATAATATGACCACATTCAAATCCACCTCACTGCATTTCTGAATTAATCTCACAGCATCCTCTATTGACTGTTTTTCTGTATGCACTGACGGCTGGGCTTGCGATTTCCTTAGTTCAGAAGATAAACTTCGGTAAAAGAAATCTGCACATGGACTTGCTGAACTTATTATCTGTTAAAAGAAAAATCATTTATCTATATAATTGTTTTCCATTAAATACATCTTGCCAAATTTGTATTTCTATAACTTACACAAAGGCTTACTCAGTAATTTCTTGTCAATTTGTTGAATATAGGGGGGCCACATTAAGACTTGAACACCTAAAATATCTCATACAAATTACACTGAATCTTAAAGATGTTACTTCAAAGTAATCTACAATGCTGTGACATTAGGTCTGACCTTTCAAGCATCCAGGGAGGATGAATGGGTAGCTCTAAGAAAATGAATAAAAAGATAAATTGTAGAAAAGTAATTTTTTTATTATTAAAATAACAGAAGTATTTCTCATTCAAATACTTAGAATACTGGGGCAATATCCAATCAAGCAGAATGCATACAGAGTCACTGGTATTAATTTGGCTTTTATACTTCACGGGAGAGTATGAGAAAAGAATTTTAAATGGGCTCAGAACTATGGGATTTCACTTAATTAAGGGAATATTGTAGTTCATTGTAAAATCTCTTATTATGATTTCCTGAATTATATGCTACATTATGTAGATGTTATGCTTTGAGTTAATTAATTATTAATAAATATATACATTTTCCCCATTAGGAGTAATTTTTTCCCTACAGTTTTCTCATTTATCTGTATTGCTTGGTAAGTTTTATTTACTCAAGCAGATTCATCAAAAGGGAAAAATGCCTTTGCTTCTGTCTTCAATTCTCCTATACACAAGTATTTAGCAACAAATACAATAACAATTACAACCTGAACATAATTTAAGGGTCCTGATGATGTTTCTAGGGATGTCAAATTTAGAAATGAAATTAACAAAACAAATGAAATCCTGAAAGCTAAATTCAAATCTTCAGGAAGGACAGTATCTATAAAAGTCATACTTGTTTTAGAATTATTGGACTTTTGGTGCTCTGAGCTATTTCTGAATAGCTTCTCCAAAATATCAAAAGACAGTCACAAAGGTTAAGTACATGAAGGCAAATGATAACCAGGAATACAAAAGTATAAGGATGTTTGAAATTATCAAAAAAAAGAACAAAAGGAAGAAATAATAACAATAATAGTGCATAACTACATGGAATTTTATACCCTTGGTTCAGTTTTTCCCTTAGCAGATTCCCAGATCACCTCTTCAGATTATCTGTAGGGCTAGTAGAAAATGCAAATTCCCATTCTACACTCAAGATGTAATGAATCAGGTTTTGCACATTTTTGCAAGTTTGAAAACCACTGCTCTAGGGGATTCTTATAAACAATGAAGTTGAGACCATCACTGCTCTAGAGAGTAATACATTTAATACCATAAAATAGCTTATTACTTGAGTCTCAAAACCATGTATTATATAGGTCTCAAAACCATATAATATACCAAAATTCAAAGGATTATCACCTATATGTTCCACTGTGACCACTTTCTCTGACAGTTTACTTCATATAACACTGTTTCTTTTTTTTAATCCCAAGGATTACACTTATTCCATGTGATCAAAAGGAAGTTAATTTTAATTAATTAATTAAAATGGTATAAATCTGTTTTTAAAAAAGATTTTGCTTATTTTTCAAGACAGGGAATGGAAGGGAGAAAGAGAGGGAGAGAAACATCAATGTGTGGTTTCTTCCTGTTCACCCCCTACAGGGGACCTGGCCCGCAACCCAGGCCTGTGTCCTGACTGGGAATTGAACCAGTGACCCTTTGGTTTGCAGGCCAGCACTCAATCCACTGAGCCACACCAGCCAGGGCAAAATGGTATAAATCTATATATCATTTTTGATCTGTTTTTAGGCATGAAGTTAAGTGTCAAAACCCAACAAACTTCACCCATCAAATAATCTGGGGATTACTAAAGCAATAGTTTTGCCAAAATAGGCAGATTTCCAGAACTCTGACTTCTAAAATCAAATGCTACTGTACATGTTTGCATACCTGTTCATTTCCAAAGATGATATCTGCAAAGGTGTATTTTTCTGAGGACTGTGTGGCAACTAAAAAAAAACAAGGGGGGAAATAAACTAATCATATCACTGGCATGAAATATAAAATGACCATTCAGAAATGTTAAAATAAAATAAATTTACCTTCTTTTTCCTTACATCGTATTGCCTTGAAGCAAAACTTTCCCTTTTCCCTACTGCCAAGTTTGGCATCTAGAAAGAAAAGAGAAAATTTCAAAGCCCTTTCTTGGTTTATAACATGGTAAAAGCCACTAACTCATTATTCAGAATTCCTCAAACTGGAAAATAATGCATAATTACAAATAACCTTTAATGAAAAACATCTCTGCTTTCATCTCAATGAAGTAAATCTAACTCTGCTCTTAAAAAGGATAAAATTAAATGTTCTTGAAACACATGTTCATATGTGTCTGTGTACATGTGTATGTACCTATCGATTTGACAATACAGAAAAACAGGAAGTATGAAACATAACAACTTGGAGGCACAGTCCCGCCACTCTACCATTTCTTCATTTCTTTTCAGTATTTCTTCGTAATATACATGATTTATCCACTACTGTTCTATGCATATACTTTGCTATGATGTATCTTTCCACCACTGTAAACACCTCTAAAATGCTAATATATTTTAACGACCACAAAATAGTCTTAACTGCAGCTAAATTTACATTAAAGCCACACTGAATTTTGCCCTAGTAAGCACAATCTTGCAATAAACTGCTCTGACAACATGGATTTTCCCATATTGTAAGTTAATTCCTTTGGATAAATTCCAAAAATAAGAATAACTATGAGGCTAAGGGTTCTTTAAACATCTTTATATCTTTTGAATATATATCACACAATACTTTTCCAGAAAGAGCAAATATCATTTTCCTAGTTTCACTCTACATTACTAGATAATCTCATTACTGGCAAGATAATAAACTGGTAGAAATATTCTAGAAAATAATTTGTCAATATATATCACAAGTATGCACATTCTTTTTTTAAATGTTATATAGGTATAGGAAATACACAGAAAAGCCCATCAGTACATAGGTATGGTTATTCACAAAAAAACCAGCTTTCCAATGGCAAAGGAAACAAAGAAAAACTTCCATTTTTTTAGTCTGTATGTTCCTGTACTGCTTGAAATTTTGAAAGGGATCATGTATTCAGGCACCAATTTTACAAATGAATAAAAAAGAAAAAATGCAAATAGGAAGGTGTGGAAGGGAACAAAAAAATGGAAAAGAATCAATTAAAATACGTAATTTGATTTATAGTCACATCAACTAATGAAGGCACAATTTAATACTTAATAATGTTAATTATAAGAAAGGCACCCACAATCTTAGATTATGGTACTACTCTGAAAAAAATATCAAGCAATGAAGGTATGTCAGAATTTACCATAAAGAGAAAAAGACACAAACCTTTGTTTTCGGAGAGATTTACAGATTTCTGTAACCTCCAGTGTTTGCTACTACTTGATACTTGTACTATATGAAATTCCTTAACACCTGCTTCACTCTATGAAAAATAAATGAAAGAATCATTGAGGATTTAGGAGTATTAACAGAGTATTCCAACGAAAACAATATTCACACTGGTACCAAAGTCAATATCGATTAACATAAGATGAAAATTTCATTTTAAAGTAAATAAACAATATACATTTCACGAAGTTGAAGTTACTTAAATTCCCTTTTTAATATCCTTAGAGAAGCCAACATTTCATCTAAGAAATAAGTTTGGCCCTGGCCAGCATGGCTCAGTTGGTTAGAGCATCATCCATAGACCAAAAGGTCACAGATTCGATCCCTGGTCGGAGCACAGGCAAGAGGGGGACCATTCAATGTTTCTGTCTCCCATTGATGTTTCTCTCTTTCACATGGATGTTTTTCTCTCTCTCCTGCCCTTTCTCTCTCTCTAAAAGCAATGAAAAAAATATCCTCAGGCAAGGGTTAAAAAATTAAGTAAGAAATATGTTTACAATGCATTCCTAGTGAAAAATTTTAAAGCACTAGAAATATTCAGTTATTAGATCTATCAAAATGAGTTACTGGTAGTGTTTAACAGATCAAAAATTATTTGTTGTCAATTTTTAATCAAAACATTATCATTTTCTTTTTATTTCTTCTGATTTTCTGACCTATCCCATTCCCATTAAGGCCAAAAAAAAAAAAAAAAAAAAACCCTCACAATACAGAATCCCAATACATGGCCAAATACACAGAATAAAGCTATTTAAACTGCATATAATTTTTTATTCTCCTGAATTAAGAGAAAATTTGAAATTAAAATTTTCTTACTCTTACAAATAATTATTTTTTGGGAAAGATCATCAAAGCATTAATGCATTAATCCTAAATATCTTAAAAAGAAGTAATCTTACATATCTATGAAACTAAAAACAAAGAACACTGTAGAATTAATAACATTTCAAATAAGTATCTGAACTGAATCAATCTGAAGCTAAGATTCTATTTTAATTATAAGATCACATTCCCTTCTTCAAGAATTTTTTTTATTTCAAATACATAAACAGGAATGGTAAAATGTTTGAAACACTTTATTTTTTTCAAGATTTTATTTATTTTATTTTTAGAGAGAGGGGAAGGAAAGATGAAAGAGTGGGAGAGAAACATCAATGTGTGGTTGCTTCTTGCATATCCCCTACTGGGGATCTGGTTGGCAACCCAGGTATGTGCCCTGACCGCGAATCAAATCAACCACCCTTTGGTTCACAGGCTGGCACTCAATCCACTGAGCCACACCAGCCAGGGCTGAAATGCTTTATATAAAGAATATGGTACTGTCAGAAATGTATGTGAAGGGTTACCAAATTAATACTGAATGCGAAATCCTCACAGAACTTCATAAATTTAATTACAGCAAGAGATTCTCACTGGTGAGACTAGAAAATACTTTATGAGGTTTCCTCTGGGTTGAATTACTGGTATGTGGGGCTATATATCATATGAATATGTGCCATATTTATGCCACCAGGTCCTTTTACTTAAAGGGATACTTAAAATTACAAAGCTAATACAAAATTAGGATGATTTCACACTCTATTCTACAAAAACCTTCATAAATTCCTAGCTTACACTGTATTGTGAACAAAGAAAAAATCCATTACTAAAACAAAAGAAATATTTCAAACAGAATTCAAAACAAAACTGACTTTTAAGCCAACTTACAGTATTGATATTTTCCACATCCACAAAGACTAGCATATTGCCTCCTCTGCCCTCCTCATCCTCAAGAGAATTACTTCTGCAGGCAGTGGCTCGTACACTCAAAGATCGGCTGGTACAAATAACTGCTGTGTGTCTTAATATTCTGTGACTGAAGAAATAAAGAACTGCAAATTTAATCTAAAAACCTTTCCCTGTGTTATGATTCTTTAATTCCAAATAAAGTTTTTAAAACCTCATCACTGTCAGCACCAAACAAACAAAAAGAATGCAATAAAGTAAAATTATCTAGTTGACTTAAGTTCAATTTCTTCTTCTCAATTTGGAAGGATACTATTAGTCTCCCTGACTCTAGGCACTTTCCCTGCTCATCAAACTCATCTGGATAGCATATGAAAATAATTTTCATGTAGTAATGTCCTGATTATGCCACTTCTCTGACAGTGGTTTCAAAGTAACTGAACATCTAACTAAGTAAACTCCAAACTTTCACCTGGCATTCAAGGCCCTCCACAATAAAACTTTACATTTCAAGGTTCATTCCCCTTTACTTCCTTTACATGTGTTTTATCTGTGGCCACACTAGCTCATTCAGGTTGGAAATCTTGTAAATCTTCATTTATATATACAGTTTAATGAAGACCCAGTATTCTCTTGCCTATTCCCCTTGATATGCAAATTCTGAAATCTTTACTTTCCTTGGAAGCTCATTTCACCTCTACTACATTCCACACAGTCTTTCCCAATTGCCTTGGCCAGAGCACTCTCTTCCATCTTGAGGAAAATTAGCATTTACTAAGGATGTAAAATGTACTTACACTTACAAATACTATTTAATTTCTCTAAAAACATAATACAATTACTTCTAGTTAATTTTGTAAAAATGACAAGGGCATTATCACAACTAAAATATTCCACTATGTAATATAATAGCCTATGGTCCTTGTGAGAGCCAGTTAGGTTTGATTTCTTCAGTGATCCCCATTATAACACCACTCTGCTCATCTGTTCAGCAAATACATGTACATTTTTTTCACACATTCTCGTGGGGCAGAGGAGGGGCAGGGGCAAGGGCATTAGTATAGAAAGAAAGGTAAAATTATTTTCTTAAAACAGGATGACTGTAGACAGGTTGTCTTCATATACAAGGTGAATTTCATTATCATATGGTAACTCTGTCCAGAACAACTAGTTGTATGAAAGAATCATGAAGTTTATAGATAGAGAAGCCACTAAAAACGATTATTGTAGCTTTTTTCCATTTCTAGCCTCTTAGAACTTACAGCTAGCTATATTAGGAACAACCTCAAATATAAACGTCATACAAAATTGGAGTAATTTCTTAATGAACAGTGAATGACATGTTAACAAATACCAACGTTTATTTGAATTTGTGCACATGTATTAAATGTGGAGGTTACATTTTTTAAAAAGTTTTACAATACTCACCGTACTTTAGGCTGCTTTTTAACACCTTCATAGTAAAACAGAAAGTTAATTTCATGGACACCTTCTTCATCAGGCCCACGTAACCACATCGGTAGCTGAACTGAAGCTCCAGGTAGAAGAACAGTGTCAGGAAGGGGAACAGGAATCACCTCTGGGTGACTTCCTGTGCCAATGCCAAAGTCTGTAGAAGAAGCTGATGATGTGAGTGCTGTACACACAGAGGTAGAATCTGTCACAACAGTCTTGTAAGCACTACAGTTCTCAGAAGCTGAGGGACTTAGTGGTGTTAGAATAGCCGTGTTACCACCAAAAGTAAAGAACTCTGGATGTTTACAAACAACCTTCAATCCGGTAAGAGGACATTTGCTGACATTGACAAATTCTACATACGCTTTTCGGATTTCTCCACAGAGGAGCCCTGTAGGAAAATGTATAAAGAACACCTGCATTGGAGGGAAAAAATATTATTATATTGTCTGTTAAAAATTCCAACCGCCTAATGAATGACACTTTAAGATGTTGTATTCTTTACTAAAGGTGTGCAAATATTTTTATTAATTCTCTTTGATATTTCCCTGAATATGTGGCAATTTACAACTCCATTTAAGAAAAGAGGATGAGAGAGAAATCTATGTTTCTCAGTCACAGATTTCAGAGTTATGAATTAAAGGTAAAATGTCAGTAACAAGAGAGTTACTGGCAAAACTTTTATAACTGTGTGGATTATGGACAAAAGAAGTCACAAGTAATTCAACATGGTTATATGAATAATCATCAGTCAAAAGTCCTTATCAATGTCAACTTGAAAAGTAGCTCAACTATTTATTTATACACCATTAAAATGAAAAAACACACTATAGGTCTTAAAGGGAAGAACACGCACCCATCATTTGATATCCAAAATCTGAAAACCCCCAAAGCTCCAAAGAACCTTAAGCTTTCAGTAACTCATGTGGAAACAAAAGCTGACTCAATTAATGAGGACTTCTTATAGCCTTTCCCATTTAGTGTGATATTCATATGGTTCACAGCTCCTCTGGGATTGCAGCCATAAGTTCGTTAGAACATTTTTGCTCATACTGTTTATATCTTTCCATCTTTAGAAGTTGTCGGTGTAGTTCTCACACTTATACTTAAGGATCCTTTACATGCAAATACCTTACTGGGTGATTTTGTTAGTCCATATGTCTGCCTCTTTAGTATTGGTCCACAATTCCTCATTTGAAATCCTGAGGCCAGATGTGTTTTGGAAGTCACCTTTTGTCTTAATTGTTAGAAACTGTGTGTGTATATTCGTATTTATGCCTACAGTGTTATGTAACTCTGTTGGGTTTGTTTTGATAAATACATAATGGAGAGATTATTTCACCAGACACTATAGATGGGTAACTTCTTTCACTACTCCCTTAAACTCTTCAAATTCCATAAAATATCTGACATAAGATATTAGGAATAGAAATATTCTGTAACTGTTTTTAAAAAATCAATATTAATGTCTATCACTGTTTATTCAAACATAATAAAAGGTCTCTTAACTAACCACCATGACATGTTTGAAAGTAGTGAGTGATGTTTAGAGAATTGAACATTATTTCATAGGCTTGAAGCTTTCTACTATGTCTGCTTTCCACTCCTTTTTAGGTCCTTATTTGTTTCCAAACCTATTAAACAAAATAAGTATTATATAAACTGCTTCCATCTATACCTGAAAGTATCATTTTTCTCTGTAGATAAAATCTAGACATATATTGTACTGAAGACTATTTAACAATTATCTTTAGATTCCCACTCTGAAGCAACCAAAACTGGAAATTTAAAATGACAACTTATGAATGTGGCTGAATAAATGAAAAACAAAATGAAACTTATTAGAAAACCTATACCAACACAAACAATACATAGCAAAAGGCTCTGACCTAAATCCACTCCCCTCAAAATTGTGAATAAATGTATATTTGTATGTTTTCAATTACGGTAAAATATTTAGCATATAGATCTATTGTTTTTTTTTTAATCAACCAAACACCAGTTGTTATTATGTGGAATAAGATGTCCTCTGCTAAAATACCCTCTTCAAGGAAAACTGCATCTATATCAATTAAATTTTTAAAAAACTACTATGGTACATAAGAGAAAAAGTATAGAACCACCAGTATCAAAACCAAGATGAATATAAATTTAAAGACTGTTGAGTTCAACAGAATTTAAAATGAAACATCATCTAATTCAACCTTCTCATTTTATAAATGAAGAAAATTCCTAAGGTCAGTTAATTAGAGATGCGACTTAGGCAGAAGCCTAAAAGTAAAACTCTATCTGTAACAACAAACCATCTGAGAAGCACTGCATTTAAAAACCATTTGTACATTTAATAATCATAACTGCAGAACATTTAATTGATATGATATAATAACAGTTATAATGTAGCAGAATCAATAAAAACTGAGTATTTTGCCATGCTTCACTGACTGATCTCAACTTTAATCAGATGACAGAATCTTTCCCTTTGAAAGTAAGCTCTAGCAAATTCTTATGTGTATAATTCCAAGCAAAATTTGTTATTAGTGACTTCTAAACTAGAAAGGGTGAATAACCCTAAAATAATATTTGGATTCCAATTAATTTCAATCCATTTTCAGCCCTAGAACTCCTACCTATAGTAATGCAATCCTACTAAAAATCCAATACATTACTGTGGGACTTTGACAGGCTTGGACAATAATGGCACAAGTATAAGAAAAAGAAAAGATTCTGAGAAGGACTGAGCTTGCTGGATTAAAAAAAAAAAAGATGATAAAGCAAGAGTATGGTAATGACACAGAAAGGGATGAGAGAACAGCACCGAGTAGAACAGGTATCACCCAAAACAAAAATAAAGCTAAACTAAACTAAACAGGGTATGGGTACTTTCAGAATATTAGTATATTAGAAAGAAGGTATAATTAATGGTAACAGACTAGAAACAAACTTTGATTCCTACCCCTTAACATTCAGAAGATTATATTTCCTTGAATTAAAATTAAAAAATAAACATTAGAAAATAAAACTGTGTAAGTTTTGACTAGGGAAGTCTGTGTAAGTAATAATAAAACTTAGAAGCAACAAAGTAAGACTCTCAGATATGACTTTTTATATGTTAAAAACCTTAACATAGTGAAAGACACCAAATTAAAGTTAAAATACCTGCAAAACAGGAATCAGTAAACACTGGCACTGAAGTCAGTCTGTAAGTCTTTTATTTGTCCTACACAACTCTAAACGCAGCATAATCAAGCAAGTGTAAAACTTGGGAAGAATATATACAGCTCAGCAATATCCTACCCTCAATACACACACATCAGCATTTTCATGAGTATGGTACCTATACCACCACTATTGGTATAGAATTAGTACCGAGAAAAACCATCCAATGAGAAAAGGGAAATAACAGCCAACTAAAAGGCTATCAATAAGCAATTTATATGGACATATGGAAGAAAAAAAAATCATGAATAAAAAAATGAAAACTGATCAACCTTGTGTTATCAGAGAAATGAAAATAAAGGCAATGTCATTTTTCACCAATTTGCAAAGTTAAAAAACAAAATAAAAACACCCTGAAATACCCAGTATTGCACAGATAAGAGGCAATGTGCATTCCCACTCTGAAGTACAAATTACTATAGCCTTGCTGAAGGTAATTTTGTAGTATATTGTAAAATTTTTAAATTATATACTCTATGACTCAGCAATTCAATCCCTAAAGTTTTATCTAAACTAGAACATGGATAAAATATATACATATAATGATGATTACTGAGAAAAACTGTCAGTCATGATGAAAACTAGAACTGCACCCATCAATAGATAAATGGTTCAAATACATTACAAGGTAAATAATGAGTAGCACATCTAGCTGTAAAAAAAAAGAGTTTCTACTAAATGGAAACATTTATGTTGTGAAAGACAAAAAGCAAGTCACAGGATAAAATGTTAAGTATGATTCTATTTATAATTACTAAAACTATATGTAAGTAAACAATGAAAAGTCTGAAAAGAGAAACAATAATTTGGTATCGCTGGCACTTTTTGAAGCTAAATGGCTAAGTTTATAACTCCCCTTGTTGGGAAAACTTAAGGATGCAGGAAGAAGGACCGCCCTCCAGTGTCCATGCTTATATTTCATAACTCTGCCTTTGGTCTGCCTCTCAGGTAGACCCCTGATCCAAAGTAAGCCAGAATTTTCTTCCAGAAACTTGAAATTTGTCTTAAAGTGCCACAAAAACTGGAAGTTGTAAGACTAAGGTCATATCAAAAGCAATTATCTTTAAAAGTTTACAAACATTTATGCTACATTCCCTGGAGCTGCTGAGTCCTTATTTTTCTTTGAGACTTATTATTTTAATATTATTATAATATTTTAGTTGCCATGAGATATTCCAATATCCTTCAACTAAGTAATATATTTCTCTTTTCTGGCTTCCGCAAACTAGCCATCAGCTTGTCTTCTACAACTAAAAGACCTTGAATTCATATGGCATGAAAGTAGGAAAGGGGTGGGATACAAAGAAGGGGAAGGAAAGACTGCTTTTTGTTGATATACTTATCTATATTGCTTTATTTTTTACAGCATTAATTCCCACATCATTTTTATACTCTACCAAAAGGAAAAAAAGCCACTGATTTTAACAACAAAACTGTTCTTTAAGAAGTGTTTTGCCAATTTCCATTTATATTTCAAGGGTCATGTTTTATAAGCAGGCTATGACTTAATGCCAAGTTGCACGATTACCTTAGCTTTGTGAATTAGAGTTAATGCTAGCTTAATAATTTTAAAGTACAGTACAATGTAATGTCAATAGCCTAAAGTCTAAAATTAATTTATTCTAAGTATCATATGAACTTATAAATTATTAAACCCATAAAATTTTAAAAAGTGAAATACCTCCAACAGTGGCATTTCCTCAGTGATTATGGGATCTAATCTTCGATCAGGACCATATTTAATAGATGTTTTCTCTTCTTTTGTGTTGTTAAGTCGAGGACCTTGAATTTCTAAATCTTGTCTCCCTCTGACTGACATACTCAAGGAATGTTTTCCTGAAATAATAAACAATCAATGCCCTAACAGAACTTGGTATGCTAACTGATATCAATTTAGCCTGATAATATGAATACTATAAGTTTCAGATTATTTATAGAAAAATTCTAGACTAGTATTTATTAGCATCATTAATCAGAGAATTATGCATATTTTCCTTTCATGTTTAAATACACACATTTATGCTGCTTAATTTCTCATTTTATTAGGGTTTATTTTCTTTGCAGAAAGACTACTACTATATCAAAAGACTACTACTGGTAGTCTTTCACCACTATAAAAGATACCAATTTTAGGTTTCGTAAGTTTTTTGAAACCTATATTTAACCATAATGGCTATTAACCAAAAAGATCTATCTAAGAGAACAGCTGTGTTGGGACCAACAACACAGGCTATGAAAAAAGATCTATTTTCAAAGGAAAAAAAATCCAAAATATTAAACAGACTAACAGTTCACTTTTATTCATATTCAAATATAATATTCTAATATATAGGTTGATAGTAATAATATATACTAGTATTTCTGGATAACAGCTTTTCACTTTTACTCATATTCAAATATATGTATTATAAAAATATACACTGATAGTAAATATATACTAATATTTCCGGGTAACTACATCTTCTCAATAGATTGCACAAAGAAAATTAAAGTCATTTAATATTAATGTGTGATTTCCCCCAAAAGCTTTCAGTGTATGCGTGAAAAAAGAAATCGAAGGTACACAACTGTCTTTCCTGCAGGACTACTCAGAGCCTTTAATGTTCAGATGGTCACTGTGATATTCCCAGACCAGACTTACAAGATGGCATTTCCTACTTTGTTTGATCCAGATCCCTGTTAGCATTTTACAAAATAATGAACTACACTGAATCACGAAAATTCTGCTTATGGGATGCAACTTATTTTAATAGTTAATTCAGGGTTTGCTCCCACTAACATCCTAAAATAACATAAATTTTTATACTAAATATATTTAATACTTTAAATAAAATAATGATCTATATTTTATTGACAACCATAACTTCCATATTAGGTTAAGACCCTAGGTATGAACAAGTGGTAAAGGAAAGGATCTTCAAAAAGTACTTAACACCCAGTCAACTTACTTAAAATATATAATAAATTAGCAAGATTATAAATGTTACTTGTCTGTTGCTTGTCAACCAAGAATTACAAATATAGTACTAAAATGCAGAATACCATACTCAACTTCAGTGTAAACTTTTTGTTTTTAATTTTTGAAATCTTATGGAGTCAATTCTACTTGTTTGCTTCAAAAAAAAATTTTGTATTGAATCATCCTTGATATACAGGCAAGCAGAAATACTGAACCGAAGATTAAAAGGACCAATAAACTTTTCAAGAGTTCCCAAAAGATTCCCCAAAAGTAATAATCAGCTTTTATAAACCTAAATTCAAGTCTGTCAAGACTATAAATTTGTTAAAAAATAAATTTAAAAAGAAAGCTACTAAAATAAAGGGCTGGAAGTAAGGGATTTCATGGTAAATTGCCTGGTATCTTGTCACCTAAAACTCAGATAACTAATATAAATTATAAGATAATATTAGATTTAGAAGGGTTCCCAGAATTTAAAGGGAAAAAAGTAAACTATGTTAAATATGTATCTTGTAGTTTTACTCTTACAAAAATTGTAAAACATATCATTGAGGCACCAAAAATATCATCTTCACGCTAAAATACTATTCTCTTCACAGGATAGATTACAGAATTTAAGATGTTTAATAGCCAATGTCATTTGCTCTACGTTTTCTAAAAAAGACAGTATTCAAAAATAGAATATGCTAAGATGGTTTTTATATTGGCTACAGAAATCGCAATCATTAGAATATATTTGATTAGACTTTACTAAAATTGGATCACTAACAGAAAAGAAATATACATAGGGTACAAACTAAGAATTATAAAAAAAATACATTAGAAGGGAATAAAGTTGTTTATTTTTAAAGCAACAGCAGAGTTTAAAATAATCCAAATTATTCATTGTTCCAGGTACATTAAATCTATTTAAAAAATACCTCATTTTCATTCATTTTATTCTATGGAGATTGAATTAAGTATTAGTTTTCTAATTATTCAGGAATGTTATAGCTTTACCTGTGTGACATCCAGGAAGAGCACCAATGCCATCTACTGTCATGGAGCCCTGAATAGTGCCAAGATTATAAACAACTCCCAGAATATGAAGCTCCCCTATGTGATGGGGAAAGAGCTTTAGTCTTGCCTGTGGAGATATTTAAGTCACTCTTATTATCTGTTTTCATAATATCTCAAATAATGTAATACCTAAATTCTGTAATGTTTGGAAATATAAACTCATGACTTAAAACTTTTAAATCATCAATTAATACCTCTTTATTGGAAAGCATTTTCTACAAAAGAAAGTCTCTAAATTCAACAGAGGCCTGGATCTTCATCAATACTTTTAATAAAAATCAAAATATTCTGGTCGACCAAGTATCATACTGACCCCAAGAAAAGCAGAAACTCTTTACCAGGCTCCTCAGGAAATTAACAAACCAACGACCACCGCAAACCTACTTTTCCCACCAATTTACTCCTGTGTAATTCCAGTATCCTAATCTTCCAAATTTTAGTGTTTAAGTAAACTAAGATATAAAACAAACTGAATAAACTGATTTTTAAAACGCTTTCATCTTACTTTTAGAAAGGCTTAAGACAGAAAAAAAATCAAACAATTACCACTTTAGATTCTTCACTATTAATTAAGAATTCTGAAATAACTTCAGTTCCAATCATTTCAGGTTCACTTGTTACCTAAAAAATGAATTATTTTGTAAAATATACATTCTAATGAATAAAGTATCAATTATAACATTCCTATATATCAATACTTACAAACAATAACAGTAATTATAGTTAGCATTTACTAGGTTCTTCATATGTCCTAAGCAAAATGCAGTTTATTTTTACAACTGCAGTAAAACCATGTAGTAGCAGCAAAAATGTCCATGTAACAATGGCCAAATGTCCATTTAATTTAATCTTGCAATAGGAGCAAATTTCTCCATCTATTATTTCAACCAGCCTCTTTTTCCAAATTGGCTAATTACACAGAGGAAGAGTATTGCAGCCTAAACAAGATATATAAAAGACTGGCGGCCCTGGACAGTGTGGCTCAGTTGGTTGGAGCATCATCTCATAGGCCTAAGGGTTTCGGGTTTGATTTCCAGTCAAGTACATGCCCAGGTTGCAGGTTCCACCCCACTGGGGCTCGTACCCCAGTGGGTGTGCCTAGGAGAAGAGAGCTGGTGGATATTTTTCTTTCTCTTCCCCTCTCTCTAAAAAAGCAATGAAAAAATGTCCTTGGGTGAGGATTAAAAAAAAAAAAAAGGATTAGTGGACACTAAGGTCTGTAGGTAGAGCAAAAAAGGCCTGTCTACTCCAAATCAATGACATCTGTAAGAAACTGTAGTCTGCTCATGCACCAAAGCAGAATCAACTGGCTCACTTGAAGTAAACCTGATCCTCATGACCACTGTTTGACTTTTACCATGAGATGAGTTATTTGACAAAAGAACTAAAGATCGCATTTCCCTAAATTCCAGTTCAGCATCTTAGTCCATGACTAGAAGAAACTCATGAAGAAATCCAGAGCTTTCAATTTATAGGAAAAAGTGTAACTTCATTATACACAAGAAAAATGTTCACTTAACTTTAATAAACATCCTATAAAATCTAATTATTAAACAGACTAATATACTTAAAAAGCTAATAGATTTTTTTAAAAAAAACTTTTCTATGAGTAAAATATTCATAGTGTTCTGATTTTTATTCCAGGTATCCATAAAACATTAGAAAAGTGACTGAGGTTGCTAAGAGTCAAGTCAAAATAGAGCCTGGTAAATCTCAGTATTTCAAAGTATTCACAATTGGTATAAATAATCACAAAATGTCTTCAGTTAAACAGCAAGACTTTAAGTAAGGCAATCTTTAAAAAAATCAAAATACTTCAAAAGAAAAGTTCTAATAGTTTAAAGTTAGTACAACAGACATCCTTCAAGTTCTCCCTTCATAAATAAGCACGAAAATGTTGGGATTTTTCCCAGTCCCAAAATAACTGTTACCACATTATTAAAGCACATAGCAAGGTAGTATAAAGAAGTAAAATTTATATAATAGATATTGGTGAATAAACTAGTAACTAGGCAAAAAATGTATTTCTGTTATACTCAGCTGGGTAACAATAATTCTTTGTTCAAGTCATTCCTGCTTCAAAAATAACACCTTTAATATATAAAGAATTTATCACAAACATGAATAAGAAAATAAATAAATAAATGTATATGAAGGCTATAAACAGATAATTCACAATAAAAAAGATATACACATACAAGAACTTCACTAGAAATAATACAATGAAAAATAAAATAGTAAGACGGTATTTTTTTAACCTATCAAAGAAACTTTCTTATGTAAATAAGAACACTTAATGTTTCAAAGATGAGATATCCAACCCTATATTCTGATTATGAGAAGCTACTTAGTATAATTTGAGAAGCCAATAAAATATTAAAGTATGTATTCCCTAAAATGTTCTAACTTCATGCCTAAGAATCTTTCTTACAGAAATAATCACAAAAAAAAACTATGCACCCAAATTTTCACCACTGAATGATTATGCGAGTAAATAACCATGATTATGAGGAAACTTCCAACATAATTGCCAACAGAGATAGACTAGCTTATAGATCATCCACATGATGAAATATTATGGAAAAATGAAATATTAAGACATTTTAAAATCAAGTATGTATATAAATCAACAGAGAATTAAAAATATACACAACATGAGAAAATACCATATATGAGGGAAAAATACAAATGGAAATGATTGGATATACAGCAAAGTGTTAAAATGGTTATTTCTAAACACTAAAAAGACAGCTGTATTTTTACTCCTTATGTTCTTCTGTATTTTTAATTTTAAACAATAAGCATACAACATACTTTTTATAACTAGGAAAAAAGCATAAAAAAGAGTAAGTACAGCTCACTAAACAGAAAAGTTAAAATGTTATTACAGCATCTATTGGGCTATCACTGAAACAGGCTTATTTACAAATACCTTTTAAAAACTTACTAGTTCTTTAAGTTCTTCATTATTCTTTTCAATGAAATCTTTAGGTTGAAACTTCCAGAGCAATGACAAATCAGTCAACAAAAGTGGAACCTTCAAAGGGTTTCTAAAAGCCACTTCTACTGTTATTGGTTCTATAAAAGAAATGCCTAAATTAATAACTTTAATAAACTCCACACTTCATCTTACACTGAATTCTCTAAACATATCTTGCCTTCATAGCTCTGAATTTCTGCTTAAACTACCCTTTACCAACTTGTAAATGTCTATTTATTCAGGATTCAGTCAGGATTCAGTTTTAAAACTACCTCCTCAAAAAAATCCCCCCAATTTCTCTGTACTAAAGAATGGCATTCTCTCTTTTGTATTCCAGTAGCACTGAGCATCTACCTGTATTAGAACCCCCACTGCTTTGTTTTGTAAATGTAGCTCACTAAATTTTGAATTCCTAATTTATTTTTGCATCCCCAGCTCCCAGTGACTTTGGGCACACAGAAAATTATCTTGAATCTATGGTAAATAAAATAAACAAACAAAAATCCACGTGTAAAAATTCAAGTATATCACCTTCTACAACTGCAAGTGGAAATCTTGAGTTATCTGAATAACTGTTCAAACAGTATTGCGTAGGATGGAAATTGGATGGAATTACTCCTTTGTTAACCAACGCCACAACTTGTTCCTCAAGTTCTCGCCACTGCTGGGAGGATTCATAGTCATATTCTTGATCAAGACTGACATGAGTAGCTGCTTGCTTTTCACCTAAAAAATGTGTCAAAATTAAATATGCATTTATTAATAATACCTGCCCTCAAATGAAACATTTTAAATAAAAACCTCAGTTATCCAAAGAAATACATGTATACACACACTCTTGCCTATTTCCAATTATATAAGAGAAAAATATGCTTTTATTAACCTCAGCCTAACTGGAATTCTGCTTATAATACTGATGCTCTTTTCCTTCCCACTCTGAAAGAATATATTTTCTCTAGTCTTCCACAAGTAATTTTATATATAATACTTCAAATATAAAAAAAGCATGGACCATAATATAAAAAAATAATTGCATATCAAAATTTAATGAAAGTCACCTTCTGTCATATAATCCCAAATTTTTTTTTGTAAGATAAATGTTATAGATAGAGTTGATGTGCTCCACTGTGGCACCTTCCCCAATCCTCCATCTCCACTGGCACCACTTCTTTCTGGAACTGCTACGAAGTTGAAGCATAGCATTCTCATCCACTTCTTTTTTAACTTTACCACATATGAGTATATACATAAACAATGCATAGAATTAGTTTGTATGTTTGAAATATATAAATGAAATTATATTTGATCATTCTTCAACTTTTATTGCTCAATATTATGTTGTATTATCTACGTTGAAACATGGAGAATTCATTCACTCGTGTCCTACAGCATGAACCTATTATATGAACACATCAAACTTTGTCAACTCATATGCTATTATTTCATTTTTTGCTATAAAAAACAATGCTGCTATACACATCCTGATAAATACTTTTTAAATAGAATATTAAATTAGTCAAGAAACCTATTAAGCTCAAGTATAAGACTGTTTAGAGTTACTTTAACATGCATCAACAGTCTTAATATATTTTTATTTTTAACCTAGTACTGTCATTCTAAGACTCAATCCTAAGGAAAAAACTTGTATTTTAAAAAGTCTTATAACAAGAATAACAGAATATTGGCAACTGTTCTCTACTTCTAAGTACATTTGAAAACTTCCATAATAAAAAATTAAGAAAACAAATTTTATACACAAAGATTTCTCCTACAACAGGATTTTATATATGCATGCACACATGTGCTTTTATATACATAGAAGACAGAAACAGTCCAACTGTATAACAAGCAAATGTGAAAATAAAGTACTTTGCATGCATTGAATGTTATATTTTACAGCTATTAAAAATGCTCATCAAGCCCTGGCTGTTGTAGCTCAGTGGAATGAGTGCAGGCCAACAAACCAAAGGGTCACTAGTTTGATTCCCAGTCAGGGCACATACCTGGGTTGCAGGCCAAGTCCCCAGCAAGGGGTGCATGAGAGGCAACCACACACTGATGTTTCTCTCCCTCTCTTTCTCTCTCCCTTCCCCTCTGTCTAAAAATAAATAAATAAAATCTTTTTTAAAAATGCTTATCAAGCCCTGGCCAGGTGGCTCAGTTGGTTGGAGCATCATCATGTACACCAAAAGGTTGTGGGTTCAATTCCCAGTCAGGGCACATACCTAGATTATAGGTTCAATCCCTGATTGGGGCATGTACAAGAGGCAACTGATTGATGTTTCTCTCTCATATCAATGTTTCTCTCTCTCACTACCTCTCTCAAAATCAATAAACACATCCTTGGGTAAGGATAAAAAAATGTTTATCTAGATTATACAATAACATGAGCATTCTTTCTTTTAAGAAAAGTAAAATTCAATTTATTCTAATGACTTGGTTTTTTTTTTAATTTTTATTGCTTACATTGTTATAGATTTCTGCATTTCCCCCAGCTTTGCCCATGTTCACCCAACCCTCAACCCCCTTCTCTCTGGCCATCACCACAATGTTTTTTTTGTCTATGGGTTATGCATATATATGTATGAGCATTTTTTAAATTACATGAGAAAAGCCATTATGCTATAGTTGTTTTGTTGTTAGTTTTTAGTTTTAAGGACAAGGAAAAACAGTACAATAGTGGTTACCTTCAGGTGACAGGAAGATAGGTGATATGGTATAGAAGTATTTATTTTTCAAATATTCCTTAACAATTACATATCATTTTTTAAACGGAGAAAGAAAAAACTTTAAAATAAGTATTCACTAGGTAACAAGACCAAAAACACGTTTACTAACCATCTGCTGGTCGTCTGTCATGGCCAAAGAAAACCCGTGTTGCTGAACTATTAATATATGGTAAGGGAAGCTGCGGTAAGGGACCATCTGGTGATAGCTGAGTTACATTCTAGGAGACATACAAAAGAAAAAAAAAGAATTTCTCAGAAAACTCCACTTTATTTATATTTGCTTTCTCATTTTTTAATATACAAGTAGTAAAAATATGTTAAGAAAAAATTACCAGTTTTACTAATACATCAGAGTCATAAAATTTTACAGCTGAGAAAAACTTTAGAGATTGTTTATTCTGGCCCAAGAAGTCTTCCTAAGGGTATTCAACCAGTTAGCTCTCTTTGGATATTAAACTTCTAAACATTATTTTGGTATGCATTTTACTTCCTGCAATTCTATCTTCCAAAATTCTAATCCACATGATTTCAAACTAATAAAGCATCAGGGCAGTTACTTTCTACAGGACAGAAATACAATACAGGAGTGGGCAAAAGTAGGTTTACAGTTGTTCATATGGAAAAATATATAATACAATAAGAAATAGTAATATAAGAAAATTAACTCACATATCACAACTGTAAAGCTACTCACTTTTCCCACCCCATATTCACTATTCATAGGACTTCACAGAAAAATGACAACTTCTAATTTTTCCCATAAAACAATGCTTTACATTTCCTATCCTGTCTCAGAAATGTTTTTCCTTAATTTTTCTGGGTTACACCATAATAATTTGTCTATTTCCTGCAGATCCATTGCTCCTCATCTTTCATAGGAAAAAGAGAGGAATGTGCTTTCCAAAGGATGGTAAGAGGACCCAATATACCGTTAAGATCAAATAGGATTAAAAAAACATAATAATGAAACAGTCCAGAAAGCATCTAATTTCTTTAAGATCTCAAGAATAGCCACAAATCAAGTATTTACTGGAATGTTAAAATTCTCTTTTAAATAACTGTGGAAGGGCGATGCAACTCAAATCTATGACTAACAATCCAAGCCCTCTTACATTTCATTATGACAGATAATTATATACAACCAAATAAAATCACTTTATTAGACACCTGCCAAACAGTACTAAGTTTTTGTTTTTGCTGAAAATAATGACTTAAATGTAATTTTATTATCTAATCCTGAAACTGTGTGTTCACCTTGTAAACATAAAGATATTCTCTGAGGAAGGCCCCTTGTTGAGCTGCAGATTGTTTACTTTCATTAATTAAAATATGCCTAAAAGCAGACACAGCATTGTCCAGTTGCCTAAGAGTATAGGATTGGCGCCCAATAGTGAAGTTAATGTGATCCTCTGCAAGAGACCAGCCTTTTCCTTTGTAAACTTGCATGGCTTGACAATAGCAGCGTAAAGCATGCTTTTTCTGTAAGAAAATAAACAAAACAAAGTATTACAATCTAAGCTTCCCTTGGCCTGAAAAATACACACTCATACACACACACACACACACACACACACACACACACACACACACACACAATCAAGTAACTAGCAACTGGTACTTCCAAGTCTAGAATAATAAGGAAAATGAAACTAACATTTTGGAAAACCTCTTAACAATAATTACTAAAAACCAAGAGGTCCTAGAGCAAGCAGCTGCTTTGTCCAAGGGCAAGAAGTCTAAAAGTCAGGAATAATAATGACTTCATGAAAAACCATCTGGGTTCCCAAAGCAGTAGCATATGGAGTCATGGTTTGGTTAGAGGCTCGTTAGCGTGCAAATGAGAACTATCTTATGAAGTCTCAATTTTGTTACAGTTATTTCTCTCTATACCACTGCACTGGGCCAAATGGAAATATTTCTTGTGCACTAAAACTGTACATGTAAGTAAACATATACACACACACATTTTAAAACTACTGTTTTGTTTGGTATTCTTTTCTTTTGCCCACTGCTGGCTCCATCCTGCCACATCCAAGAGCAGATATTTGGCGTTAATCATGTATCACTCCCCCTGCTAAACTCAGACAACTTCCGTCCTAAAAATGAAATTTAGTACAGAGGAAGAGGCCTCCCTCCACTAAACCTTTTGCTTCAGAGTATACCCTTCTACCCACTTCCCTGTCCTGGGGAAGATTACAAACTTTGTACCATATATAATCAGAACTGTTTTTTTAACAAATGTTTTCTTGATAAAGAGAGAATGAAAGCAAATAAAAATCATCTACCACTTGACAGCATGCAGTAAGAAGAATACAGTCTCTCTTTTGTGATATTCCTATACAGATACCCAATTTGAATCTCATCATGAGGAAACATCAGAAAACCTAAATTAAAGGACACTACACAATAATTGGCCTGTAATTTTTAAAAGTGTCAAGGTCACAAAAGTCAAAGGACCCTTCTTCTATAATACAAAGAATACGTATAGACCACTGTCAAAACCTGAATAATGTCTGACAGCAGTAATGTCTGAGGACTAAGTTCTTGACTTTTTTGTATTATGGTTATGCAGAAGAAAAGTTCTTGTTTCTAAGAGATAGGAAATATGCCCCAGTGTAATGGGCACTAGGTAGACAACTCTCAGATGGCTCAGGTAAACGAAAGTATTTGTAACTATTCCTGAAATTTAAGCCCGTTTCAAAACAATTGTTAAGTGACATTTCTTGGGGGGGAGGGCACCCCTAATTTCCATTTTGCATTTAGTAAAAGACCAAATACTAAATCTTAAAAACTGATACAGAGAAATAATCAAATGTGTATTAAGTGTTAAGTTCAAGCACACTTTTGACATTTCGTGGAAAATCATTTGAAGAGATTGGAAAGGCAACAAAGATCTAAAGTCTGCTGAACACAAACACAATCATTCTCCACAGCACTTTCCTAGTATTTTTTTTTTACTGATTTTAATATTTTACAATGCCGGTTCTATTTTTAAATGCCTTGTTCACATTCTTAATAAAAAAAAGGAACTTTAAAAAACTTCTGAGGACAAGAAAAACAACTCAGCATGAACTGTCAATCAAAAAAGACCGAGAGAAATGGCATTACTATCTAATCACCTCTGCCATCCTCTGTCATCCCTGTGAACACACACATCTGTTTTTAATGGCATTGTCACGAAAAGCTGGTACTTCTCAGAAACAACGGCCTAAGAAATGTGTGTGCTTTATGTGCCCTATCTGCCCAGGAAGATACTGTTCTTGACCAACTTCAGTAACACATGTATTTGCTTTTCCTACAGATCTGCATTTCAAGTCATACTTGCAGGTTTCTACATTCTGTTTGAGGAGACTTCTGGGATTGAAGTTTATGGATAGTGGTCACAAAACAGCAAAACCAGCTACCTTAAAATCATTTAACTCCATGAGACGACTACAATTAGAGATGATATTTAGGCCTGACAGCAAATGTATCTCAACCTACCACAAGTGTAGGATTTTAAACTTGTTATGTGTTTGCTACATGCCCTATAATTTCAAAAGGTAAATGTAAAACCAGCCATTTCCAGTTCCAATGACAAATCATCCTCACAAATGAAACCATTCACAAAAGATGTGGGAAAAGGATGACTTTTTAAAAATAAGACACAAAAGATCACTCCTAAATGGAGTATATAATTTTCTGTTTAAGCCAAGGAAACCATCTGTTTAATACATCTTGTAAATTTTGGAACAGAACACTGTATGCAAGACAAACAATGGGATTAACATGTTTCAGATGCATCTGCACTTACTCTGGAAAAGATCTGTTAAAAATGATAGCTTTTAATTTTTTTCCACTTTAGAGCTTGAGAAATTCTAACTCATGGAGTACATCAATTATTATAAAAATACATTTAATTTTATAAATATTTTACAGCTTATATTTAATATATAGCAAGTTCACATATTTTCTAACACAGCAGTTTCCAAAAATAGAAGGTGAAACTCAATCTTCAAATGCTGTTTTTTTAAAAATACAGCATTTTTACATGAACTTTCAAGTAATTTTTGAACACCTGTATTTCTTTGTACCTGTAATATATAAAGACACTAGCATGTTTTGGTTAGCACAGGCTTTGAAAAGTGTATGCCCTAAAAACTCATATTAACTACATTAAAAAAATACTAGCACTCCCCTACCAGTTAAAAAGCTCCCTTATAGAGAAGACCTTGTTGGTTTTATGGGTGTATGTTCAGCTCCTAGTACATACAATCCCTGAAAGATAGAAATGATTATTGAATCTACACTTCTATCTATATTTACAGTAAACCACCATCTCACTGCTGCTACCACTCTCTACATCCAGCAAAGCTCCAAGAAAGTTCTCTAAATTAATAAAGATCTCCAGGCCAACTGCCTCCAGACAAAGACAGAAGATTTCTACTCATTTAATATTTAGTAAATGCCTTCATAAAGCACTCTGAGAGACAACAGAAGACTAAAGCTGAAGTAGGGAGAGTTCAACCTCTACTACATAGTTAAAATTGCTTAAATGCATTCATTATATTAGGACCTTCACATATATGATTTGGTTTAACCTTACAAAAATTGGGGAAAAATTCTAAATTTTATAAATTAAAAAATTTAAATGGAAGCTCAGAGAAGTAACTTGACTAAAATCAAGGTGTAAGCATATTAAGCTTTAAACCCAGATTTGTCTAAATCCAACTCTCATGCCCTTACCCACATAAAATATAACACATTACCTTGAAACAAAATTTGCAACCATTTTTAGGATTAAGTCATAAAAAATTAACAAATGACATGCATTTATAAAATAAATAACAAATTATAACAAATAAAAATTAAAGCAAATTATTTTCTTTTTTTAAAAAAATGCACTCACCTGCCCTGCTTTACTAAACCGATGGCCTGCTAATATCATATGAAATGCATATTTTCTAACCATGGGACTCTTCATGTTTATAAAGCAATGTGCCGCCTGTTCCAAAAGAAGTGCACTTCGAAGATCAGAATCCTATTGAATGTTTAAAAAAAAAAGGTTAGTTTCAGAAAATTAGAAGTAAAAATATAACTGGTGGAAAACATTTACTTTCTTAAAATATATAACGTATTCAATGTTTAACTTAGAGTATCTGAGGGCAGAGATCAAGAAGTTCCAATCTTAATGATTCTTTCTTCCAATAAGCACACTTTAAAAAAAATCCTTCAAAAAAATTCTTTACCATGAAATATATGTATTTTTTTACTTTTCATAAAGCCAAATGTCTGGTTATGATATAAACCATGTAAAAAAGTCTCTGAGGAAATGTAATCCCTTTTCAAATGCCAAAAAAGTATATAAACAGAGAATTTAATACAGGTATACTGATTAAACATAAACCAGAAAACAGAGCCCAAAAAGAAAATAGAGTCACACCAATCTAATTTCTTCTGGAAACAGATCTGTGACATCCAATAGCATATTTCCATCCATCCAAGAAAAAAAGGAAAGATAAAAACAGAATGTGTGTAAATTATAAACTAATTTAATCTATTTTATTCTATATAAAGTTGCACTGTATTTGAAAGGCATTCTCAATTTTTGCTTTAATTCAAGTGAGCCAAATCGCTATTTCATTAAAAAGTCCAGAAGGCTTCCCATCCAAAGATTATCACCTGTTATTAGTATATTAATAAATGGTACAACTCAAATTATTGCTACCTCAACTGATTCTGACAACAATGTCTACAAAAAACACATACTGCATTTATATCCTCACCCACAAGGACAACCTTTCAACTGAAAGAGCTATCATTACTTTAAAAATAACTGAGAAAGTACTTAAGGTTGCTGATCAAGTATCAACAACCTTTTCACCAAAACTTTCTCTAGGTTTTTCAGCTATTCTCAAACTGAACTTACCATGCCCTTCCATGTGTTCTGCTGCCATTATTTTCCCCAGGGAAAGTTGAAAACAGAAAACATTGACTTTAAATGAAATAATTTCAACAGATTATAGTTACATCAAAAAGTGTTATAGATCATTATTATAACTATCTCTGTAGCAATCATAAAATATTAGAGTTGGAACAGATCTAAGGAAACACTCTAGAAAGCATTCAGTATAAATGGTAGATATTATCTATTTCAACTCCCTCATGACAGAAAGTAATAATCAGATAATTTTTCTGGTAACTAAGATCCAAAAGCTAATAAGTGGGAAAAACCAAGACTATACAATTAACAAGCAATTCTATAACAATTCATCAGATTTACTTGGGGGAACTAGGGAGCTTACATTTTGTTTTTAATTTTTTAAAGAACTGCTTTTATGAAGATTTTATTTACTTATTTTTAGAGAGAGGGGAAGGGAGGGAAGAAAAGAAGGAGAGAAACAACGATGCATAAGGGAAACATCAATTGGTTGCCTCCCACATGCCCTTCAATGCAGGACCTGGCCTGCAACCCAGGAATGTGCCCTGACCAGGAATCAAACCAATGACCTTTCAGTTTGCAGGACGATGCCCAACCCACTGAACCAGACCAGTCAGGGCAACATCTTTATTTATTTTTTAAAAAGTTAATACAGACATTTTCCCTTAAAGACTACATGCTTGAAGGGAAAAAAGTGAACATCTTTTTTTCCCATCCCAAGCTTCATCTGATTTGCCAGCTTAGTATATATTACATATCTATACATACATATGTATGTAGTATATGCATATATTATCATGAGTGCTTATGTTAGTTTTTTAAGAATACATCTACTTTTTAATGCATAAATGGTATCATACAAAGTAGTCTTTATTTTGCTTTTTAAACTTAGGATCATGGACATCTTTTCAAGACCTCTACATCTCTCATTTCTTTTAAAGCTATATGTATTCCATTATAAAATGTACCATAATTTCTACAGTCTCCAATTAATACAGCTTCAAGCTTTTGTAACTACAAAAAAAGTGCATCAATAAACATCCTTCTAAACACATCTGGGTAATTATAAAAATATTTTTATTAGACAAATTTCTGGAAGTAGAACTGCTGAGTAATGAAAGCTATGCACATGCTTCAAATTCTAATCAATACAGTCAAACTGCTACAGAAAAATACTACCAATAAATATTGTCATCAACAAAGAATACAATATATATATATTTTTCTACTGTACTCAGCCCAAGATCATTTTTTAAATCTTTACCTCTTCAATAAAGAAAAAAAAATTACTTTGTTTTTCAACATACATTTCTTTAATAGTAAGCCTGTTCATCTTTTATTATGTTTAAAAGTCTTTGTACTTTTTTTGTGAATTGCCTGTTTATACCCTTTTGTGAATGGGTTTTTGTGATTACATGTTTTATAAGGACTCTTTGTACACTTAACTGATATCAGGATTTTGTCATATATTTGCAAATATTATTACCCAGTTTTGATACGAAAAAGTTTATTCTTTAGTAGTCAAGCATACTATCTTTGCTTTTATGACTTCAGGATACTGCCATCAAACTAGGAAAAGATGTTACCATTGCTAGATTTTTAAAAAATGCTCCCCTGTATTTTCTTCTAGGTTTTTTTTTCAGATTTTGTTTCACATTATAATTAATCCAGCTATAATTATTGTGTTGGCCAAAAAGTTTGTTTGGTTTTTTTCTGTAAGATGGCTCTATTACTTCTTAGTTTTCTTTAACTTCATTTGATACAATTTTGTTAGATTGTATTTTGTCATATCAGTGTGCATTTAAAAATATTGGTGAATTTTATATAGCCATTTTAATATTAAAGATAGAAGACAATAAGCAACATTTTTGGCATATGATGCTTTATTATTTCCAGAAAGGTAAAAACGCAGTTGAAACACACAGAAAGATTTGTGCAGTGTATGGTGAAGGTGTTATGGACTCATCAAACGTTTCGAAAGTGGTTTGAGAAATTTTGTGCTGGAGATTTCTCGCTGGATGATGCTTCGCAGTCAGGTAAATGGGTTGAAGTTGACAGCGATCAAGTCACTAACTGAGAACAATCAATGTTATACTATGCAGAAGATAGCCAACATACTCAAATACCCAAATCAGTAAAGTTATTGTGAAAATGAAAAATGTGTCTTTTACCCTGGCCGGTGTGGATCAGTGGATTGAGTGCTGGCCCACGAACTAAAAGGTCACCGGTCAGATTCCCAGTCAGGGCAGAAGCCTGGGTGGGTTGCAGGCCAGGTCCCAATTAGGGGCCTGTGAGAGGTAACCAATCAATCTATCTCTTGCACATCAATGTTTCTCTCCCTTTCTGCCTCCTTTCCCCTCTCTCTAAAATAAACAAACAAATAAACAAAAATAAAATGTATCTTTTATATTACAAAAAACAACTAAGCAAACTTTTTGGCCAGTCCAATATATTTATCATGTAAAGAATAAGTCAGGAATCCAACCCCAAACAGTTAATTAGATGTCACAGTAGCATTCAGTGAATTACCTAACACATCTCACTAAATTAAATGACACCTAATCACATGTAGTATTTAAATTTTCATTCTATTACTTTACTCTGTCTATTCTTATCAGTGTAAACAGTTATAATTTCTATGGCCTTAGAATATATTTTAACATATAGAACAGGTACATCCTCCTAATTACTTCATTTTGGAATTTTATTTAGACTTCTCAATACAGTTTCACAATTTTTTTCTTTTAGTCCTGTAAATTTAAGTTTATTCCTAGCATGTGTGCACACATAACATACAAACACACACATAGCATAAATATATAAATATACAATATATTTTTAAATTGCCAATGAAGCTTCATTAAATTGCAGAACTCAGATGGGTAGCAATCCTGGACATTCCAATTAATATATAAGAAATATGCCATAGATATCTTTGATGGTGCGTACAATCCAGTTTAAGAACCATCACAGTAAACCCTCAGCATTCTCAAACTTAACACTGAAGAACTGACCAATTCAAGAGAGACCTGGAAGTCCATGGCACATATTAATTTAACTAAAGCACAATCTGACTCTTGCACTCAGTAAAGTGTTGTATGAGAAAGAATCAATTTGCAGATCTGAATACCATACATTTATATGTCATTGCAGCTTAGTTCTTTGTTAGTCCCTGTCTCTTATAGTGACAACTAAAGTAGAAAAAACATTGCTTTGAAACAACAAACAAAAAAAGCCCTGGGACTTCAGGTCAAGATAGAGGCACAGGTAAACATGGCTCGCCTCCTCATACAACCACATCAAAATTACAACTAAACTATAAAGTAGCCATCACTCAGACAAGTCAGAAATCAAGTAGAATGAAGTCATACCACTACAGGATTAAAGAAACTACATCCATTGAGAGTGGTAGGAGGGGCGGAGACATGGAGAGGCTGAACTGGCTGGTCCCACACCCATATGTTTTTGGATAAAAGTTCAGAAGGGATATCTTGGGAGTGAGGAGTCCCAGCCCCATACCAGATCCCCCAGCCCAGGGTCCCAGTGCCAGGAAGATAAGTTCCCATAACTTCTGGCTGCAAAAACCAGTGGGGATTGAGATGGGTAGAAGAAACTGCTGGACTCCCAAGAACCTCTTCAAGAGGTTCCTCTTCAAGAACCTACACATGGACTTACTCAGACTCACTCCCTCTGAGCTCCATCCAGCACTGGGGTAGCACCTTGAAAGGAACCAGAGGCATACAGGCAGGAACTGAAATGTCTGGCATCAAGGAGAGAGCTGGGGGACAGCTTTCCCCAGACAGAAAGGCAGGCAGAGGCCACTGTTTCTTTGCTTAACCTTCCCTCACAGGGTCACAGAGCCCACAGATAGGTGCCATTGTCTGACTCCCCTCTGGAGATTCCCAGAGGCTCTGCCCCACCCAAATGACGCCCACCCAAGATGTTAACAGTGACTTTTCCATAAGAATGGCTGGTGTTGGCTCATGCTTTGCAACTTCCTAAATCCTCTCAAACAAGCAATAGCTGACCTCATCTGCCTTCTCAAGCCCCCAACCCCTGTACATGGCCCCAGGACTGACACTAGCAGTAGCTAGCCTATGTTCACAGCTTGGCTTTGCCTGGGAACCTCCAAACCCAGCACAAGCAGCAGCCATCTGCAGATGGCTTTGTAGCTCATGCAGGGTGGCCCTAGTCAAAACACAGGTGAGGGTTGACTTTGGCCTGTACCACCCAGGAAATCCCACAGCCTGTGCACCAAGTGGAGAGCTACAGACAATGTCAGAGCACCACTACCAAGCCCCTGCACAGCTGATCCTACACAGAGGACAGAAGTTGGTGGTCAGTGGTCACAGCCAGTCCTTGCAGCTGACTGGTCTGGTTAAATCCCTCCCATTGACCTACCAACAGCAATCAAGGCTCAACTACAAGAGGATGTACTCATCCCACATGGATGGTATACCTCAAGTACTCAGCTTAGATGACAGGGGAGGCTGTGCCACTGGACCCTAAAGGACAGCTACTACATTAGGCCATGCTACCAAGACAGGAAGGCTGCCAAAATGAGGAGACAAAGATACAGCCCAAATTGAAGAACAGATCAAAACTCCAGAAAAAGAACTAAACAAAATGGAGATAAGCAATCTATTAGATACAGAGTTCAAAACCCTGGTTATAAGGGGGTTCAGGGAACTCAGGGAGGACCTCAACAGCATAAAAAAGACCCAGTTAGAAACAAAGGATACACTAATTAAAATAAAGAACAATTTACAGGGAAACAACAGTAGGGTTGATGAATCTGACAATCAAATCAATGATTTGGAACATAAGGAACCAATAAACAACCATGCAGAACAACAAGAAGAAAACAGAATCCAACAGAATGAGGATATGCAGCCTCTGGGACAATTTCAAGTATTCCAACATTCACATCACAGCAGTGTCAGAAGGAGAAGAGAAAGAGCAAGAAACTGAAAAATCTATTTGAAAAAATAATGAAAGAAAACTTCCCTAATTTGGTGAAGCAAATAGACATGCAAGTCCAAGAAGCACAAAGTCCCAGACAAGATAGATGCAAAGAGATCCACTCCAAGACACATTGTAATTAAAATGCCTAAGGTTAAAGATAAAGAGAGAATCTTAAAAGTACCAAGAGAAAAGCAGTCAGTTACCTATAAAGGAATTCCCATAAAACTGTCAGATGATTTCTCAAAATAAACTTTGCAGGACAGAAGGGATTGGCAAGAAATACTCAAAGTCATGAAAAGCAGGGACCTACAGCCAAGATTGCTCTACCCAGCACAGCTATCATTTAGATCGAAAGGCAGATAAAGAGCTTCCCAGACAAAAAAAAACTAAAGGAGTTCATCATCAGCAAACCACTATTATATGAAATGTTAAAGGGACTTATTTAAGAAAAAGAAGAAGATTAAAACTCTGGAAAATAAAATAGCAATAAATACATATCTATTGACAACTGAATCTAAATAACAAACTAAGCAAATGAGAAGAACAGAGACTAAATCATGGATACAGAGAGCATTTTGATGGTTGCCAGATGGGAAGAGGATGTGGAGGACGGGATAAAGAGGTGAGGGGATTAAGAAATACAAATAGGTAGTTATAAAAAAACCATGGGAATGTAAAGTACAGTACAGGAAATGGACTAGCCAAAGAACTTATACACATGACCCATGGACATGAACAAAGAATGTGGGTACTGCCTGAGGGAGTCCGGTGGTGCTAGATGGAGGGGGACCAAAAGGGGAAAAATTGGGACAACTGTAATATCATAATCAGTAAACTATAATTTTAAAAAAATAGAAAGAGAAAATACCATATAGAGGAACCTAATGTCACAGAAAAAGAAAAAAGAAAAAAAAGGCCCTGAAAAGAATGACAACTGCCATCAGTGCTGATGAAAGAATAATAAAAGAATTTCACAGTGATAGTTTTATCCAGAAAGCAGAGGCTATAAAGTTTTATTTTCTGGTAGTTCATATCTATGCTATGACAAATCTATTATATATACTCTATAAGGAACTAAGAAAAAACATGTGATACCACTTTACCAAGAACTCTAGCCTAAGAAGTTTGCCTACAACCAAGAGATAACTTTAACAAAAGCTGAAAAGGCAAACATTAACTTAAATTACGAGGATAAATATAGGAGGGGAAAATCATCTAAGCTAGAGGCTTCAATAAATACAGCTGATAAAGGCACCTGTTGCACAAACTTAACTAAATAAAATCTCAAGGGTGGCTATAAGATTTTTTTCTTTGCACAACTGTGAGATAAACAGGAATGGTATTATCAGCTGATCAATTTAAGATGAGAACAGTTTCCCCCAAGCTGAAGAAATTTATAAAAATGGCTTCTATTACTATACCTGAGAAACCGATTTAATATATTTAAAACGCAGTAACAAACAAAAAGCGCTATAAGACAAGAGTAAATGTTCAACACAGAAACACAGACACAAGTAGAGGAAAAGTATCATGTCTTAAACACCAAATTCAGACATACTATCCTATGTGGTGGTGAATGTGGCATGCTTTGTCATTACGGTGGGATTGCTCTGCCATGCTGAGAATCCCAGGGCATAACATAAGATCCACTTGCCCATAAACTTGCAGTCCAAAATACAAAGCCAAAGTACAAGTCTTTTCACCCAGGCCTCAGAGCTGTCTTTTGCTATAATGATATTAGCAAAAATCTAGGAAACACAATTCATGAATATCAAAAATATGTAACTCAGTACCCTGTTCACAAGACCAAGTGAACTTTCCATGATATTATATAGCCTTTCTAGTTAATAATATTCATACAATAAATACAAATTAGTTAAAATTTAACATAATTTTATATATGTTATGCCTAGAAATCTTCACTTTCAAGTTATTGCAAAGATATATCTGAAAAGTATAGCAGAAAAGGCCACTGAGAATCACTATTTCTAGGGAAATAGACTCTACACACAGCCTCAAAGCAGTAAATAAGAATGATAGATCTGCTAGAATTTCATGACAAAATAAATCACTCAGGTTTGAAAAAGAAAGGTGAAAACAAAGAGTTGAAAAGGAAAATAGAACAATGACAAAAAATAACAAGGTTACAATGCAGACAGAAGAATTTGCTCTTAAGAAACTTTTTTATTCAAGCTCCTAAACCATAAATTCCTTTACATTCACTGATAATCCCTAGGATGAAAAACACAGCAACATATTCAGACCCAAGGTAAGATTACTTATTATAATACAGACCACCAACACACCCAAGAGCCTACATTCAACTCTATCAAATAGTTTATGTTTGGCAACTGTTCGTAGACGTCAGTGTTCATGCAACATCAATTATTAAACATTGTATTAGCATCTATTAACCTAAGTGTATCTTACAGAAACCTTTTTAGAATAATTAATGGTTCAGTTCAAAAAACATTTGTAAACGATATACCATGTGACAAGCCTAGTGTTAGGCACTACGGATAAAAGTATAGAGGGCTACACAGTCTCCTACTCTCAAAAGCTAACCACTTAAATGTAATTTCCAATCTAATATGACAAGTCAAGTCTTACAGCATTATGAGAGGGCATGACAGAGACACTTAGGACAACCTGGTGTATTGAGGATAACTATATGAAGGACCTAACTGATATCAGGACTGGTAAATTAGGTGAAGAAAGAGGGAAAGGACCAGGAGAAGGACATGAAGGACATGAACCAGGACAGTAGCAGGAAGGATTTTTTTTAAAAAGAGAGAGAGAAGCATAATATTTGGAGATATAAAAAGAATACATATTTTAAAAGTTCACCAGCACCTCCAATTATGTTACTGACAGGTAAGAGAATATGGGAGCATCTCAACTAGTTTCTGCCCTGAGCAAATGAGGAGCTAGGTGGTTATGACAATTTAACACCACAATCTATAAAGGTAAGAAAGCTGATGAAGTTAGTAACTGATACGTCAACTTTAAGGTGCACTGGAAACACCCAAGTTGGTAAGTTTAAAAGGCAGTCAGCCATACAAATCTAAAACTCAAGGAGAAGTCAGGGCTGGAGACAGATCTGAAAATCATGACTGAGAACAAATCACCCCCCAAAAATGTATAGAGTGAAAAGTACAGAGTGATCCAAGGACTGAAACCATAGTGTACACTACATTAATATTTAAGGGGCAAAGATAGGAGTGGTTTGATTTTGTTCTTTTGTTCTTAAGCGTTCATCTAAAAATGTGTCTTTAACCATACTTCAAAGCAACAACCATTCTTCACAAGCTTGTGTAGGCAATGCAACTTAATAATGTGTTATAAACCTTTAATAACAATTATAAATGGACTGCTTTTTCTCCCTTTTTAAATATTCATAATATAGATTTTTAAAAAATGCTTAGGTGATTTTTTTAAGTTCATACTAGTGAAATAAGATTAAAAATTCCTGAGTGATTACTCTTTTTAAGTATCAATTTTACATTAGGAATGATACACATGCTTATTACTTTAAATATTGTTATGCATAGGTCAGAAGCTAATTCATGGAAGATGTACAACACCTGTTTGTGGTTAATAATAATGTAGACTTAAATCTGTAAATAAAATAAAATCAGTTTATAAAATATTGCACTTAAAATTAATTTCAACAAATAACTAAAGTAGCCATGTTATGAATTCTGAGATTCCCCTCTAATTTTATTTTGCACACCCTCTCAAAAAGAAAAGGAAACACTTTCTAAAAATTATGAAGTAACACTAATTAAAACAAATACTACACAGTTTCAGTACCTCACTCGTCAGCCGTATTAGAAGAGCTGCAGCCTCTGAATATTTGCTTTGGCTTTTTAAGATTTCAGCACTAAGCAATACACATCTTTCAGCCAATACCATATTCCTAAAAAAATAAAATAAGACAAGAAAAATATAATTAGCACTACAATATTATCTTAATACATCAATCATAGTAACCATCTGTTCAACAGAAGTTTTCAATTCTAATTTTCAAGTAAAAAGAAATCCATGTTCTTGTTTTCCATTTACCAAAAAGGTTAAAAGAAAGAACTCCTAAGAACTGTCATAACTCATCAGAACATTTTATCATGTAATTTTGTGGTAAGAATACAATGCAAAGTCACATTTCCTATATGACAAAAGCTAAAACTTAACTAGTATGTCTAAACCACCAGCTATTTACCAAATAAAACTTGCTTTGAACAGATATTAATACAAACATTTCACTCATATTTCTTCTCCTTCCTTATTGAAAACTCTTGGTTATAAGGGTTTAAGGAACAATTATAAAGGACATATGGACCATAACAAGAGGGCGTGGAAATGGGGGAGTGAGGCAGGGAGGGCTGAGGTAGTCAGGAGGGGTGGGGGAAGAAGGCAGAAAACTGTACTTGAACAACAATAAAAAAAGAAAAAGAAAAAGAAAAAGAAAGAAAACTCCTGGTTATGTGTGTTTCATTTTACTGGCTAGTTTGTAGAAATATTTAGACTTTTTTTTCCTCCGGTAGTACCATTGAGAAGTTTCAATTACAGATAGCATGGGGCCAGTGTCACCTGATTGATTCCTGAGCAAAATCTTTGTGAAAACACAATCTTGATTTTTCTCTGTGGACTACTACCATGATGAATAATCTACAGCTGGATTATTCATTCTTGAAAATAATAAATATAAATGAAAATAATCTTACTGTGAAATTACAAGATGGAACCCTTTTTTTGAGAAACAGCAGCAAAGTTTTTCTCTTTTTACTTTCTAATCCTTACATAAAAACACCCCTTGATCTTAAAATTACAACCAAAAATTACTAACTTGAGGGTCATTCTGAAGAGTGATATTTTTAAAACAGAATTTACTAATTTCAAAAATTACAAAAAATACTGTAGATTCTGCCATAAACTTTCTACAAAACATGGTTTTCTTAGTTGTTATTTATGAATTAACTAAGAATGTATTAATGAACACAAAAGACTAACTTCTACTCACATATAATACACTCAAATATGCCTCAGTTGTAAATCTTCACACTATCATTCCACTTACTATATTTTGCTGTGGATAATGTGCACCCATGTTTTTGGCCCAAACTTTCAGGAAAAAATTTTTGTTTTAATTTTTTAATTCAAATTTTTATTTATATTTAGATGCATGTTTTTGTATTATAAAGGAATTTTAGCATTTATTTTTTAACATATTCTGGTACAAGAAATTTTATGTAACAAATAATTACAAAACACAAGAACAAACAGAAAGTATTTCAGGTACTACCCATGTATAATGTGCACCCTTGTTTTTCCCTCAAAAATTTGGGCAAAAAACTGCACATTATACACAGCAAAATATGGTATTTATGTTTGATTCTGCACCCATTTCTCCATGTGGTCAGTTATTAAGTCACAAGGCTACCAAGTCCAAGACTTCACTAATCTGTTAATTCAAGCAACATTTTAAAAAGTGTGTCTCACACATTTGTGAGAGACAGTGGAAATGCTGAGGATTCAAGAGTGTCTATGACATAACCCCTATCTACAAGCACAGAATAATAGGACCTCTCATCAGTTAAAAAGTGGAACCTGGCATCTGAAGAAGAGGGCACTGCAAAAGTACTATTATATTCCTGTATTTTAAGAAAACTGATTTACATCTTAATATTTCTGAAACAGAGAGCTTCTTAAGATTGACATATATAATTAATGTAGTGTTTCTAGTTATCCCAAAATATCTATTAAATTCATGGTACATCTTACCAATTATGGTAACTTAAAATAAAGATTAATAGGTGAATGCATAACAGTAAGTGTGTATTTAGACATAAACACAGTCTGTTGTGGACAAGAGGATTAGACTGGACTGCCAAGGCTTTTGGCTGTCTGGGTCATAAGGTATTATCCTTCTTCTTCTGCATCATTCCACGAGCATCTCTCCAAATGCTCTGTGCATTCCCAGTCAAGGCACATGCCTGGTTTGTGGGCCAGGCCCCCTGTGGGGGGCACATGAGAGGCAACCACACATTGATGTTTCTCTCCTTCTCTTGCTCCCTCCCTTCCCTTCTCTAAAAAAATAAATAAAATCTTAAAAAAAATAGCAGTACCCACCATTTTATAGGCTTAAAATTAAATGAGCATGTAAATTACTTTGGCATAGTGGCAAATGCTGAACACTCAATAAATGTTAATTATTGTTATTAGTGTTGTGCCATACACATAACATCATGACTAATACTACTTACATTTGGACATTATAAAGGACAAAACTGCAACTCATCTTCCAACCCATGCATGCTACATAGAAAAGTCAGATTAATCTTCCTGAAAAGCAACTTGTATTATGTCAAGACCACACTGAAATATTCAGTAACTCCCCATTTACTACTATGTAACTCTTAAGTACTGCTTAAAAAAATAAGAAGAGTGTTAAGGCTCCCCACACTGATTCCTTTCAAACCATCTTTCCGAATTTACCACTCAACACTGTTCATATTCTCAAACCCCCAACCTACCCAAGGGCTTTATTGCCTTTCTCTAGTGAGGCTGCATCCAAACCATCATTCTTTCCAATCACAGCTTCTGAACTGGCTTTATGCCTATCAAATCCCAACCATCTCTCTTTCAAGGTCTATTCTCCAAACATCCCATGAAACTTCCTGATTACTTCTGGACAAGTTCATAGTCTCATTATAGGTAATGGGTTCTAACAGAACTCATTATGTGTACAAAACACTTCTCATTTTCTTGTCTGGACTATTCTTTAACTGTTTGTATTTTGTCTATTTAGAAATGAAAGTTCAAAATGACTAACTCTTGGCTTAACAGTGTTAAGGTTAGATGTTCTCACAATACAAATCACCTTCAATATAACATGTAGTTTCAACATTACATCTAACAAATTCCTAACCACAAATCCAAACAAAACAGGAAAGGAGAATGTAGTAAAACACTACTTTTAGAAGATTACCTCATTTTGTCTCTGACAATATGTATTAACTTGATTTGGGAGCTTGTAAGAAAAACAAAGAACCATTTATATCCAGTAACAATATAAATGCCAAATTACTTCTAAGTGGAAAGAACATAAATTTTCCAGTCACCTACTTGCAGATATCCCTGTATGTCTGGATTGCTGTATCCATGTAATGTGCAGGATATGGCCTCGGTGCACCCGGCTGAAGAAATGCTGACACTGCTGCCATTTCCTAAAGGAAAAGATATTACTTATACTATTTCAAAAGGAGAGAAATATTCTTGTGGTTTAGCATTCACAAAACCTAAAAAATGCAATGAAATTTGCTGGGATTTTTTAATACATGTACATGTATACTATGAACAGACTTAAAATACATTTATATGCTTTTAATTTTTAAATTCTCTAGTCAAATTCCAAAGTCTGTCACTCAGTATTTAAATGAGATTTTCAAGAAGACCTAGTAAACACTTTGAGTTAGGGCATATCTAGCTACCAAGTCAGTCTGGCTTAAGATTTCTGCTACCATGTCCTCACTATTATTCCTATTCCTCAGTGAGTAGAGAACAGACCAATGATAGGAGCATACAGAGAGAGACAAAATAAAATACATCTCTTTCCAATTGTTGGCACTGAAATATAAAAACAAAGTTCACAATAGCTTGCGCTACACACATTTTCAATTATTTTCACACTCTGGTTTATACCCTGTACCTTAACAAAAGACACAAAATCCATTTCTTAGACCTATATTACTGTCAACTTTCTAGGTCTTTTTATTTCATCTTCAAAACCCATTTTCTTGTCAAAGTCTGTAACTTTAGTTAATAATTCAAATAATATGCAATGGTACTAAAAAGACTTAGAAAAGAAGATTAAAATACAGGTTTGGTTTTCTTAGTAAAATATCCTGTGTCCATACTTGCACTCTCATACAAAGCAAGTTTTAATGAAAATTTGACTATAACTAAATGAAATCTTTATAAATTAAGAGAAAAAAACTGTCAATGCCAATCTACTTTTAGGATGAATAAATGTATTTCTCTACAACATTTTTTAAAACACACATGCAAAAAAATACAAAAATAATTTAATTATCTAAAATTGGGATATTTTTAAAGCAGTTAACCTGATACACTGAGAGTTTCTGAGTACCTCTGTATCCTCAGCACCCCACAGTGTGCACTCCAAAATTTATTGAACAAACCTAACAAAACTTGTGTCATACCCATGTGACAAAATATTCTATAGCTGAAACATTTTCTTAACATTTAATATTTTAAAATACATAATAAATTTACATATGGTTCTATATTGCATAAAAATATCAGATATATTGATTATATAGTATAATACTACACAGGGTGAGGCAAAAGTGGGTTTAAAGTTGTATGGAACAAATACAATAATTAATAAAAATAATAAAAGAATAAATTGTGTTTTATATACTCACAACTGTAAACCTACTTTTGCCCTACCCTGTATTGCACAAAAAATACAGATTTACTATTTATGCATTTGTTTGTGTTCTGGTTACAAAGATAGAGATGTTATTTTTCCCCAAGGTCTATTATTTTAGGGCAGCCATTACAGACTAAAAGGATTTTCTCATGTGCATATATTATAACAAATACGTCTTTATTTTCCAGCGCTAAACTATTCTCTCATAGAGCTGCTACTAATATCTTCATCTAAATGGCTTAAATGCAGTATTTATCATATTGTAGATAAAAATGAAAAAGCATAAGTGCCATAAAATCATAGAAATTTTTTTGCCATACTTTTAGAAGATTTTACCTATATACTAACATTCAATTTGCAGGTGTATTATGTAAAATTTAATAATTGTAGAGGTACATTTATGTTATAAGGTATTAAAGAAATAACATTATGTATGTGCGATTTCACATTATCTTACATTTGATAACTATAGTAAAAGACCAGAGAGTGTCTAAACAGGGATAGTTCATATAATTTCTCAAACACTTGAATACAGCATATTTTCCGTTCCTGAACAAGCTGGTTAAAAAGTTAGTTCACAACCGTATTTGAACAACAATAAAAAAAAAGTTTAAAGACATTTTTTTAAAAGTTAGTTGACTTTTTCATTGAAAATATAGAAAAGAGTAATATAATTTTGCTATTTTAGCTTCACACTTTTAAGTTACCCATTTTAGTTGTATATATATACACATAGTATTATAAAATGGAAACAGAGCAATCAAGCAAATACCTACATAACCACCCAATGGAGTATTTAGAGTTCTTACACATTTTGCTCTTCACACTTCTGTTTATAAGCTTACATGTTTTAAAGAAGATTAAGTAAAAAGTTACAGTGCTAGTTTTACTTTTTTCTAAGCATAGAAAGCAGGTTATACATATATTTACAACTTTTCACAAGTACTAAAAGATTATTATCAACAAGTATGGAAAATTCTGAGTGTTTACACATCAATTACAAAAACTAACATAGCCAATTCTTACAGACAGTTTATTATTTACAAGATGGCATGCTAAGTACCTTACATGCCTTCTGCCTTCTCTAATCCTATGCCATTAGGATTCACATTTAACAGAGAAGAAAACTAAAGCTCAGAATTATTAAGTAATTTGCATAAGAGAAAGTCTGTCTTACACCACAGTACATGTTCTTAACCAATAAGCATAATCTTACATCAGGAAAAAAACAAAACATTTCAAGCAAGTTTAAAAGATTTTTCAAGCCTGGCTGGTGTGGCTCACTGGACTGAGCACTGGCCTGTGAACCAAAAGGTCACCAGCTCAATTCTGGGTGGGGCACATGCCAGGGTTGCGGTCCAAGTCCCCAGCTGGGGACATGTAAGAGGCAACCAATGGTTTCTCTGGCACACTGATGTTTCTCTCCCTCTCTTTCTCCTTCTCTTCCCCTCTCTCTAAAACAAATAAATTAAATCTTTTAAAAAAATAAATGACCAGATTAAAAAAACATTAAAAAAGACTTTTCAAGAGGTTAAAAGCATCTTCGAAAAAAACTTTACATTTTGAATATAGTAATTGAAAATCAAATTAAATTTTGAAAGCACAAAAATTAGAAGGTACTAATCAAAACTAAAAAATCAACACTCATACATTACCATGTTTAAATGCACTAGTTTGAGGAAAATCCATCAATTCAGCTAACCTAATTCAAAACCTATAAAGCACTGTGTGCTCGCCGAGTACAATTTTATCTGTAGGTATTTTGTTTGCGATTTCATAAAGAGAAATCTCTACATCATGTTATGGTAGCAGAAATAAATTATAATATATAGAATACCGACCAAGGCGCCAGCTGCATAAAGCATTGCTTGATCATTAAGAAAATCCTTCTTTGCAGTATGATAACAACTGTAAGCCAGATCATAATGCTGCACCAAGAAACACAAGTCAGCCATTTTCCTGATTTGAAGCTCCGGTGCTTCTGGTGGATACCTATAAACACAACATAAGAAAGGAGTTTGTAAGTTATGAACCCTACACCATTATATTTTACACAATGTTCAACAGCTGCTTAACTGCCCAGAACATGAGGAAAACTGATCCTGTTTTACAAAAATTCTACCTCCAAGGAGATGTCTCAAAAGATATCTGGGAAAATATAGTTATATCTTTATTTATATAATTTATATATCTACACTGAGAACTTCTCAATAACAGGCAAGCATTTTCTCTATGGTCAAATTATGAAGTAAATGGTTAATTCCAGTTTTATATATAACCAGGAAAAACAAAATGAATTACTTCCACTTTCTCATAAATGAGGATTTTATATTAAAGAAAATTTTCTAAATATACACTGTCTTAGAATCACAAGACCACAAGTTTACAATAGAAGAGTCATTAATGAACACCTAATCTAACTCCATCTATTTACAAATAGGGGAACAGAACCAAGTAAAGTAACTTTTCTGGTTATTTTATTTTTGAATATCAAATTACTTAAAAAATTATTTTAATTAACATAATTTACCTATAGTCACTGTTCTTATCTGCTTGAGTTTTGACCAATATGAAAGTGAAAAAATAGTCATTTTTTTACAGGACATCAAGGAGCCAAACACTAGTCAGAGTTAAGCACAGGAAGAAAAAGATATTTCACTCACAGCAATCCAGATGTATTTTTCAGCTCATTAATGCTCTTCTCTGGAACTTTACTGCCACTAAACCACTTTTTAGTTGCAGAAAATAGAGATCGACTCAAACCTTTTCTTGATATTAGCTAAAAGATGAAATATGTTGACAAATGTGAGAATTTAATATTTTTCATTTACATACAAAAGAAAAAAATTGTAAGTAAAAAGCTTTAATAGTGAGCAAATGCTCATTTTAACAACACTGATTTTTTTTAAAAAACTGTCCAATATGCTGGCGAAATTCCCAGTGAAAATGAATAAGCCTCATTTAAGATTTAATAGATTTTCATTAGAGATAGTAATGTGAGTAAATTCTAACACTGATCTAATCTTTTTTAAAAACTTCAAACACTTTAAATAACTTATACTACTATATTCTCAAGTTTACTATTTACTGGTTTTAAAAACTACTGGTTTTAAAATACTAATCTAGAAAATTAAATCTTACCTGATCATTTAATTGCCGAATTGTTTTCTCTATATGTGGCAAAAGGCCCCGAAATGTGAATTCTTGTATAAACTGTCGAATTCTATCATGATCAGTGAGGGTTAAACATGCACCATGAATTATTCCAGTATTTGCTTTCTTTGTGTCATGTGATGATGAAGCAGATTTTACACGATCTGAGCCATCGATGCTGTTAGAAGGGTCACTGGATGGGTCCAACTGAAGTGGGTGAGCTCTAAAGTTATTTGGTAAGCCATCTACTGAAAAACAGATCTTTCTTTTACTCTCAGAATGTGATGATATTATTAAAGGAAAAAAAGAATGTTGGAATCCTGTATTTTTCTGTATATCTGTATCATAGATGTCTATGATACAATAACATTAATCTTTTCCCCTTTAAAATTACAGGTCTTGGGCACTGGCTGGTGTGGCTCAGTGGACTGAGTACCGGTCTGCAAACAAAAGGGTCATGGGTTCAATTTCCAAACAGGGCACATGCCTGAGTTGCCAGCCAAGTCCCCAGTAGGGGGAGCATGAGAGGCAACCACACGCTAAGGTTTCTTTCCCTCCCTTTCTCCAGCCCTTCCCCTCTGTCTAAAAAATAAAAATCTTTAAAAAAAAAGATTAAAAACTATAGACCTTTGGTTAATACTTGTTACACATAACAGAAATTTTAAAATTCATGTACACAAATCAAAAACAATTTTTAATATAAAGAATTACTTTCAAATAGCACAAATAGGCAATTAGAAAAATTAAAATAAAAAATTTTAAAGCTACCCCTACTACTGAAACCATAATTTAAAATACAAAAACAAAATCATGTGAATTTTGGAAATAATCATGCTGCACATCCTATCTTCCCTTGCTTAATACAAAAGAATTTTTAAGTGTGTTACTCACACAAAACAAATTTTAAGTGTCAAATAAAGCTAACTTCATTATCTTTTTATTATGAAAATTTCTCCCATCTTTAATCTATGAAGTTTAGCATGCTTTGACAACAGTGCATAATTTCAATCAAAAGAGAAATGTAAAGAAAATATATCAAGACCTTTGACTTCATTATCTAATCCATCCAATGAAAGCAAGTTACTATCAGAATTCTTATTTGATGTTACAGTACAAGGGCCATCTTCATATGATTCCTATCAAAACAAAATAAAAGGCATTAAGCACTTATATTTAATCATGTTTACGGTAACACTAAATCCATCAACAAGTATGGCTGCTCTGCTACCTGTCCATCTCATGTATCTGCTTCAACAAGACTCTTTTCTTCCAATCTCCAGATTCTTAACATTTTCCATGTATCTTTTACTAGCACTCTAGTCCATACCTACTGTAATCTTAAATTCCCTTTCACATTCAATCTATTCTAATTCTTCTGAATTCAAATTATCTCTAGCTCAGTTAAATCTGTTTATATGTCATAGATAAAAGCCAATTATGAATATTTGTACACCATGTCTAAGTAAGGAATAATGGCAACAGAGATAGACTACTAGAGTCAAGCCAGGGTAAAAAAAAGAAAGATGGTATGGAATCTCCTGGTCATGAGGTCAGTGTTAATATGTTAGAGAGCATACTGAATATATCAGACTGTTCTGGAAAAATATCCAATGCAATGTTTATTTGTACAAAGGCACTGATTTCTCAGTCAACAAAGAAAACTAAAAATACTCAGACTTGTCCATGAAACCAGTAAGTATGAGGTATTATTCCAAGTGCCATACCTTAAGGGAAATATATAAACTAGAACTTAGTAACAGGAAAGTGATCATGACAAGAAACAGTCTGAAGCCATCATTTTAAAAATTTTTGAAAAAATTGGGTATATTTAGCCTGGAAAAAAAAAAATCAAAGGAGACATGAGTACTATCCTCCTATATTTTAAAAGTTGTCTTAACAGAAAATTGATACAGTCCTCACAGGACTAATGAGTACAAACAAAGGGAGAAAATTTTTGGTTGATCCTCAAAGCTGTTCAAACATAGAAAGTGTCACCTGAGAAGGTAGTGTATACTGTCACTAGATGAGGTTATTCATAGGTTCAAAGGAAATTAACCATTATAAAGTAGCAGCTGGATTTGATAACCTTTCAACTATCCTCCAATGCTGGGCTTCTGGGTTATAAGCTATAGAATTGCTGATATCTGCCGTCTTCTGTTAAATGTTCTGAAACTGAACAATCTGACTTATGTTGCCCTTCTCAACCTTACAGATAGCTGGGTTCCAAACTGAACATTTCAATACTGTTCCTATTCTGACTGTGGCCCTGAAGGACCATTTTAAAAACAGAGCCCCTTCACAAACAACTGCTTCTTTGTTTCTCAGACATTTCCCCCTATCATTATCTGAAAGGTCAATAATCGTCTCAATATTAAAATGTCAGTAGAGTACTATATATGCTCTACTGATAGATAAAATAGAAAAATAAGGCAAATAGACTACTAAATATTTACAGAATATCAAAAGTTACATAAACTACATTATAACTGATATATTTTTAAACATCACATAAAGATACATAATATGGTTTAAATGTACAAAATATAATTTTCCATTTACTTAAATGCTACCTCTAAACAAAAACAGTCAACTCTTGATTATCTAAACTAATCTTAGGAACTTGTCATTTGACTACCACTAAATAGCACACAGTGCTATCTTAAAAGTTTAACAGTGTGAAACCATACACCAACCCATTTCAGTCAACAGACAACAGTTAACATTAGTCTAGAATTCTAGATTAAGAAAATAAATTAGAAAGACGCTTCCTTCCTGAAAATTGAAAAGGAAAGGAAATCAGAGGAAAGTTAGGTGCCTCGTTTCCGAAGCTGTAACCCCCATGGTTAAGGCTGAGTAAAAGACCTTGGGACCATAAGCCACTAAGGAGACAAAGCTTATCTTCCTGGCAGGGACACCGCCTCTGCCCACTCTTACTTCACCCTGCTTGGCCCCAGGAGGAGGAGGAATGGTTAGTCAGTGACAGGAAAGATTCGTCAAGGGAAGGATGACCTAAGACAGGCATGGTCATGAAGGGGGCCCTCAGGGAAGGACTTGGGGA